>WBMZ01008093.1:0-386933 GCA_013400975.1 Atrichornis clamosus | reverse complement strand
ATATATATATATATGTAAAAAACCTCATCTCTCTGAGGCAGTTTAGAAAGCCTGTGAAGCACTTGCTGGCTGTTCCTGGCTGACACCTGCAGACAAAGGAGCCCCTGCAAATATTCTTTGGTTTGGAACATCACTTGTGGCTGGTGCAGCTGCTCCGTGCAGAGCATCACCAAATGACAGTCAGCCCACAAGGAACTCTGCTGGCAGTCAAGGGTGACATTGTTGCTATTGGAATGAGATATTTTCTGTATTCTTGCAAGCTTCTTGTGAATTTCCAAAGGTATATTTGCACCAAAAATACCAGTTTTTTGCTTGAATTCCATTTTAAAGTTTTTAGAAAAACATGTTTTTCCCCCCCCCCCCACTGTGTTGATGGATTTGGTGAGAGGGTTTGTTTAAGGTATTTGTGCAAAATTGACGAGAATTTCAACAATTGCAAATATTTTTTTGCACTGCTTTCTGTTAGTAAATCCACTTAGACTAATACTCCAACAGAGTGTTACTGCAGTATTTGAGTCAAAGTCCTTATGGTAAAGACAGATTCCTCATTTTTAGGGAAAGTCTTTCTTAGCTTTGCCTTACACTGCTGAAAGCTGACTTACACAACCTACTAGTAATATAATTTATTGTCTCTTGCCCAAGACTGTTGAAGTTTCTTCGTCCTGCAGTAAACTTTGTTTTCTGTATTGTTGCATGAAATCTGGGGAAAAACTCCACCCTTTCTTCTGAGTCACTGGGTCCATTTCTGCTAAAATACCAAGATGTGACTTGTAAATTCGCCTGCCTCAGAGTGAATTAAATGACAAAGAAAAGAGCTGCCAAACATGGATTCTTGATCACTGCTTTCTTCTTTCAAGGATAATTCCCTGACTGGAGGTGATCACTGCTGGAGCTAAGATCTGGGAACACACGTGTTAGGAGCGTTTCAGTGTTTCTGAACTCACGAGTCTCAGATTTTACTCAGACCAACACCTTCCCCTTTTGTTGTCATTCCAGAGATCTAACAGACTCTTGAATAAAGGGTACACAACTGTTTCTTCTTTTGCAGTTAGTTCTTCATCTTTCTTGGTTCATGTAAAGCTGTTTTTCTGATCTGCATTCGTGTTACCCTTTGTCCCCATGGGAGGGATGAGATGGTTCCAAAGCACAGAGAGCAGAGTCCTTGAAGCAGCTGAATGGGGAAGACACTTTACTACAAGAAAAGTGCCCTGGGACATGAATTGCGTTAATTAAAACCTTCAGGCAAAAGTTACAAGTCTCAAAGTACATCTCATGTAAATCAGATGGCAGTTCCTTACTGTTTTTTAATGTTGTTTGATGTGCATTACAGTTGAGCAAATCTGTTTTGCAGCAGTTATACACCTACAGTGTAAATCTGTATTTTCATATTGCCCTAAAGATGTTAAGAAGCTTTTCTGTGCACAAGAGTCAGAGCCCCAAAAGCAGCATTCTGTGTGTAAAAGCAACAGTTGGAGGCTAAACACTTAAATTGACCGTTAGAAGAAGTGATTGTGCAGTAACTTTGGAAGTGGGAATCTCTCTCATGGATTGCAGGAGTAAACAGGGTTCTCCAAGAGCTCCTGTGATAGGAAAAACCCCATCAGAGAGATCAGTCAGTGTTTTAAAATACATTAAAAACTCTTACTTGCAACTCTTGCAATGCTATGTAGGATTAAACAGTACAGATATTCTTCTTTAATACGCATTGGTAAGGCCTGTGTTCTTGTGTGGTCTCTGTCTCCTAGACACTGCACATTTAACTGCACATGTATTTCAGGTGCAGGAATTTTCTAAGTCTCTGCCAGCAGTGAGATGCCAAGCTCTTCTCTGAGAGTTTCCACTCAATATCCCACTGATGCCGTGGTTCCCTGTCTTGCCTCCAGTTGCACCGGAGAGCAAAACACCCCTCCCCACCTCCTCCCCCCCTGCCATAGTGCCTGATACTAAACCTTAGCAATAATGACAAAAATGATTCATTATTAATAAGTTAACCAAGGCTATATCGGGCTTGACTTCTTCTGTCTGCCTTGGTGAGTTTGATGTGTATTTTCCTTCCAGAGAGGAAGAAAATCCTGCACAGAATAGCCGTGGGGTCCCCTTTATAAGATGTCTGCTTCTGCTTAAGTGGGCTGATGGTAGATAGGGAGCATTTCACTGCTGCTGATGGCAAAGTGATACTTCATACTTCACTGGAGATTTCTGAACTCCATCAGTCCTTTACTGCTTGGAGTCAGCATGGCTTAGTAGTTGAAGATCAAGGCTAGAAATAAACCAAATTTTTTTTAAAAAGGAGGCAAAACTGCAACCTAACCTTTCAGGAGGTTCTCTGCCTAGCAGTGGAAAATTTGCTCACCTTCTGCATTAATTATTACTGCAAATTAATACTTTGCTGTTAGCAAAACAGCTACGTCTGCCTTCCTTACAGAGTAAGAAACAGGTGAATACTCTTGCACTGTTTGGGATCAGTGAAATATCATTTGGATATCTTTAATGTGTAGCTGTAGTGCCTGTGAGCAGGGCACTTTATATCTTCAAATGCTGTACCACTAAGTGTCGTTTTTAGCACACAGGCAAACTAAACCTATTTGTCCCCAGTGTATTCCCATCCCTATTAACATCCCAGATATTTGCTTTGTGAATCTCCTTTATCAAAACTCCTAGGTTATCCTCTGCTGCCACAAAATCCTTCAATTGCCTTTCTTTGTACATCTGGTGGTATTAATTGTGTGGTGGACCTCAGACAAGAATATTCTGCCCAGTTGCATTTCTGGCTACTGGTGTGGCAGCAAGTATTATTAGTAGTTATTGTTGGGTATTGATTTGCATTTTCAAACTGCCTTTCATCAAAGACCATTAACGAGCCATGTAGTGATTAGTTTCTTTTTCAGCAGCTTCAGCAGAGATTGATGTAAGCAAAGTCACCACCACCAGCGAGATGTCCCAAAATAGGAGTCCTGGCATCTTGCTGTGTGTCCCAGTGGCAGCAGGACTGTGTGGCTGTTCTGTAGTCTGGGCTGGTGCTGGGATTTAGGCACAAGTTGGTGCCTCTACTTAATTTAGGTTGTGCCTGCCCTGCTTCCTTTTGATGGAAGACCGGGTGTCTTCAGGGTATGAATATTGGTTCAGTCTCTGTCCTGGGTGTGTATAAAGTCATCGATTTATGGTTGTATCCTACCCTTCCCCTCTTGATGCAGACAAGCTGGGTCACCGGGTCCCACGTCCCCCAGTTTTGTGGGTCTTGTGGCTGACGGAACACGGTGTTGTTCTTGCCTCTGGTGAGAGAGGGGAGTTTGTATAGGAGATTTGCTCAGTACCTTGCTGTGCTGTGTAAGCAAAGAATCCTTCTATCAATTCATACAAGAACTAACCCTGCCTTTTTAAAGGTCATTTCTGTCTCAGTCAGCTCTTAAAGTTCAAGAGGAAATAAACTGCTTAGAGTTGGCATTTTTCAAGTCAAGTGTCAACTTTTCAAGCCCCCGAGCCAGTGAATGCGCAGGAAGGAGAGATTAATAAGTGAGCTGCTTGCTTGATACAGTGATTGTGCAGAAACGCTCCCTTTTTTCTTTCCTCTTTATGGGGCTTTGGAATGAAATGGAACATCGTTGAAATATCTTACTTTCTCCTTTTCACTTTGCAATGCAAAAGTACCCAAAGCTCTTTAGAAGTGCTTCTTTTCTCATTAGTCCAGGGACAGCAAGCGGAGAGTTTGTCAGCTCCACTGAAGTAGGACACACGGAACATTTTATGACATTGCCAATACCTAAGAGCTCCTTTAACCGCAGATCCTTATTATCCAGTGAGAATAAAACGCTCTCTCCGAGAGCAGCTGAAGGCTGAAGCCTCCAGGCAGGTGCCTGCCCTGAATGCATTGACGCCTTTTCCCGTGCGGGAGACGGCGGATCGATACGGAAATAAACAGGAGGAATGGGCTGTGTTAACCAGGTACAGTGGAGGCAGCAGGGGAGGTGATGAGGGAAGACAGGTGGCGATGGGAGGACGTGCTGAGCACAGGCCGTCGGTGGGCTGCCAGAGTGCCTCTATTGGACGTGGGGGACGTGGGCTGGGGGGCCCAGCTCTGCTGGTTGTGCTGGTGGGCAGCTCCGGAGAGCGCGGGCTGTGCGTCCTTGTTACTGCCCTGTGGGTTTAGTTTTGGTCTGGGCAACGTTTTCTTGTCAATTTGTGTTGCTGGCCCAACTAAACTCTCATTGAAGGTTTTTCTTCTTTCCTTCCTAAAGGAGTTTGTAGCAATAAGCACGTTAGTGGCACTGTCTTCTTGTGCCTTGCTTTAAATAAAGTGCCATGGTATGAACAATTTGATAAAGTGGTAGATAATTCAGCCTTGGCATGTATCTCATCCCTGAAGAGTTACCCCATCCCTGAAGAATTCAAGGCCTGGTTGGACAGGGCTTGCAGCAACCCGGGATAGTGGAAGGTGGCCCTGTCCATGGCAGGGGGTTTGGAATGACATGATCTTTAAGGCCCCTTCCAACCCAAACCATTCCAGGATTCTGTATATTCCAGACCGTATGACATCATGCTCTGCTGGGGATAAACCAAGACAGTGATGAACTGAGGTGTCACAGTGCAGGGGACAGAAGCTTCTCACTGTACATGTGGAATCCGTGCTGGACTATGATCCTGTCCCTCCAGCGTGGAGCTGGGTGATGGGTGGATTGTGATACCAAATTACATTGAACAGAACACTGCTTTCATGAGTGATGCAGAAACAAAATGACTAGGTTTCCGTGTCTTTAAATTAATTCCCTTATCACAGCTTCACCACAAAATAAAGGATCTGACTTCTCTGCTCATCTAGTGATTTTGAAACCTGAAACTGCTGTATAAAGGCTATTTACATGTCCACCTGACTGGTTTTTGTATAAGTATTCATTACAAAAATATTGCATTGCATGTAGTGTTGTTTTATTAAACACTTAAAAATATTGATGCAGAAGAATTGATGTAACAGGGCTATAAATGTAGTTGTTCTGGCAGTTCCCCTTCCATGGTGACAGCTTTATTCCTCTTGCCTTGTACTGTTTTAAGGGTTCTTTGATTTAATTTGGGGGATAGAAATTAGAGGAAGATTGGTCTCTGTGTCCTGCATGTAAATCCTAATAATGTCAACAGTCCAGTGGAACACTGAAATAGTGCTCTGGATTTCTAGGTGAAACAGGGAAAGCAAACATCCACAGGATATTTTAGGAATGAGGTTAGCAGGACTTCATAGTAAGTCTGATCTAGGCATATCCTTTCCATGGGGAAAAAACTACAGCTTGGAAACAGGGACTGAGGAAGGCTTTTGCCTCTGCTCAGCTGCCCAGACACAGCAGTGGAGCAGTGAGGGTGTGCAGCTGTACATATTCCTTGGGTTTGTGGAGAGAGGGGCTGCAGAGCTGCTGCAGGAGGAACAGCAGATATTCCTGGTGTGACAGTCGAGCTTGGAAAGATCCCAGTTTCTTTAGTCTCATTATCTGACACCAGATGGCTGGAGATCAGCTCTTCTCTGCTTTGTGGGTCTGCATGTGCTTATGTACGTGCTCAAAATGGATGGATATGAGAAGAAAAAATAATATAATTGGGATGAAGCTTACCCCACAGTGGATGTTTTTGGGGCAGTTTCAACTGACTCTACTGTTTTGCCTCATTCTTGTTCTTAGAGGTGTATTTTTGCTTTTATGTTTTGTGCTTTTTTGTTGGGTTTTTTTCAAACTTTCAAGTAATATTTTCCCCATAAGGAAAATAAGTACTGGAAAGGCAACATCAGAGTTGCAAAGTGAAGCTCTCAGGGGGTAGGAAATCCCAGATTCAAGTCACCTGACAGCTCCTTAGTCTGGTTTCCTATAGCATGCAGCATTCTTGTTTCACTTGGCAGAGATGGTGGATTATGTTGACTTAATGAGCAGCTATTAATGCTTTTCTACAGAGAAATTTAATAATTTATTAGTTATTTCTTATGCTAGTCCTATTATACCAGATGCAAACCAAGGAGAAAGTATAGTCTTACTTTTGGAGATGCCAATATGGAATATTTAGAACATTTTACTTCAAAACACTTACCCAAAGCTTCGTGTGATCTGAGTAGCTGCTGCTGATTTCAGCAGTGGTGTCAGTGCCCAGCACTGGAGCTCAGCACCAAGGGCTGCCCCATGACTAAGCACCAAGGACTGCTTTGGAAAGTTCATGGTATCACTGGGAGCTCTGGCCCAGGCAAGAATTGGAACCAGAATTTTTGTGAGTCTTTCAGTTGCCTTGATGTGAGACCATTCTCTTTACGCAATTTCTGTGCTTCATTAATCATCCAAATTCTGCATCAAACGAAGCAGAGATCCTGCAGAAAACAGATGCAGTTAGCAGTGAATCCTGATTTGTTGTTAGAGCGTGGTAGGAAAGATCCTACACTACCATGTCACGTTGTTTGTGCCCAAAGATATGGTGGCACTCGGAAAATTCATGGTTAGAGGTCAGGTTACTTGGTCATGGAATTCTTAAGACCTTTGCAGACTTAACGTGCTTCCGTATTGTGGATTTAAGGATTAGCAGGTCTGTTACAATGCTTCCTATGGCTTGGATCCTGGCAGACTGCTTTGACAGAAGCTGAGTCAAAGCAGGTGGGAGGCAGATACGAGATGGAGTTAAATTGGTGCTTGTGAGGAAGGAAAGCCAAGAGCAGCAGTCTGGCAGTGTGCTTGTCATAGATAGCTGAGTGACTTTGTAGCCATTCCTCTGCTTTTATCTGTGCCAGTGTCCCATGGGTAAATGCTGGGGGGTGGCACTTAATTGTTTGGGTTTATTTGTTGTCAACAAGTCACATTACGGATTCTCTTCTGAGTCCCCAGTGAAAACAGAGACAAGTTTTCATCACATAACCTGGAGGGGTTTTCACTGACAAAAGCCTGATGCTGAAGTGCTGAGCCAAAGCTTTGGATTTTAGTGAGAGTTATGATGGGGGTCCATCACTGAATTGTTCTGCAAAAAATATTTTATTAGACAATTGTGTTTCTGTAAATTCATACAGGTAGTCTTAGATTCAGATACTAAAAAAAAAGAGAGAGTGACTGAGCAGTAATATACAATCCTCATTTCAATCCTCATTTCACTGTGGAGTACAGTAATGCATGTTGGAAATGAGGTCTCATTGGAAAAGGTAATTTGAAACAGATCTGCAGAACCTTCACAAAGCTGTAATGAGTCACCAGTCTGTGAGGACTCACTTGCTATATTGCAGTGGAGGGTTTAATGTTTTGTTTTTCTCATCTAAACACTTTGACCCTTCTTATTTTATTAAAATAAGCCGTTATCTAACTGTCAAGAGCCTGGAATTTCAGCAGATTTGTTTGCTGACAAGTTGGTTCACAATCATTCTCCTACTCATTTCTTTCACCACTTCAAGCAAATTTCCCTTTTTTTCACTACTCTTTATCAGTTCTTTACTCTTTACAGCTCTCATGCTGCCTATTCCCAGATGACTTTCCCGCTCTCTTCATAAGTGTTGGTTGGAATGCATAACAGAAGTTGGAAGTGTTCTTAGTCTCTCCCGATGCTGATGTTACCTGTGTGCCTGTGTGGTGTGGCTGTGCTTCACACCAGTGCTGGAGAGCTGGCCCAGTGATTCGACAGCTTACTGGGAGGGAGAAGACTTGCTGAGTGCATTTGATAATGCACACGATGCTGGATTGGCTCGAGAAAACTCCGCAATGCCTTCACCTCTCTTCCCACTTGTGACTGTGCAACAAACTAAAATCCTTGGGATGTGAATTTGGGGGTGAATGGTGGGGAAGGACAGAAGTAGGGGCTTAATCTCTGTAGTCAGGGAGCAGCAGAAAAAGGTTTGTGCAAAAAAGAGTGAGAAGTTTTGACTTTCTGCATCATATTTAGGCACAGCCGTGAGTTCCTCCAGCCCACAAGTGTGCTTGTGTATTGGTAAGTGGTGGGCCCAACTGCATTATTCATTCTGGTTCAGATTGAAATGAAATCATCGAGGGCAATTTTCTGTGTCACACTTCAAGGTCAGA
Source organism: Atrichornis clamosus (assembly GCA_013400975.1). NCBI lineage: Eukaryota > Metazoa > Chordata > Aves > Passeriformes > Menuridae > Atrichornis > Atrichornis clamosus. Next base: position 378,918 of record WBMZ01008093.1, on the reverse strand, counting down.
CGAGAGTATTTATTATTCCTTCTCTGTTTATCTGCAAATGCAAATTGAATTTAGTGATTCAAATTGATGAAATGTTAGAAATATAAAACTCATCAGAGCCGACATGAAGAGAAATTACTGGGTAGAGCTGGCCAGTGACTTCACCAGCCCATGTACCGGCCTCTGTTTTGATTAGTAATTATTTCAGTCTTTGGGTTTTCTCATTCAGAGTTTTGTTTCAGTTGTTGTCATTTTCATTTTCAAAGAAAAAAGTGTAATAACACTTCAAAGCATTTAGAATTTGAATTAGATGATGTAAATTAAGCCAGCTGCAGAAAGGGTGCCTGGATCCTGGCTGGAGAAAAGGTTTTCTTTCAAAATTCTTCCTTGGGGTTTTTTTGGGGGGGCTTGTTTGTTTGATTTCTCTCCTCCTCTGATAGCTCCTTTTCTCCGGTATTTGACTCCCTTGTGCTGGATGCTCAGAGCTGAGTGGGGGATGATGGGGAAGGGAGCAGCCATTTGGCATCTTGTGGTGCTGAAGCTCCATGTGTTTCCCTGCTGACAGTATCCTCCACAGGCTGACCTTCCTCACTAGCCAGGGTCCTTGGGAGAGCCGAAACCAGGAGCTGCAAAGGGGACCAAATGAGCACAACTGCTAATGAAATAATGGGAATGGAGATACTCTGCTCCCAGCTGGCTGTCATGCACTTCGAACAGTTTGGTGAACACCCTGGCTTGGTTTGGTGTGTCAGCCTGTGGTTAGAGGGCATCCCCTTGGGGGGCATCCTGTTCTCTGCAGTGTGGGAAAGACACTTTAAACTTGTTCAGGGGGGGATTTATTCCTATCTCAGAATGGGAGTGGAAAATCCTTTTCAGTGAATGCTCTTTAAAAATAGTCTGTCCTCCATAATTGCCAAATGCCACATACAAATGATGCAGAGAGAGATGATACATGCTGTACTGGCTATATGCTGTGTTAATCATCGTAGGTTTTAACTCCTGCTTTTTAATTACTTGCATTTTATTAAGAACATTTAGTATTTGCTTCTCTCTGAGCACTGCGAAGGGAATAGGTTTGCTCAGGATGCAACTGATGTCTGACTTGTTGTTGATTCAAAACAAGTGCCATGAGCATCTGCACATACCAAAAGCCCTTAATAGATTTGTCTACATAAGCTATTATTAATCTCTTTGTTTATTCAACTATCAGCTTATTTTCTCCTGTAGCCAGTTGTACTGAAGACAGCAGCATTTTCAAGTGTAGTGAGTGCACAGTGAGCAGCGTGGGTTCAGGGGCTTTTAAATACCAGTAAAAGTTTTATTCACCAAATAAATGCCTTTAGTAGAAGCTTTGGCCTTAGGAACACTTCAGGTTTAGAGGCTTGGAAAAAGGACAGTTACGCCTGTAGTTATCTCACCCTTGAAACATTTTACATTCCAGAATTCAGTGACGGATGTTGAAACTATCAATATTTCCACGTAAAACCACGGAAGTTTCTCGTTTCTTAGACACTGCTTTCGTTCTCATCTTGATGGTGGACGTGGGAAGCGTGTTTAGAACTGTGACAGTAATTCTCACGTTGAGTGGCTGATTAAGTGCCTGTTCAGGTAGAGCCACCCTGGCCTCTGCATTTTGGCAACGTTCCTGGGCTTGGCCCCTCTGGGTGGCTGCCGTCAGCACAGCCCCGTCTGCTGCAGCGAGTGCGCTGATGCCCTAATGAAAGCAAGCAGAGGGTGCCTGATGTGAATTTCTTTTAGTAAATCTTAACTCCTGCCAGTCAATTACGGCCATTGTGCTGGGGCTGGGGCAGAAAATGTGTGTTATTTCTTTTCTGTAGCTGTTCACTTTGGTGGAACTGCGTTTCTGAGCCTGATAGCTACGCTGCTGGTTAGGGAGTAAAATTAAATACTGTCTCACAGATAAAACATTGTCAGTCTACCAATAAAGCTCCAAATGTCTGTCTGCTTCTTACCCATTTCATCTGGCTGCGCTAGCAAAATAATTCTCCTTATGTTGTTCCCTCATTATAAATTCAATATGATTCGAGCCTTCCTTGCATGTCGAGCAGCAATGTGATGTATGATCTGTTTATTTTTGAATGATTTGTGATTTATGGAAGCCTGATGATGGTGAGTTACATAAAAGATCTTTGAGAAAATACAAGGTGTGAACCAAGAGAAAGTTTGCAGATGTTTGCAGAAGACTTGGGAGAAATAAATAGCAAGAAGAAAGCTTGTTTTCCTACCGACTCTCTGTAGACCGTTTCATGTAGTATTTTGTGTAGCGGTATTTCATATGGTTCTCTGTAAGGCACAGTTAAAGCTTTAAATAAAATATAGCCCCTGTGATAACTTCTACTAAAGATGTTCATATTTTGTATCATTTCTCTTTCTGAATGTAGTGAGCAAATAAATAACACAGACCTGTTGCCCTCCACAGCTCCCACAGTCCTGGAAGCAGGGCAGGATTTGAGGGCAGGGATGGGCACTACTGCTTCCCTATAGCCACAATTCTGTATGTGGAGATGAAAGGAAGCAGAATAAGATGCCAATCTTACTGTAGTAGAAGTTAGCACCTAATCCTCTGACTTCTGCATTGAAATGCTTGTAACTCTAAAGTCCTTTCCTTCCTGATGGTTGTTTTTCTAGTTTACCTGCCTTAAATGTACTGGTTTAGGCAGCTTCATTCTTCAGCTGTGTTCTCAGAGCTCCAATCAGTCTTTTCAGAAGCATTTTGTAATGGATCAGTTTTTTCCCTTTTTTAACATAAGATGGATATTTTTCTGTTTTGCCAGGCCTCACCTTTTCTTGCCCGTGCCCTGTCCCTATTTAAGTCATACTGTTTTCACCTTCTCCCTTCTCTTTTTCCTTTTCAATTCCCATCGTGGATGGTGGGGGTTCCTGCCGAGGCAGGTTAGGCAGAGGCTGAGGGGGGAAGTTGTCTGTGTCAGAAATTGGAGGTTGGAAGGATCCTTGAGGGAAGACACAGACAGGGTTTTCCTGCTGCTATGCACTGGACAATATAAGACATGCTGGAGTTACTCTGTTTTTGCTCATGCCTTTGTGTTTGCTTATAAAACCTTTTGGGAAGGAACTGGAATGAAAAATAACATTTTTGTTCAGCCCTCTATTTACCAGTTTCCAGCGTGGTTTCTGTGCGTACGTGTGGATTCATTGAGATGGCTGCGAGTTGTCAAGTTCCAGGAATGGGTGTTTCTTCATCCAAATGTCTCGCTGCAAAACAATTTCCCTTGCTCCTTTTTGCCTCATTAACTTCTGCATTAACCCCTTTTTTTGGGGGAGGGCTCTGACACGAGGCAGTTGATCGCTGCAGCGCGTTTCTTTTCTCTGCTCCGTGTGTGCAACAGCACTGTCACCGTGTTTTCCCTCTGTGCTCCTTCACTGTTCTTCCCGTCACACTCTGGTTTTCTCTTTGATGTGATCTCCTTCCTGACAGGTGGCCCTGGTACCTACACGTGTCTCATCTTCTCCCGAGTTACAACATGACCCAGACAGTGTTGCTCTCCTAATTGTCTCTGTGCCGCTCTGGACCTGTTTTCCTCTCAGGTTGCCACACAGACTGGGTCTGGCATCCTGTTTACTTTCCCTGTTAGTTTTTTTTTTTTGGTAACTCTGAGGTGGTAACTTGGCTACTGAAAGGATGGAACGATTAAAATAATGTTTTATGGATCACTGTGGGGTGGGGGGTGGGGGGGAAGCTGTCAGCTTCTTTTGTAATTTTTGAAGGAGATTATTAAAATGTATCTTACAGCTTCAGTATTCACTCTGTGCACTCATTGTTCTCAGTCTTTCAAAGAATATTCTGGAAAATGAAGTTTTATCATTAAGATTGCATTAAAGTGGATTACAGAAGGGAAGAGCAAAATATGAAGAGTCTCAACAGCTCAGAACAGAAAGATGTTGCCATCTCATTCACTGGAATGTGGAACAGGGAACATTAATAGTCTGATAAACAGAAATGACTTTTTCTCTTTAAGGCTTAAAAGGTTTACTTTGAACTTGCAAAGATTTTTTAAAATGCCACTTCTCCAAGCTTTTGTTGAACGGAGAACTTCGGGCCTCTTTTACTTTATTTTATTTTTTAATGCTCATATTGAGTGAGCAATTACTTCTGAAAAGCCATAGGTGTCATCAGGGTGGAAGAAGAGTGCACAAGCCTGGCTTTAAAGGCTTTTGCTTCTGAGCACCTAATTTCAAATCCTGTTTCGTGTCAATAAGAAATAGAACTTTCCTTTTGGATTTTTTCTTCGAGAGGCAGTTCATCTTGTATTTGGTGCAGTTTCTGGAAGAATTATCCATCTGTCCTGAGAGAGGAAGAAAGGATCTGCGTAATGTACTTTGGCATGCTGTGAAGAGTTGTAAGGAAGTTGAATTTCACGCCTCCCATAGCAAGGAAACCTATGGTAACAGTCAGTTCAGAGAGTCTGAGGATTGCCCCTGCTTTCATAGACATCTCTGGCGTTTGAGTTTTGGGTACATTAACATCACATTTGTACTGAGGCTGAAATATAAACAGATGAAGGTGTTATTTCCATGCAGTGGCTGAGGAAATTGCCCATTTGTCTCTCTCTGCCTAACTTTTCTCAAAACAGTTGTTTTCCAACCTAGTTTGAGAGCTTTGTATGGGGCTGAATGTCTGTGCTCTCCATGAGTTGTGAACCTCAAGTATTTTTCATTCTTTCAAGAAGAAAACCTAGCACATATCTCATTATTCTTGGTGAATGCCAAATCAACCATAATTTGTCTGTCCACGCAGCATTGTTAGAAATAAGGCACAATATTGGGAGATTAAGGGAAAAGATATCTTCATGGTCTTATCAAAATGTTTTGCAATAATCAAACGTGAGATTTTGGCTGTTTCCTAGTAATTAATCTTATGTTTGCATTTTTTTCTTCTGTTCTGACTCTAATCAGGACAAAGATTCTTTGATAAAGCAAAAAACATTCGCAGTAATGTTTCTGTAGTGTGGTTTGAATTGTAACACAGTTAATGAGGGTTTTGTACTTATATTTCCCCTATGCATAAAGAGAAATATTGTTGAACAAATTGTAATGGATCTTAAGGCAGAAATTGAGGCTGCCTGGTCTCAGCCATCCCTTCTGCCCTGTCTTGAGGACTGACCTGCTGCAAGCTTGGTAGGCTGACCCAAGTGCATGTTCCATCACCACAGGTGTTACTCTTGGCACAGGTACCCTTCTTAACTGATTAATTAAAACAGATCCAAGGAAGAAGTGGTGCCCTGGTAATGCAATTATCCAGTTTCAAGGGCAGATGTGAAGCCCTCTTGAGGAACCTTCCCACCTGAATACAACAATAAAGACACTGTTTCACAGTTCACCATAATTGGTCTGTGAATGGTTCCAAATTGAACTGGAGTTTTAAACAGGTTTCTAATCATTCAGTGCTTTAAAACATAAAATTTTTTTCAAGGAGAAGGATTTTGAGGTAGGGAGACAAATGCTTTGGAATTCTTGTGAATGCCTACATACATTTCCCAAGAAATACAATTTGGTGACCTGGCAGCACCGGTTGTACTTGATTTATGCTGAGTGTTCTTTAAGGCAGTATTCCCTTTTGGATCTATCTAAACAGTACCTTAACAATAGTGCTATTTTATTTAAAAGCATTTTTATTTCTTTTGTTTCAATTATAATGATAAATAAGATCCCTCTGAAGCACCCATAAATTTTCCAGTTTTGCTTCTAGCATTAGAGAAACAAAGATCTTCTGTTCCTGACTAAGGTAGAGATGCTGGGTTTGATCTTTCTAATTTGCTTGGGGCTTTTTGACTTGTGTGCAATACTATTATTTCATGTCCTGCTCACTCTTTAAATACTTAGGGCAGTCTTGGATAAACTCGTCCTATTTAAATTACGAACGGACTCCTAATCACAGGAATGGTTTGACTTTTATTTTGTTCTTGATCGAGTGCTTTGCCAGCAGTTGATGTGCGATGAGCAGCTCGCTGTGAGCCTCGGGGCAGCTGCCCCTCAGTGTCCCGGCAGCAGTCTGAGGGGCTGCAGGGCACACCTGGACAGCATCTCCAGGAGTGCCTGGATCACTGTGCACCTCCACGGCCTGCTGCACGCAGAACTGAGAAGAAAAGGGCCCAGGCTGATTTGGCTTAATTGAGGATCACGTCCACATTTCAAAAGAGGTGCTAATCACCCGGCCTCAGAAGGCATTTCTCTTCCAACATAAGTTGCTGGCAAGAGCAATGTGCAGGTGGTGGCTGCAATTACTTGCTGAGTACTATCTACCAGTCAAAGCAGACCATATTAAACCTATTTTTTCTTCTACTTTGTTGGAAGAAAATGAAAAGATCCAGTAGAACCCAAGACTGTGCGTTGCTTGTTGAAAACAAGGCACGTTCTCAAAGGCAAACGGATTGATTTTGAAACAGATACTCAATTATTTAAATGCTTTGTATGGGTGAGGTTCCAGTAATTGCCGTGTGCTGCACAAGAAGGCTGTCCCTGGGGTGGTTCTTCTCTCGTATCTTCTTCTGACAAGAGCTGTTAACGAGACTGCAGCAACTCTGCCTCCAGTGGCGTAGCCGTAAGACGAGAGTGACAGAGTCCTGTGGCATGGTGATGCTTCTCCTCTTGGGGTGTGTCTGACCTGATGGGGAGGCAGCAGTCAAGAGTTCACAGGTCTGTATTATCTTTCTCAGTGCCCGAATGCTGGAGAAGGCCCGTCAGCAGCTACAAGAGGAAATCCTGCGGGTTCAGAGCCAGCTCTTGGATGAGAAGAAGAAACGTGAGCACCAGGAAGCGCTGGTCAGACGGCTGCAGAAACGTGTGGTGCTCCTCACCAAGGTGAGTTCCCACATCATGTTTGGAAAAGCCCGTGCCCTTATTTCTTTCTGCCAGGTGCAGTCCTTCCTTCTTCTTCTTTGTTCACCTCCGTACCTGGTACAACAAAATTGTTCTTGGGTCTTTGCACAGTGGGTGCCATGAGAGATGTGAAACTTGTCTTTAGGATTTCATTGGAATGGCAGTACCAGTGCCTCCTAAAACTTTGCTGGTATTCCCCCAGCTGGGCTCATGCTGTGCTGATAATACGTGACTTCGTCTGAGCCTTGGCATCGATGTGAGGGCACAGAATTGAATCATGTTGTTGCTGGAGTGTTTGGAGCCACTGAAGGGAATTTATAATGGCTTTGGCTGCATTGCCTTCTTTCCTAAAGAGAACGAAGTGGCGGCACCTTGTCAACTGTTCCTGTGGAAAAACAATTTACAGAGAGTAAGAGATTTGCCTTCCTCTTACGCTGGAAGTCTGTTCAAATGTAATGGCAAGCACTAGACCAGTAAATTGAAAATACGTTTTAAGATTCTTTCTATAGAATATATCAAAGAGGTCTGCATCATCCTATATCAGGTGTGCTCTCATGATGAAATTCTATGCAATAATTCTGAAGCCTGCAGAGCATTGAAAATTTTATATTAAATTCTGAGAGCTCTCTTTCCACAAAGGGAATAATAATTTGCTGTAGTCAGAATGAGAGTTACTTCACTTTCCAAGAATACTCCTTGCAAAACTTCCCTCATCTGAGCAATCTCCCTGGTGTTGTAAAGCTGCTCACGTAAATGAGCTTATGTGTGTGCAGAAGGTCAGACTCCAGTTGTTAGAGCTCATGAGAGGGAGCCAGGCACATCACCACGTGGGGAGGCAGGAGGGAAAAGAGCTGCTCTGGTGCTTGAGCTTTAGGCTTTGATTTTCAGTGTCAACTAAAGCATTTTGATCAATTTTAATTGTGCTGCATCCAATTTTATGTAACTCCCATGTCATTGTTGAGCCAAAGAAGCTGTGATATATGGTGCAGTAAACAGGGCTCTTGAAGCATGAAGCAGCCACTTTACAGGAGGATATTCCATCAGCTCTTGTGACTGCAGACTTTGATGCCATGGAGAGTCACGTAAGTGCAAAGAGAAAAATGACAGCAGCTCCCTCAGCTTCACACTGAGGCGGGCTCTGCAGTCAGGGCGGATGGACCAAACTCTCTCCATGGAAACAGAAAAGGCTTCTCCTCCTCAGCCTTTCTCCTGCCACCGGCAGGCAGCTCTCCATGGTGTTCTAGTTTGGTGCTGGCCTGCTTGGATAAGACACAGGTGGACACTGAGCCCAATAAAAACCCTTCCTTTACAGCGTTCTCAGCTGTCTAACGTTGTGCTGGACTGCTCAGCCCTGAGGGGAGTTTCTCAGATGGTTTCTGAAATATTCCCTTTGTTAACTTATTTCCAGTGCTCAGCAGAAACACCTTTTGTCACAGAGCACAAAATACCATTACTTTTCTATAAGTATGAGACAAAAAGACAACAGTACTTTGTCATGTGATGGATTGTACCTGATTTATGTAGAAAGACAAAGCCTTTGCTTTGTTTTTTTACTCCCCCTGAAGAGGAGTATAGGAAAAGTTGGAAATGTCCTTCATCAGACCATGGCAAACAAACTTGTGTTTTGACAGGGAAGGTTTTCAGTGTGCTCAGTGATTCCTCAACTGTCCTGTTTTACAGGAATAAAGGCTTTGCTGTTCTCTGAAAATTTATATTCCATCCAGAGAATGCTGGGGTCCTTTGAGAAGAAGTACAATCATTGTGGTACTTGGACAATCTCTCCATGGCACTGTTTCTCCTGCTGGTTGCTCTTCTCATGCAAAATCAGAAGAAGGAATTTCATTTAATTAAAAAAGTATGATATTGTGATTTAAAATGAGATTGAGCAAATATATTTCCTGTCAAAAATAATTATTTTACATTGAAAGCATATCACCTAGAATGGTATTTAATCATCTAATTAGTGGCATCAGTAGTATAGCATGCTTCTATGTAAATTGAGAATGGAAAAGATGAGTTCTCTCTATTCAATCTTTGTCTTGTTAAATAGGACTGTGAAAATCTAATTTGGGGGAGACTATTATATATATGATTGAATTGCTATTGCTTTTGATAGTATGACTTTTGCATTTGTGTATGTTTGACCCTGTACCAGGGCAGTGAATCAGTTCCTGTATGCTGAGCAAATAAGGACTGAAAGGCCTCAGACGTGTTTAACAGTGCAAATTTAATGCTGTAACAGTTTTCCTTTCTTTGGGCTCAAATTGGAACCTGGAAGTCTCAGTCCTAGAATGTGTTTTAAAATATGAATAGAAAACAGTAAGTTGTTCTTCATTAGGTAGCGGCAGTCCCAAATATTTCAGTAGTAAATGTACTCTCTTCAGGGGGTGCTTTCTTTGCCAATCTGATTCCTTCTCACTTGTATGGCTACTGATTTTTTTTCAAGATTCAAGCAATACTTTGTGGCTCTTGCAGACTGCCTGTCTCACTTGTCAGTCTTGTTCAGTTGCTACTTGCCACAGTCTCTGTCTGTCCTGGTTGCTCTCATATTTCCATTTCAGCGCATTTAATGTCTCTGTCCATTTCTTGCTTCCTCGCCTCATTTGCTTCTTTTGGGCTTTCTTGATCTTACTTGGGCCTTTCCAGTTGGATTACTGCTTGGAACCTGGCACAGTTGTCAGTCTGGGATACTTCAGTGCATCCCTACAAACCTCTCTTCCCTGGCAGACCTGAAGAGCAGCATTCTCCAGTCTCTGACATGTCAGTGCAGTGGTCCAGCCCCACTGATCCCACTGCTGACAGTGGGCTGGTGGAGGAGCTGCATCCTGATTATTCCTGTTGACAAACTGCTGTTTAAAACATGTTGGTTGATTATTTTATCCCATATGTCCTTGTAAATCAGGGCAGTACTGAAGTTTTCTGATTTACATGCTTTCAGTGAAACATGACTAGATTTGGACACCACTGAGGCTTTCAGACAGTGATGGCTGGAAGGTTTCTCCTGCAGTGTCACTCCCTTCACTTAAGGTGATGAAACAGAAATTGATGTTTGAAGGGATGGATTCACTCTCTCTCTCAGAGATCTGCCTGGCTGGGTTTGCTGTCTGTCGTGCTGTCTTTTTGCTTTGCCTTTGCTCACAGTTTTGGGGAAATCTTTAATCTTTGCTTTATTACCTGAGGTAGTTGCAATAGAGCAGTACTGGGAGATACCTGAAATGCTGGGGAAAGACCTGGTCCTTCTCTGCCCTTTTTCCTGTTTGATTTACTGCTGTGTTTGTTTTGAATGCCTTGTTTACTCACACAGTTTTGTATTTGACTTTTGTGTTGTCCTTAAGCTTGTGAGTATTTCTCTTTTTCTGAGAGCTTTGCACACAACTCCTGGTCTTTGTTTATGAAGTGGGCTTGTTAAAAACAGTCAATTCTGCTACTGAATGGCTAAAATTTGAATCTCCTAGGAAATTTTATGACACAGAGGCCTTCCAAAATGAAAAACCCTTTCTGAAAGTCCTTATCTGAGTGCAAGCAGCTGATTGAATCAGTATTTCATGGAAAGAAAGCTGTGGTTATTTATTTCAGGAGGGCAGCTTCCAGAGAGCACAACTGGGTCTTGTGCAGCAGAAGTGAGGCTGGAGAACAGCAATAAAGGCACACTGAAAAACTCCCAAAGCCTTGTGATGTGGAGGGCCAAAGGTTGGCCATCATCTCCTCCTCTCCTCGAGTGATTTCACTTGGCTGTGATCAGCCCTTACTGTGTTCCTCACTTCGCTGCTGTCAGGGTTCAGACCTGCCAGGCTCTTCCCCTGCACATCTTCAGTTCAGTGACTGCTGAAAGCAGTGGTTCCTTCTGTGCCCACAGCTGGTGGATGTACCTGCATGAAGCTGCAGGCTGAGCAGGACCAGCCCTTGCCACGTGCTGCAGGTTTGGCCAGAGACAAAGTGCCCTGCTCTTTGCAGCCAGGGTGTGATGCTTTGCAGGAAGTTCAAAACTCAAAATGCGAAGCCCAATTTCAGTTACTTCTTGTAACTTACTCCAAATGAGTCCAGTTTGCTCCTGAAACTGTGGACTTTATGAATACGCACTGCCATAATTGCACCCCTTGCTCTCGTGTAAGGCAGAACGCAGTGACTGAACTAATCTGCTTGTATTGGATGTTGTTGTTTCACTGTGTTTATTTCCTGTCTGCACACTTGTCTGCCTTTGGGTACTGTGCTGCCCAGAGAAGAGACTGAAAAATTCCCTTTTGTTTCCTGAGCTCTCAAGCAGATCATGTGATATGATAGGAAATCTGTTTCTATTGAGACATAATTTAGGCCATCACCATAAAAGTTAGAGATTAAACAAGTATTGATTAACCAACTCCAGCTGACTGCTGATACCACATGTTCCTGGAGATATCAGTCAGTGTGAAGTATATTAGTGACTCCCAGAGCTGAGAATGGCAAAGATGCATCAAAAATGGGACTAGGTAATTAAACTGTTCATTAAGCGTGGCAGATGCGGAGTTCATGACTTGATTTGCCATCTGCTTTGTTTCGTAATCAGTAAAGATTTAAAATAATGCTGATGGCTTCTCTGTCATGTTGAGTCCTGCGTTACGCTTTTTCTTAGGAGGTAGATAGATGATTTTAAAGCACAAGGAAGGGTCTTAAAGTTCTGGATGTTCATCAAAGAAGGTGAATACCCTTTTCTTGGGATATGTAAAAGATTAGCTGTAAATGCTGCAGTCAGTATTGCACTCAGGAGCACTAAAACAGCCACTTTGGCAAGCAGATCCTCGTGACAGACCTTTTGGATATCATACCCTGAGCTGTGCTCTGCATCCAGACAGCACAGTCAGCCTTGGGGCAGGTCTGAGCTGCTCCTCTGGGTTATGAGCAGTATCCAGTGCTTTCCCTGGCTGTGGTGATGCTCCTTCCATCCTTCAGTCCATTTCATGACTCTCTGGATGTCATTTGAGCAGTGCTATTGCTCGTGCATCACCAGCTGTGCTGCTGCTCTGCACATGATTGTTAGCTGCTGTCAGCCTGACCCTCGCCAAACCCTTCTCTCTGCTCACTGCACCTCCTCTTTGTACGTTTTTATAAACTCAGGGAAGTTACCTTCCTTTTTATGCCTGCAAATAAATACATTTTAAAGCAATTCTTCAGTGATTCAGCAAGGCAAGTTTTGTGAGTGCTTCCTTAGACCATCCTGCATGCTTGAGAAGAGGGAGGCGAGACACTCTGTTTGAAGGAGACTCAGCAGCCTTTTAGATTGAGCACAGGTCTCTCTAATTTCAGCTTGATTATATTAATCAGTTAAATAATTTCAGAGAAAAGGTGCTTGGTAGTTAGGGGTGGAGGAGGATAATAGCAAAAGAAGACAGAAGATCATTAACAGGTGTGGGAAAGAGGCAGTTGCTGCCTGTGGAGTACAGGGGCTTGGAACAGGTCACTGCTGAATTTTAATTTTTAATAACCAGGAACATCGTCAGTTTTAACTCCCAGACTCCTCTTGTAGAGTGCCTCTTTTAAAGGATGAAGACCAACAGGTCAGAGATGAGGTAGGTGCTTTTAGGAATAATCTTTTCCTGCGTGAGCTGGTGTTACCCTGATCCTGAGTTCAGTCTGATGCTGGGTGGTTGCTGGACTTCATGTTTGTGGTTTCCACACAAGTGTCTGGGTTACTGGATAGAGGATGCTGAGTTTTGTGAGGAGAAGATGGGATTTGGGAGTTTGATGACTGCTGCCATAGGCATTTTCTGTAGGGGTCAAGGAAATACCACACTTTGCTTTTGTTGGCCTCTGCCAGCCTTCTGCCTGTGAGGTGGAAAGTGCTCCAGGGAAATGGAGTTCTGGGAGGAGTTATTTTAACACTGTGTTTTGTTTTGTTATGTTTTTTCCCTGTACAACACAAATTTGTTGTGCTTTTTTTTTGAGTAACTTCTTCCAGTCACTTGCTGGGTCACAGTTTAGTCCTGATCCACTCAATCACCTCCTGGAGCTCGGGCAGCTCCCTCCACATGGAGCAGTGTTGGAGGGAACTTCCTGTACCACTCTTTGTCTGCAATAGGTGCCCTCCACAAATATGTATTCTGACAGCAATTTTCCTGTCTGTTTTAAATTTTTTTAATGTCTGTCACTGGCCTGCTTCACCCTTCCTTATTCACCTTGCAGTCTGCATTGTGAGGACATTTAAACCATGCTCTCACCTTCCATAGCTAACAGCTTGCTAGGGTCTGTTGACCTGATTTCAAATATCTCTAGATCTCAGAGTCTGAGAGTGATTTTTCTCCTTTGTCTGTACCCTCTAATTTGTCTGCTTCTGGGTTTTACTTAGCTTCTAATGGAATGGTCTCACTCCAGTTTTCGTGGAAGTTGCTACAGGGAATACAAAAGAAGAGATAGAAGTTTTATCAGCCTCACCATGGTCTGGCTGTTCCCCAAGTCACTGAGCCCTGCCCTTAGAGGAGCACAGCAGTGCTGATGGCTTCGCCCTGGCCTGGTCATGAACCTGCCTCGGTATTTATTGGAATGGTTTCATCTTCAGCACTGCCCTCTCTGTAGCCTTCTGAGCAGACTCCCACAACACTCCAACAACAATTTTTGCAGACATTTGTACAATGGCAAACCAACTCTGTGCTGATTTATACTTGATGCTTCGTTATATTCAGTACAAGATCCTATTTGCATGCTTGACATTTTAAAATACTGTGTTTGGAATGTGTTATTTATTTGGAGACCTTTATTAAGCAACCTCAATCTAAGGGTTTAATTGTTACTGATAGCTAAGAGTATAATTACCTCAGTAAAATATCATGGCTATATTAAGCAAATGGCAATTGTCTTCCAGAATAAAATGAGTACAAGCCATTTTCCTTTGAAACAGGTTGCTTCATGAGGCCTGCTAATATAATTTGCTAATACAATTGCAGACTCTCTCTACAAAGAATGAATAAGGAGAGCTGAGATTGATGTGGTTGGAGAAGGGGCTGGCTGTAGTAGTTTTGAAGTAGTGCACAAGGACCATTTGGGAGGAGGAAGTATCTTTAAACTGAACCAGAAAATGTTACTGTGTCTCAAGTGAGATTTGCAGGTTTCTGACAGTCAGAAGAACCTGGTTTTGCTGGCGTGGGCTCCCAGAGCAGTGCATGCTTTTTGGTTTTTTGCTTGATTTTCTTTTTTGACATTGTTCCTTACTCTGCCTGATTTGGTCATAGGTGTACTACTCACTGTTTTTGACTCAATGAAAAAAGTGGCAGAGCTGTTGAGTTCTCACTTCGTTATCCTGCTCCAAAATGACTTTTCAAAGCCTAAGAGTTCCCTTAGCTTGACTTGTCAGTGTGCATTTGTCAAAGGGATCCCTGGCTCTGGGATGCCAGAGATTGCTCCCAGGCTGTGGGCACTGCACGTGTTTGGGAGCGAGCCTGCCCTCAACCTCCTGCTTTCCATTGGATCCTCTCTAGTGAGATCTTTTGCTCTTGATCTCTTGTCCTAATCCTTCATAGCTAGTGGATAAATTTGCCTTTTCACTGACTTTGGGTATTCTACTTTGTGTACCTGTATGGCACCTGTAGGAGTTTGTCCCAGGGAGGCAGGAAGGTGATGTGCTTTGTTAGAGCTGAGCTTTATCACCTGAGGGCTCTCAACATGGAAATGGTGAGTGTGAGTTCAAATGGCCAGCCTGGAGGCAGAAGATGAAATGGCTCGTGGGCCTTGCTTCCCCTTCCCTTTTAGAATCATAAAAGAGCTCATAAAAATTATCTTAGCAATTTTATGGGAATCAGTTTTGTGCAATTCTTTCTCTTGCATTGTTATATATCTGGTAAACATTGCAATGATAAAAATACGGAGTTCGTTACTATCTTTATATCTGATGTTTTTGAGGTGGAGGCGCAAGGACAGCCTCTGTATTCTTATTGATGTTATCTCTGACATAACTTCTATTTAAGCAGTGAGTTTAGAGGGTTTTTAAAAATCTTATAACAGTTCAGAATATGCAGCAAAGTTAAAAGTTATGTGTTATTTTATGAGGTATTTGTGAAGAACAATAGAAATGTGATCTTTTTTCCCCCAGAATATTGACTGGATTCTGCTTTGTTCTGCCCCCACTAGATATTAATGCTCAATGCTAAGAGGTTAGATTATGAAAATTAGAAATGCACTCATAAAGGAATTTATATGACCTTCAGTTCTCATATTTCTCTGAGAGAAAGGGCTGTAGGACTTCTAAAGGTAAAATATTCAATAAAAAGAAATTAGGTTAATCCAATGTTATGGCTGAGAATTTAAACTCACCCAGGTCAGGTAATTCAAAGTTATAGTTCCCTTGATGCGTGTGCTGTAACATTTATTCCTTGGCTCCTCGGCTCTGAATTATGAAGGATGGCTGAGCAGGTCTGGCAGAGAAGCAGGCGGGAAGATGGATGGGTGGAGTGAGGGAGTTATTGCTGGGGGAAGTCGGGCAGAACAAACCCCGCTGCTGCCTTCCCCCCACACGAGGTGACTGCTGAGGTGGCTGGGCAGGGGCTTGGGCAGCATCCAAGGACGGGGAAGGGGCTTAGAATTTCTCAACAGCAGGCTCTGAAATACCAGCAAGGATAAGCTGCACAAAAAGGGGTTGGGTTTTTTCAGATTTCTTTGTTCCTCAGATACTTATGGTTTGAAGGCATTAATACCGCTGCCTCTTAGAGTGGTGGTACTGCCACAGGAGGTGCAGCTTTGAATCTCTGACTTCTCTGTTTTAATTCTCAGCCATAAAACTGGATTAACTGGGTTTGCTTCAAGTTGAATTGCAGGGGATTTTTTTTTTTTAAAGGATAGGAGAGAGAGATAATTAAGTAATTGCACAGTAGCTTATTCAACATGTGATGCGAGCCTCTGGTAAGAACAGCTGCACTACTCAGCCACCAGTCAGAGCATCCTTTCAAATGAAGACCCAAAAATCTTTATAAAACTGAAGGACTATCTGGAGAATTGAGGAGTTTTGTATTGCTCCTGGCACAGTATCATGCAGTACTGACTATTTTGTTCAATGTGTGTTCACAACATCTCAGGTCAAGCATTGCTTAAATTGATGAATATATTAGAAGTCAAATGAGGTTTTACAAAGCATCTTGGAAATGGTCTCTGACCCGTGATTTGTTGCACTGAGGAGAAATGTACTGTTCCCTCTTTTATGAGCACATTTGCTTAGGTAGTATTTCAGATAGAGTCAACAACATTATTTAATGGAAGCTATAGAAAATTTGAAGAATTGGTCTAGTTTCAGTTAATTAATTCTGATTGATGTAATGAGATTATTATATTACAAGTTTCTCAATATACAGAACAGCTGCTGGGATTTTTTAGTGTTGTGTGGGGCAGGACCTGTGAAGAATCATTAGCTGCAAGCTTGCCTGTTCAGGTGGAACCAATTTGGGACAGTGGGGGAACTGAGGCTTAGTTTTCTGTCTGTATGAATTCAGAGCTTCAGGATTTCCCTGGAAAGATCACTGCCTGTTTGAAGTCAAGAATTTGGAAAGGGGTCAACAGATAAAGTGTGAGCGTGAGACAGGAAAGGAAGATAAGCTTTTTACATCAAGATGATGCTGAACTGCTTTCTGTCAGGAGGAGGAGAAGGAGGAAATCACTTCTCATGAGAATCTTCTGGTTTGTAGAGGTTGTCTGTAGGAAGGCCCTGCAATCCTGCAGGGAATCCAAGCTGCTTTTTAAGCATAGGGAAGCATGGCCAGAGTCTGTGTCTCCATCTCCTTACTTTCCTTGGGTAGTGAAGTCCAAGGATTCCAGCAGATGTGTTCCTTTGCTTGCCACCGTGTTGGGCCTGCAGAAAGTGCCATGGGCTTATTCCAGTGCTGTATCATCCCAGGTACTTGCTCCTGTGGCAGCACTGGGGAAGATGGAGACTCCACCCTATTTGGTCTTCTAGCCAATATTATTTTGGGTGCCACAAGACTGTGTGTAAGGAATTGAGACAAAGTGGTTAAAGTGAAAGCAGTTGAAGGAGTGGAGTGTTTTAAACGGATCACTTTTTTGCAAGTGTTTGAGAAGGTTTGTGCTGATCTCGTGCCTGGGAGCTGTAGGCACTCGGGGGGCTGGGTTTGACATCAATGGCAAATATTTTCCACAGAAAAATGTGCATTCTGCTGGTTCTCTGTGCCAGCCTCTGCTGGAACTGCAGGATGTGTAGTTCTGCTGCAGCTGGGTGCTCTTCCCCCACCCCGTGCTCCCCCTGAGAGGTGAGTGCACTTTCCCCCGTGGGTCGTGGCACTCTGGAGTCATGTCTGCTGCTCCTGAGCGCCTGGAAGGAGCTGTAAAATCTAAACATAGAAAGAAATGGATGACAGGACTTGGGGCTCACTGTCCTTGTGAGCAGGTGGAGGAGAGGTTCAGTACAACGCACAGGTCCTAGGGAGAGCTTTGAACCTGCTTGACTGTGGAGCACACAGGTTTGGAGTGGGGTGTGCCTGGAGCCCTGTGGGTTCAGCCTCCATGGGACAGAGCCAAGAACTCATTCCCCTTTCAGGGCGAGGAGATGCCCTTACTCCCTTTCTGCCTTTGAGCAGCAGAGTCTTTTCTCCACTGGAAGAAGCAGTTGGAGGAGTCCCAGCTTCCACTCCCATTCTTCCGTGCTTTATCTGGTAGATGGATTACAGGCAGGTCCAGAACCATCAGCTGGTTGTTATTGCTACATGGATAGGAGAGTAGCTGGGAAGGCTAATTTTGTTCATTAAACATGTGTTTAAAGGTAAACATGGTGAAGTAATGTTTCTTTCAGGATGTGCACACAGCATAGAGCTGTGTGCTTCTACAGGGCACGTGCAAAATGAGTGTGCAGTTCCCAAACTGATCTAGTGTCTGAATTAGCAATTTAAGCATTTTAGCTGCTCTCCTCAGTTGCTGTTTTTTCAGACACACATATGAGCTGCAGAAGTTGTATGTTTTATGCATGTAACAGTAGTTCTACTCTGTAAATACTATTTTCAGCTTTGCAGATAAGGAAACACTTTCTGACTTTAATAAATTAATTTTCTGTTGATAACATACTACCTTTGGAGACCAACTTTTCAGGTTGACATTTCTATTATATTAATTACAAAGGGAGGAGAAGCTGTGCTTGTTTTGTCATTGGGAAATGCCATTTGCAAAGTTATTGGAAAGCTGACCTTGTCAGAAGTGTTATTGCATTATCCCTCGGTGAGGGCCACCACAACTGAACGACAAGAAAAAAATGCAGGAAGAAAAAAGCAATTTCAGGAGATATAATGAAATCAAAACAAAATGCCTTTTATCCCTCTCCAATGTGAAGATGTTTATTAAGATAGCGTGTGTAAGAGTTTGGTGCTGGGGGAAAAAATGCTTTTGAACCATTCAGGGTTGTTTTTTAAAAATGAAAATCACTATACAAGAGAATTTTTGACCTTTTGCATGAAGTGAACATGAACAAGAGGCAGTGCTTACTCCAGAGACATCTCTCCCACTCCCTGTTTAAACCACTGTATCCTTGACCATTATCCTTCTCTCTTCTTGCTTGTTCTACACATGAGGCTAGAGGGTCTCCCCCTGCATGGGTGGGGGCTGGGGGTGACCACTGCCACCCAGGGGCTGGGCTGGGGGTGACCTCTGCCACCTCCGTGCTTGGAGGGTCTCCCTGGAAGCAGTTTCTTTCTCATCTCTGGTTCACTCTGCCAGTCCTTTAAGTAAATCTCAGCTCTTCTCTTTGCTCCTAGCAAAACGCCAAGCAGATCAGCTGTTTGTTTCCTCCTTTCCCTCCCAGTTTAAAAGCACAAAGCTGTTAGTTTTATCAGAGCCATTCCTTGTTCTCCCTGAGCGCTGGGGAACAGCAGCAGCTGCACACTGCTCGTGCTCTGCCTCAGTGTCCCATCCAGGCACAGCTCTGCTGAGAGCCCGGGTGATGGCCTTCTGCAAGGAGCTGCCTGCTTTTGTGTGCCTCTAAACAACCTGTGCTCCTCCTGAGTACTAAAGTACCACTCAGCTTAGCGGCCGTTTCATCTTTGAACAGTGTGGGATACAGCAGGACAAGCTGAGTGTCTCCTTCTGCCCATCCCTGTCATGGAACTGTCACAGAGGTGCAGGTCATGGGTAGCTCAGCGAGTGCTTCATAATGCAGCATGGTCATCACACTTTAAAAGCTTTAAATGAAATCTTTTCTGCCAAAGAAGTTATTAAAAAACACCCCCCCCAGAAAGCTATTTAACCCACCTTCTGCTTTTATGTGAGGCAACGTGTTTCTTATGTAATATCTGTGCACATGAAGTTGTCATGTGTGGTGTTAACCTGAGGCTATGTTTGTAGCCCTTGTGTTCCAATATTGGCTTTTTTACTTGCATAAAAGAGAAGAAAAAAGCCCTGCTGTATTCCTTGAAAATATCCTAAATGGAATGCTGAGGAGCTGTAAATAATAGCCAGGTTTACAGTTTAACTCTCTAGGGGCAGAAGCAAGCTGAAGGATGTGAAACGCATGTTCTGGATCTGGTGTTTTCCTTCAGATAACACAAGGAAACCAGAAATACAGAAGTAATTAAATGTGCACACCTTCTCTGCCTCACTTTCCTCTCTTTCTGCACATGGATTAGTGAGTTCAGAGGTTCTGAAGCTCCTTCTGCTGCAGCTCTTGGTGCATTTTCTGCATTGAGTTGTGTGCTCTGTTGGGGTTCACTCCCTAACATTTAGGAAATATTTGATCCCTCCAAGCAACCCGCTCAAGTTGACTCCTCTAAATCTGTCTCCTACCAAAATTGTGTGACTTTGTGAGGAGGTCTTGTTACACTTCACCTGACTGGGGTGAGTTTGGGGTGTTCTCTGTCAGTGTTTATGTTCTCACTGCTTCTCCCTCTGCAGAGGTCTGCTTAGTTTTCCTTTAAGAAGAGGGAGCAGAGATGTGGAATTGTTGCCCCTCATCATCCAGCAATTACACAGGCTTAGTTATAATGTCAAAACTGCTCCACTGAAGGAACTGGATGTCTTAACTGCAGCCAAAACATCCAAGTAGGCGTATCCAGTTGAATTAGCAATGAAAGCAGATAAAGAACTTCCTGCTGCCCCAGACTGGTGGGCGGGGGGGGTCATACTGTGTTGGCTTTATGGCGAATTCCCCGTGTTTTGGATGCTCTTCAGCTGACAGGACCTGCAGGCTGTTCCTCCCCGGCTGCCGCCCTGCGCACGGATCGCGGCTCTGCCTCCGTGCGGATGAATGGCTGCCTAACGACCTGCACCAAAAGTTTTGATTTGTAATTAACTTCCAATATGCTAAAAGGACGGCTAATAAAATTAAATGCAAATTACAGAGCTCACATTCTTCATGCAAATACAACTTAAGAAAAGATGGTGTCTTCTCATTTTGCTGCATTGTTCGGATGTAACAGGCGTGATTGCTGCTCTCCCCAGGGACAGCTTTGGGACTTACAAGGTTTATTCATCCAGATCAATGAGTTCTTTTTCCTGGCAATCTTTTCCCCCAAGAAATAATGATAAGAAACTCTGAGGGCAGGAACCGTCTTGATACATTGCCTGTCCTTTCTCTTTTTTGTCCTGGGACTCTGTCTGGAGGTAAATGCGTTATAAATATCTGAGTATCAATGCGTGGTAGACTTATGAGAGCTGTTAACAACTAATGAAGGTTAAATGCTGTCTATTTTGGGAACCTGAATGACACTGTCACTCACATGTTAGCAGTACTCTATGTCTGGAGCTGCTTTTCTCCTGCTCTCATTCCTGTGAGATGGAGAAGCACTGTTATCTCAGTTATAAAAGGGGATGGGGAACAGAGATGCCTGGTTGAAATAATTGAGGACATGAGCCCAAACAGGCGTGCTGTGGGAGAGTTGTTAAATCTGTATTATATCTCCTTCTGAGAATGTTTGGGTTTTTTATGAAGTCCCCCAGTGCAGACTGCAGTTTTCTGTTCCTTACCTATGTGACAATGACCTTCCTTCCTGTGGCAAATCCTTTGCTGTAGCACGTGTGTGTGTATTCCCTGACTCTGCCTGCTCCACCGTGTTAGCATCAGCATTTCACTGGTTTTCTACATCTGCCGAGTCTTGTCATATCCTGGCAGCATCTGGTATCATTTTGGTGAACCCGTGTTAGTACAAGGATCTGATTTTTTTCCTGGAGCTGTGTTGCTGAAGTGGTTTCCTTTGTGGAGACTGTGGCTGAAGTCCCTTCCCTCCTCTCTGCAGGCTGTGTCTGGCTGGCATGTCCCTAGGTATAGCTCCCAAGCTCATAGCTCCCAAGGCTGTCCAAATCAAATCCCTGGGAGGTTGTGGTGTAAAATCTGCTTGAGTGCAGCACACTGTGTGAATTCTAACGTTTTTTCCTTCCCCTCTGCATTAACTTGCTTTTGTGTGTGATTCTGCTCAGTCTGTTTATCATCCTGTGCTCGGCCGTCATTATTGATATTTTTAGGTGCTCCAGAATGCCTCACCCTTGTCTCTAGACACTGCTGACATTAATATTTTATGTTGTCAGCTCACATCTTGCTGTTTGCCCCTGTTCCACTACACTAATAATGATACTGAAGGAAGCTTCTGGCTCTAATCCCCAGCACAGCCTCCTGCTAATTGCTTTCCGTGGCAAGGAGGGATGGTGTGCTCCTCCATCAGCCAGCTCGTACCAACAGGTATTTGCCTCTCACTTAATGATTCAAACCAGGCATGCTCTGTCATTTATACAGACTTTCAAACCCTGTGTTCACTGGTTCACTCTCCTGTGGGTTCTCTCAAAGAATTGTTAACTGGCTCAGTTTAAATTACTTTCACAAAAGCTCGTGCTTATCTATCTCTATTTTATCTTGTTACACTCAACTCTAAAAGATGCTTTGAATTCTGAACCTTCTCAACTAATTTTCTTAATGTTCAGGTGAAACTTCCTTGCCAATGACTCTAATTTCCCAGAACAACCTTATCTCTGCTTTCAAAACAGAGGAGGATGTCTCATGTCTGCTATCTCCAATATGATAGCCATTTTTAATGATAAATCATTTTATTCCTTTTGTCTGTTAACACCTTTGTTATTTTGGTCTTGGGTGAATATCCAGCTTTGAGATTATTATTATATCTTCTTAGTGCAGTTTAATTTCTTGAAGCATTTAGCTGCCTTTATCACAGTTCTCTGGCTAAAATAGAGCAGAGGAGCTGTGATGATTCTTTTTGGAACCTGTATCTGCTGGGTCAGAGTGTGCAGCTACAGTCACTTGTACTTCTGACAGACTCAAAGGATTGCCCTGTACATGCAGCTGCCCATTTCAGCTTTGTTTGGGGTTTTATGTTTTCATAGTGTTGAAATTTGTCTACCTTTAAAATACAAATTAATATTATTGCTGTGGCTTTTATTTACTTGAAATTCTCCATTATGTTTTACATTTACATGACCTTTTCTTGCTTTATGCAGGCATCATGACTTTCAGTGTTTTGATATTTGTATTTATTTTCATCTTTATGAAACTGGTAATGTTAAAAAAGAATGTATGGAGATCGGTAGGTTTATTTTCTTTCAAATTTTGTTAAAGATATGAGATACTCTTGCAAGTCCATGTACTGCAAGTAGCAATTTCTCAACTGCTCTTTCTCTTCTCCCTCGACAAGTGTCTGAATATCCCATGAGATTTAACAGTGTTGCAATGAGTAAACAAATCACTGTATTCCCAGCAAAGGAAAGTGTGAGTGGATCACAGCTGCTGTCACTCCTGTCTGTCTGGAAGATGAATCAGCCTGCTGAAATGTGCAGCTGTGGGCAGTATATGGAGCTGGGTGGTCGTGTGAACATTTCTTTATTTTATTTTATTATTTTATTTTATGACACAGCCTGGTTGGTGGCCGCATGCTTGTTTAAGGTGGAGCAATCAGCTGCCAGATAAACTGAAAGGCCATAGTTCAGACATTACCTGTGCCAGGTGTTCTTGCCAGATGGCCAAAGTGCAATCTCCTAACTATGGATGTGATTATAATGTTTTTATGAACTTAGTCCAATTTCACCTTTTATTTTTCTTCATAGCTGTTAAGGGTGGTTTTTGTGGTGTTTCTCTATTCTGGAAAATTTAGATCAGATTAGAACATGACTTTTAGAGCTGTGGGAAGTAGGGCATAGTTTAAAGAGGATTAGTGATCAGTGTGTATAAGGACTAGTCTGTGTAAGGTAAGTCTTAGAAGGAGCACCTTCATCTTAAGTAATTTATGTGTCAGTAAAGATTTCCTTCTTTCTTTGGCTGGAATCTGTCATGTTAAAGGTCATTTTATTGAAATTCATGCTCACATATTCATAAAAGGTTGCATTCTTCTGAGCATTATCAATCACCAAGTTTTTGAAGTTGCCATGCTGGACATTTTCTGAATGTTTTAGCATTGGAACCTGATATAATGAATTACGTGAGATGTCTGCTCATGATAATGCAGAATTTATAAAATTGGGAGGGAGAGTTGTGATTACATGCAGTCTTTAGTGTGGTTCAGCTGGCAGAAAAACATGAAGTTATAGGAATGGGACTGGTATTCTTAACGGTATATCTGTGATCTAGGCATCTCTTGCCCCTTCCTGTGTCCTTATTTTTGAATCCTCTGGGAATAGCAGACTTAGCAAGACATGGTTTTGTATTTATCTTTTGCTTTAATTTGTATTTGTTAAAACACCTCTGTAAACATTGTAGAAATCTAGGCTGAAAAGGATGGAGTGAAACCTGAGAGTGCCAGGTAGAAATTTATACCTTTGACCCTCTTGACAGATCTGTGATCTCTGACTTGGTCTTAACATCCCTATTCCTGCATTATAAAAACTGAAGATTTGCCTTATAGAAGCATCTTCATTTTTCAGCCTTACTTGCCTTTCCTATCACTGCATCAGGGAGATTTTCAGGGTTCCTGGGCATCACTGCCTGTTTATCCTGTGTTGGTTTGGAGGCCTGAGCAAGGGGATGGGCTGCTCATGTCTTTCCTTCCCATATCCCCTCGGCTCTCCAGGCTCTTTCTGCCCATGGCTCTGGGCTGCAGCCAGGGTTTTCCCTGCTTTACCTCTTGGATGCTCAGGAGTTCTGCTCTTCCCCCTTTCAGATCCACATAAATCCAGGGGACCAAGAGCTGACTCCCTGCATCTCTGTCTGGTGCCTGCTCTTAGTCTGCTCCCAGTCACCCTGCAGGGAGCTCAATTTTTGTCCAGCTCTTTGGGGAACCCTGCAGGTCAGCTCTCTGAGCTGTGAGTGGCCTCAGAGTGGTCACTCCACGGCACAGCTGGGAACAGTGATCTTTCTGGGAGATTTGTACCTTCTCCCATCAGCAGGAGACCACTTCCAGAGCTAAATCTAACCTGCAGGTAAGAGTTGTTTGACAATCTTGTGTTGCCAAAAACTGTGGCACTGCATCTCCTTCCATTTATCCTTAGATTCCACCCCCCCCCCACTCCCAAAACTCATTTGAAATTCCCTGTAGTAGGGGATGATGAAGAGCACTACATTTGGAAGATTTGTAAGTCATTGAGGAAGGATTTCAGCTCACTCCTTTACAGTTTACCAGCCTTTTCACCATTCACCATTTGAAGGACTGGGCACTGCTACAGAGCTGTTTCATCAAGCCTTCTAAGAAGGAGATTGCTTGAGGATTTTGTGTTTATTGCAGGCTGAGAACACGTGTGCCAGAGGGCAGAGCCGTGGTGGTGTCAGGAACTGGAGAGGCTGCTCTGCTCCGGGTGTGAGGGAGCCAGGGGCCCGGCTGTCAGACAGGGTGGGAAGTGTCCTGTGTCTTGCTCAGGGCATCTCTTTGTTCCCCATCCAGAGTCAGGCTAATGGCAGCTCTGATAATGCCAGATGGCAGTCACCAGTCATCATTTGATAGCAGAAAAATGCCTAAATATTGTCTCCAGCACGGGTTTGTTCGTTCTGTCTCCGCGTTCCAGCCTGGCAGTGATCTGCAGGCAGCACTTAGGGACCTCCTAAGAAGATCTCGTGTAGAAAACTGTCAGAACAGATTGCTGTGTGGATTTTCAGAGGATTAAAGTTAATTAAAGAGCTATTCCTTGCTTTCATTTCCTCGTATCTGCCAGCTATTTACATGCTAATGTAGGATCTTCCAGGGAGAATAGGACAAGTGTCAGCACTGGGCATGTTATCACACATGGAAACAGTAGGAAATAATGAGATGAGCAATATATATGTATAATATGTATGTATATACGTGTGTGTAGCTTGACAACTGAAAGCCAGCAGCACAGCTTTTTGCATATCTTCAGTAATGTGTGATCTTACTGAATATAATTCACTCCATTACATCTCACACTGCATAATTTAATACTTCATTCACTATAGTATCTTTACATAAGGAGTTTTATAAACAGGCAGATTTAAGTTGGTTGTTTCTTTTTTTCTATCTTGTTCTAAGGAGGAAAGCTCTTTCCTGCAGACGTAGTGAGTAGTTTTACTAGGAGTACAAACCTGAGAGCAGAGATTTTGGTGGGGACTGGCATCTACTGTTGCCTCCTCTTGGAAGGATTAAGCAGAGGAGATGCTCAGCATGGAAGCAAATGGAGAGTGGATGTAATAGTTTTCTGCTCCAGTTGCATTATTATTTGCCCATTCCATTTTCACATTATTTCAGAGGATTATTTTCTGCTGTAATTTTTCAATATCTTTCATTTTAACACTTTATTAAAACTGCTACATAACAGATGAAATAAAAATGATCTCAGGTTACACTTCAAGAGGGAGTTTAATGTTTTAGGAAAATGAGAAGCCTCACTGTCTGCATTTTTAAACAAAACTATCAAAATTCATCTGTATTGTTGAGCATAGGCAAAGAGTTTTTTCAGCTGCTGAGGGTAGTCCAGATAATTGGAGGGTGCTGAAGGTAATTAAGCTTCTAAGGACAAAGGGCAGTCAAAGACTGATTTGTTTCCTGCAGCTTTTTGTTCCCCAGTGTGCAGGTGAAATAGGAAGTGACTGGCTTAGCAAACCCAGCATGCTCTTACCACGGGCTGCAGTTGAGGCTGGAGTCCCTGTGTTCCACGTGACCTTTGTGAAACAGCTCTTTGGCATTGGCCTTTCTCTTCACTTTAGCCTTTTGTGTTTTTCCTAGTGGAAAACATCGTGGTCTTACTCTCAGATGTCAGGTGGCTGTTCTTTGGCCTTGAAAATCAATGTGCCATTTTGTGAAAGAGTTAAAAGATGAGGGAAAGGGAAATAGCTTTTTTGCAGACTCAGCTGGGAGCGGGCAGGGGGAGAAGGTCACCCACACTGAAAAGTCACCACTGATCCCCTGCTTGCTTACGCCTTCGTAGCACAGCTTCCTTAAAAGATGCTCTGAAAGGGATGTCAGGCCAGAGGTGCCCTGGGATTTGGGTGTTTGAGGTTTTCTCTTGTACTTGATATTCCAAATCCTTTCTTTAGCCAGGCTGGTGGGCTGACCAAGATGAAATGCTGCTGGGCAATAAGCCTGAGGCTGAATTTCTCCCTGTTGTGGTTCTGCGGATGTCCTCTGAGCTACACCAGGGAAAAGCTGTCCCTGGTGCCTGGATAGATGTTGCTAAAGGCTTGTCACCCAGGGTTGTGCAGGTCAGAACAATGCAGAGAGCAACTTGTTGTTCTTGGTTCCCCATACCAGAGGAATCCAGTGTTGTTTCAGTACCTCTGCTGAGTAAATCCTGCTGCTGTGTGGTGGGGAGAATGTGATGTGGTTCCTGGGAAAAGGCAGCGAGCACCCAGAATTGATTGAAGGTGGGGCACACATGGAGCAGATGCCTCGTATTGTCCCTTCCTGGGCTGCCTGTCCCTGGCAGGGCCAACACAACATTGTTTGCAGGAGCTCTGACAAATGGAAATGACAACCAATGCTTAAAAAATACAGTATTTTAATTTGTAATGCTCCTCCCTCTTACATAGGTGGTGAGACTACTGATTTTTATGTGTTCAATACTGGTTTGGGGCAAATACGAAAACATTTAATAATAGCAGAGAACTACTCTCGAGCTTTTCCTATAAGTGATGTGTGTATGCACCTTTTTTCCATTCATCTATGTTGTATCTCATATGAGGGAGGTTTCTATTTTGTGTATCAAGTGGAATCTGCAATTTTATCTTGCCACGTGCTCAAAGGAAATTTTTTTTTCTGTTACGTTGTTGTTGAAAGTGATCAAGACTTCTTTTTATTCCCCTTTTCTGTGTAAGAAATGGTCTCCTTACCCAGAACAGATGGTCTGTTTTGAGGCTGCAGTGGAGCCACATTGTGCTGTCCCCTCTGCCTTAATAATTCAGTTTGGGGCTACTGCTGCAAAGGAGCAATGATGTCCCCAGCTCTGGTCACCAGGACCACACTTGAGCTTTTCACCCCCAAATCTGTAATGTCTCACAGTGTAGAAGTGCTTTGCACACAGGGATTAGGACATCAGCTCTGTGGGAATTGATTGGCATGGAGGGTGCTCGAAAAAAATCATTTTCTGAGTGGCAGCAAAGAGGAGAGAATAGGGAGAAAATACCGGCCTTTGGCCAAGGCTTTAAAAATGTTTTCATTAGCCACTCTCAGAAATCTTAAAGAAGATGGTTTTTTAAAAAGAAGTGAACTCTCAACCTTTGGAGACACGTCTCTTGTAGGTATTTCTGTTAAATACCTACCTTTTTCCTTCCTGTGTATTTCCCATTCTCCACCTGCTGCAGCCTGTGGCCTGTTAGAGTGGA
This sequence comes from Atrichornis clamosus, assembly GCA_013400975.1. Taxonomy (NCBI): domain Eukaryota; kingdom Metazoa; phylum Chordata; class Aves; order Passeriformes; family Menuridae; genus Atrichornis; species Atrichornis clamosus. The sequence goes on along the minus strand of WBMZ01008093.1, from coordinate 351,431 downwards.
TGGATGCTATGGGGGAACTTCAGGACATGCAGCTGCACTGGGATCTGCACTGGGATGTAAAAACTGGGAAATTTTCAACCTGACAATGTAACATAAACAGAAAACTTTCTTTTGTGCCTGTAAGCTTTCATTCTTGCCACCATGCTGAGGCCTGAGCTCATACAAAGGCTCAGACCTTCAGTCATGTCCAGTGAAGCTTTTTTTGTTGTTATTTTAAAGCAAAATTTAATTTTTCATCATTCTACTGACACTTTTCTACAGCACACCTGAGAGATTTTACTTAAAAAAGCAAAAATGTGCAAAAAGTGATTGGGAAAAATTAGAAACCCAATCAAGAGCACTTCAGCCAAAAAGGGCATGTGTTTAATAGGTTCCATGTGCTGGGGATAAGGATATTGTCAGTGGTGGCAATTAAAGTTGAACAATTTTTTTTAACAGAAAATGCAATTTACTAGGAAAGAATTGAGAAGAAAAAGTATTTTTTAGTTTTTCAGGCATTACATGTGGGTTTTGCTACTTTATGGCATGGCTCTTTTCTGGGACCTGTAAATACGTGGATTTCTAAGATATTTAGCTCAATGCAACAGTTCCTTGCTGCTGGGAAGAGAATATGAATTTTTTTTTTTTTGGAACTAAAATTATCCAGTGCCCACGTACGTCTGATTTGTGGGTCACAGGTCCTTCATTCTGTATCCTCACTTCAGACTTTGTGATTCTTGGTGATGTATGTGGATACTGGGAGCAGAAGGTAATTTTAAAGCTACAGATGAAAAGAGTTTCAAATAATGAGGAAAGAATTTGATGTCACTACGGTGGCTTTTTTTTTAATCAAAATTTTATGTTATTTTGATTTCTGGAACTTAAATAGAGCAAACCAGACAGCACAGCAAGAATCCTAAAACCAAAATTAAATTTTTGGTTTTAATTTTTGGGTGTCATCCCTCAAGACGCAAAGCAAAGTAGCAACTTAGAGCAGTAAACAACATGAATATTTCAGAAGCAGCATCTTTTCTACATGCTGCCATCTGTTGATGACCTATGCATAGGAAAGGATTCATTTCCCAAAGTCAAAGGGTTCACTTCCCAATGAGATGTGCTATGAAAACTGTGAAATAGAAGGTAAATCTTGCTGCTTGAGAGAGCTCTTCAGTATCATTTCTGTTCCCTCTTGGCAACTTCTGTGGACTGATTGAATGCACTTGCTGACAAGAGTAGTGTTGTGGGTGAAGAAGTGATGCACAGTACTTACAGTCTTATATACATATACAAAAGCATATTATGGATCAAAATTAGCAAATGGAAAAACTAAAGAGTTCTGGTTTAACACAGTGGATTTTGAGCATTAGCTTTCTGAATGGTTCTGATGGAAAAGAGAGGTCATCAGTTGTGTCCTTGAATCTGTGAGCGTTGCAGAGAAAGCTCAGCTGCTCACAGCACCTTTCCCATTAATGCATTTTCCTGTCTCCAGTGCAAATCACGCCCAGATACGTGATAGCTCTTAACACATTTTGAAACTCTCTCCCATAATTAACTGCTGATGGACTAGAACAAGGCCGTGGGGGTTGCAGTTTCGAAGAGACTGTTCAACAGGTTTTGGAAACCATGTGTAGAGGTCCTTCTGCCATTCCCATGATTAAGCTTAATTATTTTGAATTGATTATAGGATCTTGAGCACGGATATGTAACAGGCTGTTTGTTGTCCCTCAGCAGCAGCACCTTTTCAAAGCCCTCTTCAGTGGGATCCCTCCAAGCACAGTGGTGCTCTTTCCTGCTGGTTTGCCAGCATGGCTCGTGCTGACCAACCTCTGCAAGGTTTCCATCAGAGCAGCTCCCATCCTAGCACCAGAGAAAACCTGGTGCCACTAAAGCCTCCTGCTCAGCCAACATCCTGCCTGTTAGCCTGACCTGTTATCAGGTCAACCTTTCCAACCCTGTGAAGTTCAAATAAAATCTGCCTGCTCTTCCCACCCTCTCCAGCCCTCCCACGTTGTAGAATCACAGGATGGTTTGGGTTGGAAAAAAACCTTAAAGTTCATCTCATTCCAACTCCCTGCCATGGGCAGGGGCACCTTCCACTAGAGCAGGTTACTCAGTGCCCCTTCCAGGGATGTCACTGGGGGGGTCTGTGCCACTGATGTGCAGCACAGAGCTCGTGGTGACTGTGGTGCTCCTCTGCAGCACGTGAGAGGCACAGGTTTGGGCTGTTAATTAATAATTCCAGTCCTGCACAATGACTAGTCTGATGACAAGTCTGTGCAAAAAAACTCTTGGTAGCCTTTGAAGCAAGCATGCAGAAATATCCTATTTTCAGCTGTACATATTTTTTTCCCAGAATTACTTCACCATGGCACTGCTCTAAATATGTCTTGTGAGATAAGCTTTAAATCCTACTTGGGCAAAGTTTATTAAAAATTAACATTTGCATGGGGAGTTATAGAAAAGAATAGGACCTTCATTAGCTTAAAATCATCCAAAGTACAAAATAATATTGAATTGCTCTCCGCTGGTCCAGACCAGGAAGACTCCTACTGCCTGCCAGATCTTGAAGCCCAGAAATAGTCAGCATCAATAATAGCCAAAAAGCCACAGTAGAAACTGTACCTCTATTCCCAGAGGTCCAAGAAAATGAGCTGCTCCCACAGGTTAAACAGCCTGAACTCATCGCAAGGGGATGTCAGCTGCCACTCCTCTCAGAGGGGAAAGCTGTGGTGTTCTTTAGACATCCAGCCCCAGACGCACTGCTCTGGCAGCTCGTGATGTTTGGGAGTGGAATGTCACTGCAGGTGATGTATTTGGATGCAGTTTTGCTTTATGGACGTTCACACTCGAACCAACATAACCCATGGGCCAGGTAATGCTGGTTTGTCCTGGCTGAGTGTATCCAGTGACAGTGATTCTGATCTCCAGCCTTTACAGAAGTTCGAGGGAAATGGACTAACTGTGAAGATCCTGAAAAACAAATGGGATGAGAGAGTCTGTACAGTGGATCTATATAGAACATCAGTTTTTATTTTCATTTCATTTTCTGGGACAGATGAGGAACACATTCTTTTCCGTATTCCTTTCCTCTTGGGACTGCATGTTGCTTGCCTCTACCTTGCAGCATTTAATCTGTTGTGATTGCCTTAAATGTCTGTGTCTCCACAATATTCACCTTCCCTTGGGCTGCAAGTCACCAGCATGTGTGTCTTTGTGTTAATTTGTCCCAGTTCAGAGGCACAGCATCATTAGTGAAACGCCGCTGCCGCGGTAATTACTGTGGGATTTGGGCGCAGCAGTTTGCTCTTGCATTGCTCTGTACCTTCTCTTTAATCTACACAGGCCATCTGCTTCATTTCTTAACTAAAAGTTGTTTTGTTCCTGCTTTGGAAGAGTGACTCTGTTGCTCCTAATCTTCTCTGTGTAGAAAACCATTGCAGTCGGGATAAATTACATCCGTTTGATAGATCGTGCTCGTTTTTGAAAGATTTCTTACAGGTCATGCCCTGTAGTTTTGCTGTGCACAGGTTTTTGCTTTCCTCTGTGGCTGCAGGGACAGTCAGGTCAGAATTTTGGTAGGGCCACTCTGTTATCTAGGGAACTCTTGTGAGTCTGACCACAGTCCTGCTGTTGGCTCTGTAGCAAAGATTTCCCATGCAAATGCAAACATACGGTAACAGAAATGTTGCTGGGTGGTTATCCCATGACAACCCTGTAAATAATAACCTTTTAAACAATCATTCAAGTAAGAATTGTGTGTTGGGTGACAAAGCACCTTGACTTCTGTCTAAAAGGTCTATTGTGTCTTTTGCTGCTGCTTACCTGCACAAAAAGAGTCAATTGTTGGACTGATCAGGTCAGAGACCAGAGTTACTCCAAATCTCCTGTGAGGCTGTCTTCTCCCCTTTTGCCTTTCTCTTCCCAGGACTCCTCCAGGATTAAATGGATCAGTTCTTTAAGAGCTGGTTTCCTAAGCTTGGGTAGTCCTCGGGCATGAGAAGTAGATTGAGATGTTGATTTTGCTGTTTTGGGAATTGATATTGCTGTTAGGGAAAGCTTGCTCTTATTTCCCAGAAAAACTTCCTCATTAGATAATGATTTTGAGAAGTATTCTCTGGTGTGGTCAAACTGGACAATTTTTTTTGTTTTAGAGGCATTAAAATAAGATTGTAAAGTGAGAGCAGTGGGGATCTGACAGCATATGTCACTTTGGTCTTTTGGGAGAATTTATAGCCTGGTTTGACCAATAAAGTGGATTTTGTTATTGTCATCTTATATGCCTTTTAAAGATGTTCCTGTTGTCAATAAATAAGGTGAGGGCTGCAGTGATCCATGCCTTGAAAAATATAAAATGAGAAAAATAACTTCCTTAGGTCTGTTGACAATTTCTTTTTCTTGTAATGGGAATGTTATTTCTGCATGAGCCTCTCTCTCCTTTACCACCAGGAGCTGGTGCATGCAGTTCTGAGACAATGAAATAACAGCATCAAATCAGGCAGTTTGCATTTTGGTTTTGTGAAAGGAATTAAAAAAAAATAACATTATTTCTCCTAAGACGTTTTGGAGTAGAGCAATCATTTAGAAAATGAAAAGATTCTTTGTCTAGGAGGCTCTTCTGTTTCACTCTTTAATCTAAGCAGCTGTCTTTCTCCTTCCCCTTGGGAAGTTGTGGTGGGTAAATAACATGGAAATTCATTTGATGATGGAGACATTAGAGGTTGGCATGGACAATTAATTTGTTATTAGACAGAATTAATTTTATTTGATCCTTACATGGTTCTGTTGCTGCATATAAATTCAACAGCTCAGTGAGTTTGCCTGCGAATGCAGCCTTGATTTTGCTGAAGGAATGGGCTTTTTTGTGGCTGTGACATCAGGAGTGGCTTCTCTCCTCACCTGTGTGTGAAATGGAGATTACAGAGAAACTTTTGGCTTTGTGCTGCTGGAAGTCATTCCTGGGTTTGTGACCTAAAACTTGTGCTTTTCCCCTTCCCAAACTAAATGCTCTGGTCATCATCTTTGCTCAGAATTGGTTTGAAAATGTTTCTGAAGCTCCATCAGCAGAAAGCTTGACTTGAGAAGAAAATGAGAAGCTTTTCTCTTGTGAATGGTACCTTTATCTGAGTTGCTTTGCTCATACAGGACAAAGTACCAGTGGCTACAGGCAGAACTGTTGATTTTCATCTCCAGAGGGATGGAGATGATGGGATGATCTCCTCATGGTGGGGCAAAGCAGCACCCGCATATTTCCCCTTTTATTCCTAGAATTCAAAGCCACATTTTGGTTGATTCTGGTAGGTACTGATCATTTCTTCTGGAAAAACAGAAAGAAATTGCATCTCCTGACATCTTTCATGGCTTCAGGATGTCAAGAATTTGGAGCAGGTGCAACAGGAATGCTTTGGGAATTTTCACGCTTGTTACTATCTCTGCTTGCTTCTACTGTTTCCTTCTGGTTTTGCCTTTCTCCGTGTGGCTTGAGGAAAGGCAGCACCTCAGAAGTGGCTGCATAGTGCCAGTGATCCTTTCCTAGACAGAGCTGGTGCACATTTTGTTGGTTTTTTTTTGTTAAGAATGACCTAATCTTTGAGAAGATCCCCGAAGAGGCTTAAGAAGTCTGTGTTTTAGCCCAGTTCTAAAGTGCTGAATGACCACAACCACTTGACCTTGGGGACACCAGTTTCCCCTTCTGGAAGATGGAGATGGTGATGCTTAACTCCCATAAGAGACTGCTTTAAGGTTAACTGCTGAAAATACAGCCTAAAAACCTGAAGGTAGCCCTTCACTTCTTCACTGCTAAGTGGAAGAGTTTCATGAACAAGTTACTTACAACAGTGTCCTCATAAGACATCTGCATTTGCATATATTATACTGCATTTTTCCTCCTGCTTCTCTTCTGCCTTAATTGTCTGTGCTCCAGTTTTCCCCAGACTGGAGAGTCTCTGGCTTGTGCTAGATTGGCGAGCTAAAGATAAAAGTTTTTGAAAATGAGACCAAGGACAAAAGCAGGGAGGATGTTCAACTCGGAACTGTAAAAGAATATGTGTGTTAAAAAAATAAATTCAATTATTTTTGTTAACCGGTGAGATCAGAAGAGGAATCAATTATATCGTGCAGGTATCTCTCTTTGTGAGCTGCATGGTGATAACTTCAATTGCATTTGCTTTCTAAAGTTGATGTGCCAGGAGACAGCATTGTTTCAGTAGGAATGAGCAAGGAAGAGACTAATGTCATCTGTAAATGGCAGGGAAATACAAAACTCACACATCTTGACAGTAATCTCTTCTGTTTGAAAAGCAAGTAAGTGAAAAAGCAGGAGAAACTAAGGGATAAGATCACACCTCTTGAAGAAATACAAGGCTAGGCTTGGTGTACGTTGTTGGGGATGATTTAGCAGTAATTAAATTGGTTTTAACGTAGCGGGTAAGACTGTAGATGAGAAGAGGGAGGGAAGAGGAATTTCTTACTCTCCATTAGCATGCCAGACTGTTAGCAAGCTTGGTAGGAGAGTGGTGTGTAAGTAATCATTAGTGATGAGTAACTGTCCTCCCCTTTCAGTCCACACCGAGCAGGCACTTCATGCTTGCATTAACCACCCCCAGCACAGACAGGCTGTCACGTCTTGGTCTGCTTGAAACGTTCTGCTGCCAGGCACAGCAGAGACCACAGGAGTTCCCCTGACGCTGAATGCAGAAGGCAGCCCAGCTCCTGTTTGTGTCCCGTTTCCCCCTGCCAGGGTCTCACTGTTTGTCCCATGCCTGCACAGGCCTGTGCCCATTCCCATGGTTCCTGCCGCTCACGGAGATCACCCGTGTGCCCAAGTCTTTGCAAACATCCCATAAAACCTTTCCTGGCAGCCAGCTTGCCGTGGGATGCCATGCCTCTGGGGCTGCTCTGGTGTGCCGAACAACATGCTGCTTACAAATAACACCAGCTTATTTGTGACATGCTCCTATGGCGTGGCAAATAACAGCCATATCCATCACACACTGTTCATTGGAACATAAGGATTTAAAACCACTTCAGAGACCCCCTGTTTCTTCGTGTGGCGAGTGAAAAAGCAATTGCTGTTTGGAGCACGGGAGGAGTTGCCTTTGTGTGTCTCTTCTGCTGTTTGTATCAGTGGGGTAAATTGTCTAATAACTTCAATTCTAAGCTTTTGAAGTATTTTTATTGTAAAAAGTGTTCTTTAAGGATGGAAATATATATGTTTGAAGTGCATGAATGTTGAATTTAGAGAAGAATGATTGTGTTCAACTCAATTCAGTGGGTGATATTAAAGAGGCAATTACATATGATTTGTGAAATAAAGAGAGCAACCTCGGCAGAGTGTGGTACCTGCAGGGTTTAACAGCACCCTCTGATCTGAGCTAATAAGAGCAGTGTCTAATATTAGAGTTTGCCTTGTCAGAAAACCCATTAGTGTGCCGGTGTGGGGACGGGGTGTGCGATGCAGAGCGAGCAGCTGTTTGCCTTTTGGTGCCACGGGAGGAGGCAGGGAGAAGCTCTCTCTAAAAACTTCATTTGTCATGCTGCTGGTTTTCTGTTTATAGTATTAAACTGTTGATTAAGAAAAAGATGATTGAACTGGTACCTTCTCTTAGAAGCACACAAGCTTCACCTGGAGATTAATTCCTTCGTTTCCCTGTGTTCCTCAGAAGTTTTTAAAATTTTATGTAAAGTTGTGGGTTTTTTCTTTCAAGATGAAAACTTCAGAGCCCCTCTAGTTTTCAACCTATCTATTCTTTTCATGTCACCCTCCTTATACTGTCAGTTCAACGTGTGTGTTTTTCCTTCCTTTCTCACACATCCAAAACCTAAATACAATTACAGTTTCCATTCAGTGCCCTCTGGAGAAACAGGTCTGTGTACAAGCTATGCCACAGGCTTGGTGAAGAAGGGTTTTCAATTAGGACCACGTTTGTTTTTTAAATTCAAAGCTTTTAGGGATTAATGTTAAAATTAGGTGTATGGGGTAACCTGTTGGATGTGCAAATACAGAATATTAATCAAAGACCGCAGACACTTCTCTNGGTACTTTTTTTTTTTTTTTTTTTTTTTTTTTTTTTTTTTTTTTTTTTTTTTTTTTTTTTTTTAGTTTTTGAGTTTTCTGCGTTTTGCTTGGTGGCTGGACCCAAGTTTTCAATAACAAAGTGATTTCTTGTCCTTATTCCTCATCTCATTTATATAAGGCTCTCCTTCCAGTAGGGTCTGGATAACAGAGATACTACAGTTGCTCTTCTTAGTTGTTGGAAAGAAATGGATATTTATTAACCATCTACTGAAATGGTAAAAAGTAAGAGGAAAGAGTGACAAATTACACTAGTGAATACTGCAGAGAAACATATCTTCAAATATGTACAAGACTGCTCTAGAGGAAGGGGTAATAAACTTTTGCTTAGTATTGTGCTTGTAGGCTTAGGAGATCATTTCCAGCAGGTATTTTCTGTTCTGTTCATGCTTCCAAGGTGTTGCCCCAGCAGCTCTGGGCACAGACAGGATGGATGGACTGTGCTCTGCCCTCTCCTTCCTCCGTGACCTCGGTGTCCTGCCTCCTTAGAGTGAGGGGGAATCCAAATGACAGAGCCTGTGAGCCAGCCTGGTCTCATCGAGCAGCCTGAGGTGGATGGGATCAGTATTTCCCTGAATGGAGCTCTCCACTGGAGCCCTGTGCAGGTGGTCAGTGAGACACAAACCTTTGTGAGGCTTCATGCTTTAAGATCATCAGGAGATTCATCATCAGAAGGCACATCTGTATTTCACAGGTACATCAACTGCTTGTGTTGCAGAAATGCCACTGGAGGATGCTGCGTGATGATCACACTGTTTTAACAGCTTGTTCAGAAGTTGGAGACTCCTAAAGATACAGCAGTGGTATTTTCTTCCCATACACGATTTCATTTTGTGTATCTGGAGCTGATGTGATTTGCTCGTGTTCAGCTAATAGCTTTTCCCCTAATTTACTTCTTGACTTAAGTGAGTATTAATCATAAACTGTTTCATTAGTAACTAATTTGATTCAGTGAAAAAAGTTGAAAAGATTTGACATCTGCTGTAAAATCTGTGCTACTCCTTCCATGGGCTCTATGAGGCAGGTATTTTGCACAGAGGTTCTTTTGCATAGCCTTGCTTGTTGATTTTGTTTGTGTGTGCCTTTAGCATCCTTGGCGTGCACAGGAAGACAGGCAGAAACTTATCACTTGCTGCTTTTTGGGTGCTTCTGTCCTTACCCTGAAAATGCTGAAGGGAATCCTGGGCAGCATCTCTGGGACTGCACTGACAAAACCAACACAGTTGTCCTGCTCTCTTTGAACTTGGTAAAGCTCATTGTTACTGGAGGTGAAATCATAAGGACAAGTCTAAAAAGTAATAGTTGCAAGTAAAATAGGAATATCTTTCTGGAATAAGTTGAGAGGGATTGTCAAGTGGTCAGAAATCCCAGCTGTATGATTTGTTCCTGTTACCTTTCGTCTCACCTTCAACGCTGAACCAAAGTTCTTCTTTTTTTTTTTTTTTTTGTGCTTGTGGATTCAAGAGATTTTATGTTGATCATGGAGGCCTTTTTGAACAGACTAAGGTGGATATCAAGGATGCTGTTAAATAATTGAAAATGACTGCTGAGAGAAGGAAACAAGGCAAATATCAGGATCACAGCCCTGGACTTCTGTAGAGGGGAGTTTGATTTGTTTGTGAACCTGCTCGGAAGAATTCCATGGAATGCACTCCTGAAGAGAAGGGCAAACCAGGAGAACTGGGGAGGCTGGGGTGGACAATATCTTGAGGAGCTTTCAAACCTCAACTGTTGTTCAAGTCTGAGTCTGGCTAGTGCTGATAATAGACTCCATTGAAAATAGCATCATCTCATACAGCACTGGCTGGTAAGATAAAGCTGTATTTAAGCAAGATTGTACTAAGTCAGGAGAGTGCCAGGTTTATTGAAAAGCATTTCATTCAATAATGTAATGTTATTTCCCAAATAGAAGCAGAGGAACCAAATATAGCAACAGATATATGACTTTATTTTAAACTTTTTACTTTAAAATAAGGAAAATAGTTCTGATAGTATTTCCTGGCACATCACAATGGACTTTTTTCCATAGATGGGACAAATCCAGTGGTGAGTGTTGTGCGCTTAAATATTGTTGTGCAAAAAGGTCTGTTCTCACCTTTTTGTTTTCTCGAGGACTTGATTGCAAACTCGAAATTCAGGAATTCTTGCCTGTGGTGGACCGGGTGTCCTTTAGATTGTCTTTCTGGTATGTGGAACACAGGAAATGTGGAAATTCAACTGAAGTCCCTCAAAGTTATCCAGAAAGTTCTGTGTGGTGGATGTGTTGCAGTGTGGAAGTAGGATAATCGTCATTAGCTGTTTGCTATGGACCAGCTCTTTCTGTGGTGTTATGTGGCAGGGAGAGACTTTTTCCCCTCTGTTCCTGTGTCTTCTGTTTGCCAGTCATTTCTGTGATTATACCATATTCTGTTCATTTGATGAAGTTGTGCCCAGAAGTAGAAAAGCTGATGGTCCCTTTCATTTTCTAAAATGTGGCAGTTCATTACTAGGAAAACAAACCAATGGGTTTAGTTTGCAACAAAGTAGGTTTTTTGATTCTGTATTTCTGTTCTTTATTGCTGCCCGTTTTTGTTGAAAATAAAACACGAATGTTGTGGTCAAGTATTAATTAAAAGTCTGATGAATGGTTTGGTCTCATACATTTAATCATAATTGTTTTTCAGATGTGTGTAATGAATATCTTTCCTAAGTAATGTTTTTCTTCTGGTAAACTGATTTTTCCACTTGTTTTTAATGAAGCACGACTTCAGTGCTTCATGTTTTGTCTAATGGTTTGAGCATAACATTCTTGATGTCAATGCAGTTTTGAGGAAAGGTTTTGTTGACTTAATATTGCAAAGACAATGGAGAGAGAGAGAAAGGAAAGGAACGTCATTTTGTCTGTGAATTAATTTTAGTGTCTAAAATGATACTAAAGGTAAGGTGTTCACTGAGTGGCAGCTAGTATTAATATTAGGTCTATTAACGAGTAGGCTATTTTAAAGGAATAGTTTCAATTCTGAAATGTTTAAAATTTGATAAAATTCATGCAGATGGGCAGCTATCACGAGAACTGGAGATTCTGTCTCAAGGGTGGGGATGCACCCTCTTCTCTTGTGTTCCCTGCTGGTGTGGTTGAGGAGGTTACTGGGGAGGGCAGTTCCTGGGCTTTTGTCATCCCCATGCCCAGCAGCTTTTGGGAGAGCATCCTGTCCTGTTTCTCTGACAGTGCCAGCAGTGGGTGAGGATGTTCCTGTTACAGAGATGTGGAGAAGGGACCCGGGACTCTGTATCTTCACTGTTTCTCTTCACTTACTCCTCATCAACCCCTTCAGCCACGATGCTGCAAAATGAGAGCAGCAATCAGACGGGGGTGATGAGTGTGAAAGACTGGGACAGCAGTTGTGCTGGAAAACTGATGATTGGATTTGTTTACCTTAAAAAGTAGCTGAAGAAGAGGTGACAAGTTGAAAGCTTAGAGTCTAATGAATGAACGGTTTAGAGAAGTTGTTAGGGAGTTGTTTTCCCTGTCTGTGCAAGGCAACAACAAAGGTGTTCAATGAAGCTGAAAGGTGGCAAATTAAAACCTTATAAAAGAAAATGCATTTTCAAGCAATGAAAAAAGTAATGGGATTAGTTTCCACCATAAAACTGGCAAGGTCAGGAGTTTCTCAGGGTTCAAAAAGACTGGATACTTTTATTGATCATACAAATATCCAGAGGAGTTGTCAATGAGAGCTCATTTTTCAAATGTGTATTCGTTAGATGTCATTTTTCTGGAGTTGGGAAGCCCAAGGTGAAGGTGAGACTGACAATGTGGTAAAGAACCTGCCTGAAGTGCTCTTTGTAGCTGCTTCTTAAACATCCTATTTTGTTCTTTGCCTTGGCAGGGTCCCAAGAGGAATGGGATCCCAGGCATAGAGGAGTGGGTTATGGGCTTCTCTGCAGCATGCACTGAGGTTTACGTGGGATTCAGGAGCCAGCACGTGGCAAACCTCTGTTCAGAAGCTGCAGTCCTGAGCACCAAGGTGGCACATTTTCTTTTTTAAATGCAGAAAGCTCTTTGAGAAGTGCAGGCCACACGGTTAAAGATCAGCCCAGCTTCATGGTGCTCACTTGCTGCCTGAGAGCAGACTCTGAAGATGACTCCTGATGAAGCTAATGAGACACGTTCAGTGGGGATTGGCTGAGCTGTGCTCTGGCTGAGAGAATAATCTGGTCTTAAAAAGAGCAAAGGAAGGGTTGCTTGGTGCAGTTTCCATCTTAAATGCTCAAAGAGTTAAAATGATCATATTGTCAAAGGGTGCAAGTTAAAACGTGGAACCCACATCTTGTGGGTAATGTGAAATGCATGTTGTGTGATGTGAAATTAGTATTTTGACCTCATGCAAGGAAAGCATAGAATTTTAGCTCAAAGTAAAGGCTTATCACTGCTCTGCCCTCGATAAATCACTGGGTGTGATTAAATAATCAGTCCTCGTGTTGGGAGTGTGTTTTAGGTGTGACATGACCCTTTATGGTTATTACTGTTTCAAGAAGAATATACTTGGGTGTTCTTTTGCTTTATAGGTGGTTTATGTAGTGTGGAAGGTGCACACTGTGCCAGATTTCAGTCTCAGTTCAGTCTTCTCTGCCTGATGTCCTCTTCTGAAGGAGGAACTGCTGGGCTGAGAGGGCCAAGAGCTGTGTCCTGCCTTTATAAAGATAATGCAGATATGCTGTGGGTGACCTGGGAGATAACTTGATATATAATTTGTGAAACTCTTATTGAAATCACTGATCTTTTATACCCTGGAGGCAGTAGAGGGAATGTTTTATGAATTAAGTAAAGTATGGGAAATTATTAATATTTTCTAATAAAGCAGTCAGGTGATGTATATTCTGAAGCATCATCTAAAATCCCTTTTTTCTTTGCCTTCTTCATAAAGCCACAGCTGGGGTATTTTTTAGAATTGTTGACACATCATGAGAGCATCAAGGAGTTACTTTTGAGTTCAGTGGAATGTGCTGTGTTGGATTGGATGAACTCATGTCTGGGGTTTTTTTTTGGTTTTTTTTTTTGGTCCTTTCAAAATCTGATGTGAGAGATTTGCCTTCCTGCTTCAGTTCTGGCTTAGCCTGAACACCCTGGGGGCAGAGCCTGGGTGGTGGGGCCATTCCTCCTCCTTTATTCTTGCAGAGATAACTTCACTGGCTTTGAGCACAGTTCCGTTTACTTTTCCCCCAGGTTAATGATATTTAAGTGGCTAAAACTGCAGGAAACTGGCTGTTAAGAGCTTTAGAGGCCAATATCTGGGTTACTTAGCAGACAGGAGGAGAAAGAAATCTGAGGGTAAGGAATGAACATAGGGGTGAATTTTTATGCGCTGCAGATACTGGCAGCGTAAAAGAATCTGATGCACTGTCACAAAAACTTTCTTTTTGGGGTTGAATACTTTTTCTTATTTTTCATTCGTCCTCCCTTTTTTTTAAATAGATGAATAAAATGTTAGTTTTTTATTGCCATTAAGGGTGAATCAATTTCCTTGTCAGCTGTATGCTTTCCTTCTGGCAGCGATGGTAGTCTAGTGGCTAGGTTGAAGAAGGTGTGGGTTTGGGGTTTTTTGGGTTTTGTTAGAGAAATTACAGTTTTTCACATGTGAACTGTGCGTGTAGTGAGTGACCCTGTGCTGAGGCAGGTGAATAAGGCAGCTTCGCACTCAAGATTGCCACTGCCTGAGCAGTGGGGCTAAGACAAATGGTAGGAAGAAGAGGGATTTTTGGAATGAAGAGATGACAAATACACTGAGACAGAAAAGCAGGCTCATTCTGGAGATAGGCAGCGGTGAGCGTTCTGGCAGAGGGGAGCTAAATGAAGAAAAAAATCATACAATTATTTCACAGCAGCAGGAGGCTAAGAAACATAACTAAACATGTTAAACTCACTGTGAAGCAAGAGGACCCCAGGGGTATTTTAGTCAGATAATATTTAATTTGTTGCAGTGTCAGTTGTGTGATTGCTTGTCAGCTGGCATATGGATGTGCTATAAGCAAAATGGGGCTTTCAGAGACCATGCACAATTTTCCAGAAGATGGTAAGCAGGAGATTTATCAGAGACGGATTAAAAGAGTTACAGTGGATTTATTTGCTCTGGTCCAGTGCCAGGATAGAAGGCAAGCTGAGCTCTCTGCAGAGAAGTGTTGGAGGGAAAGGGACAAGAGCTGGAAAGGAAGAACTATAAATCAGGAGAAAAACCTGCAGAGTACAAGAGCATGTAAGATATACCCAGGTATTTGTAGGAGTACATTTAAAGCTGCCAGCTGAACATATGCCAAAAGAGCAATCGGATTGCAGGGTTTCTCCAGAATTTAAGAGTGAGTGGTTGAGAAGCTAGGAGTGTCTCTGAATGCCTTGTTCTGGCACCTGAAATGGGTCTTTGATTGTCTTTCTCGTGCTCTCTGCCTGTTTGTGTCCCCTTCCACCATAGTTTCCCAGGGTGGCTGCTTTCTCCAGACCTCCAGCCTTGGGAGGAGAGTTGCTGTTCAACCTGAGTGATGCGCTGAGTTTCCCAGCCAGAAAATGGCTCCGTTGTAAGAGGATTAGAAAACTGATGAAAACCACTCCTTGTAGAGAGATGATGGGGCAGACAGGGATTCCTGGTTTGCTGTGTGCTTGTGGTTATGTGCACCAGCCTTTCTGACCCCTCCCCACCTATTCCCGTTAGGCATGGATGGAGGTACTTGGACTTAAAAACAAGGGATATTTTATTTTTTGTTGGAAAAGCCTTAGTTTTAGGGCACAGCACATCTGGAAGGCTTCCTTATAGGTTAAATCCATCTTTAGACTCCTGCACTAGCTTTATATTGGCTTCAGGGGCAAAAACACAAGCAGAGGGTTGATATATAGACAGTCACATTTGAGAATTAAGGATATTTTAAAAAATGTTTCCTAATGGTCTTGTCAGTGCAAGGATAGTGAAAGCTGCTGGATGTTTTTATTTTATGAAGTTAACGGGCTTTTTTTTTTGTAAATGGTGTTTTAATTGAGGTCTTGAGTAGAAAAGCAATGGTGTGTGTATACATATGTGTCTGCAGTCAGTTCTGATTTGCAAAGTAATGTGAAAATAGGTCAGCCACGGAGAGAAACGCTGGGAAATGGCTGTAGCTGAGAAGAGAGCTTTTTGTAGGTTTGGGAGTAGAAAATTTTGGTTTAAAGATGATTTGTACAGAAGGTAAGGGTGGTAAGAGGAAGGGGAACCATTTATGTTCTGGTGATTGTAGGTGCTGCTGTAGGCAGGGAGGGGTTGAGAAGTTTCTGGTAACTGAACCTTTTGGTTGAGAACTCTTGGGGTTTTTTGTCTGTTCTGGAAGAGTCCATTAGCTCCTGCGCTAATTAGCAGTGCTCCAAGAGGGAACTGAGGGATGTGACTCCTGTAAGAGCACAGCCTGACCCGATGTGCCTTTAGCCCCAGGCTCTTCCTGCAGGCCTGGCGCTTCTCGGGTCTTGCTGTCACTTGGCTGTTGCTTCGTCCCCTACATTTTCCACAAGGCAACGGGATTTGAACATAGCTTTGCTTCCCGAGTGAGCTTCAACAGTGCATCAACTCCTTATCCATCCCTCCAGCCATCAGGCTGGGGCAGAGTAATTGTCAGCAGCCCTGTTCCCGTTCCCTGCTCATGCTTTTCCGTGGTGTACAGGGCACCTCCCTGTATCCTGGTGAGCTTGAGGGGGGATGCAGGTGTTTCCCACAGGGAAGGTGCAAACAGGGAGCTCTGGGAAGGGGCAGGTGCCCACTGATGGTGCAGCCTGTTAATGGTGGCTCTGCTGCCACACAACACTCGGGGCTCTGGGCTTTGCTCTCATGAGTTTCATCGCCCTGATACAAATACATTCCTCTAAATTACAGAGATGTTGTTGAATTGCAATTCTCCTCTTTGATAAACACATCACTGGAGTTAAGATTTATCACATTTATTATTTGCCTTTATTCAGTAGACAATTTACCTGTCAAAGAAGGAAATTAGACTGTTTTGATATTATTCATATTAAGGCTCAGTTGATTGTTTCTTGTCCCTAATTCTTCTCTAGCTGCTTGCAATTGGATTGTTAATGTTTTCTTCAAGTATTTTATGAGATACCAAAATATTGAAGTGATTTATAATTGCCAGAGTCTGTATGTTCTCATCCATCCTTTTTTTAAAAGATTGGACCTGTTCCTCTGTCCTATTTTCAGGTGCTGTCCTGCCATTTGTGAGTTTCTCAAAGATAGTTGCTTCTGGACCAGAGATTGTGATTCATTTTTTCACATAACCTAAGAATATATTTTGTCAATAGGCCCTGACACAGTTTAATACATTTACACGTTCTTCAGTTATTTCTAACCATATTTTGGCTTATCTTCCTACACCTCACACTGCTAATTTTACTAATGTTAAACATCTGGTCAAGCCCCACTTACCATCTCCCTTCTTCCATATATGTGTTTGTGTAGCTTAAAGCAGGAAAGCACAGACCTCTGTTACACAGTCATCTCTCTTTTATTTGTGTTTTTACGAGAAATAGTTAGCTAAATTATACCTGATTGCAAATAGCATCTGTTTGATGTTGAAGCTCCGTATCTTTCTTCAGTCTTGAAATTTTCCCTTATTACAACTAATTTGGATTTAGGAGTCTGGAGATGAAGAGGAGGGGAAAATCTTGCCACTGATTTCTGATAATGAAGCAGTCTATTAACATTCTCCAAAAATTATCATTAATTAAACAAAAAGCTGATGCAATACTTGGAACAGGAATATTTCTGTACCATCAAGAAAGCATGGAGTGGGAAATATCATTCTGATTCCACTTTACAGAGTCTGTCTCCTCTGCCAGGCTCCAACCCGTGCAGAAGTGAGAGCAAGAGAGCTGTGCTGTTGGGTTGTGGATTAATAGTTGGAGTTCACTCGTGTGGAAATAAAGCAGATTTTACTGTGACTAGAATGTGTCATTAAAAACCCATTATTGGAACTGACCGGCACAATTCCTGCTCTTTCATTGCTAATGACAAAACAATCTGTTCTTTAAAAAACAACAACCCCATATTTTCTTGCAGAGAATGGTGCAGGAGTCTTACCAGAACAGAAGCGGGGTGAAGAGAGGCAGTTGAAAGATTTATTGATCAATAAACCAGACAATTACAGCTTGTTTATAAAAGGAAAAAAATAAAAAAGCCACCTCAAACCTCAGGCCTGCGAGCAACACTGAGACTCTAATAATGATAACTCTGGCATCCAGCTTGAAACGATAAAAGTCAATAGGAAGATATAGGATTTCAATAAAATTATGACACTAGATAAACTTTACCCCAGGAACACATTTTCCCTGTGTGTGTGACTGACTTCAGTTAGATTTGTAACTTTAATTTCTTTCTTATTGATTTTTCTTTTCTTCAACTAATTAGAAAGTCTGTGGTGGATGGTGTGTGTGTGTTTGAAGAGGGGCTAACGAGCAGCCCAGCAGGAGCAGGGCCTGAACTTATATGTATGTATGTAAGGTCAGACACCTTTGCAAGTCTCTTGGGCTGTGTGTTACTCTGCACTTGCTTCTCGTGCCCGGCCGGAGTGGCTGTGGTGCTGCTCAGCGTGAGGTGTCTGTGGGCTGCCCTCCTGAAGTGCAGTGCTGCAGTGACTGGAGGGGTGATGAGCGTGATGGTGCTTATGTGAGTTCTCAGGTCTGTCCCTAAAATTCACCCAAGAGTCCGGCAGGAGGACTTGTATTCCTGTTGCTTCTAAACCACTCTGGTGTGTGATTGCTGTGGAAAGGGGCTGTCTCTGAGCTTCAAGCTACTTGTCAACCAGGTCAAGTCTTGGCTTTACACAGAGGGAGCACTGGGGAGGAGCTTCATCTTAAGGGTGGCATTTTGCAGAGGTGCCATCCTGTTCTTTCCCATAGCACATTTTCAAGGGATTAGCTCTAGTTTCTGGTTAAAATTATGAAATGTGTTTTCTTCTTAGTTACTTATGCGATAGTAGGAGGAATATTTATTTGATGAATGGGCTGGTGCTGGCAGAAGGAAGGGAAACTGTTCAACCTTCGAAAAAAAAATCACTATCCTTCCTCTTTTTCAAACTTACATCTCCTCAAACACAGCTGCAAGCTGCAGCACCAGAGCTTGCTGTAGGGCATTAATTTCCTAGATTTATAATGAACATCAAGATTATTATTCTGCATTTAGGGCATGCTTAGAATAAGCTACATTTCTGTTCGGGTGTTGATTTAAAAGTCGTGAAGGTAAAGAGCACCTGGAATTGTGCCAGTGTAGGTCCATGGTGAGTTTAGCAGAGGTGCCCTGTGCTGGGTAAATTTTGGAAATTCCCAGAGGAACTGCTTTTTAGTAATTCTGATGAATACTCTCCAGATAGGAAGTAGGAAAGCAGATGTATTAGAATAAGGTTAGAAAGGGCATCTCAGAGTGCCTGGAGAGGATTTTGATGGGGCTTGGGGAATATCCAGTCGTGTAGAATGAGGAAATACTGCAGCAATTACTAAATTAGGATTACATTTTAGAGAATGTTTTTAGACAGAGGACTTTTCAACAAGAACTTCTGTTTCCTGCCAAACTAACAAGATCTTTAGGAGGGAGGGAAAAGCTTACAATAAGTGCTCTTGATGGGGAGAAATTTAAGAAATGGAGCTGGGGACCACTTGTTGGAAGCTGGGAATTGATTTCACTGCAGTATTAATATTTAGAAATAATTAAAGAGGATAAGTAAACTCCAGGATCAAGTGTTTAATTGTGCCGCCCTTTAGTTCAGCTTTTCAGCACCTTTTTTTTTAATACAGCTTGTGCTGCGTTTACCGTGTGTGATTTTTCTCGAGAAGTTTACTCTTCATTTAAGAGAAAGGCTTTGAAGGGCAAGGGCTGTAGTTGATTTTAGGGGAAAGACAAGCCTGTAGGGATGGTCGTGCTCCTTTGCAGTTTTCCCCTGCTCACATGAAAGCAGGAGTTTGTCCTCCTTGCAGCTGAACAGCCCAGGGAACTGCTGGGGTCTTGATGGGGGTGGCTCGAATGACCTCATCTTCAGCAGTTAATTGGAAGCCAAGTGTGATGGGAGTTGCCAGGGGCCCTGTTTGCTTTTAGAAAAAACACCAAGGATTTTTGGGACTGCCCTGCTGTAACGGAGAGAACGTAGCAGTGGTAAATTATCACATTGATGAAAGATGCTTAGGAGAAAATTAGGACAGCAGAGCAGCTCGGAGTGCGGAGAAGGAGAGAGGATGCTGTAATTGCAAATCTAATTGCAACAACATGCAAAGCTCAAACCAATACCTTCACTAAATGCTGTCATTATGTTCTCTTCTGTGCTCTAGAAAATGGTCTGGCAGTAAATGGGAAATGGAATTCATCTCCTGAGCAAAAGCGGTTTCCCTTATGGAGAGTGCACTGGGTGATGTCTGTGGGTGCTGGAGGTGGGAGGAGGAGGGCGGAGGATCCTGTCCTGCCTTTCTGCTAAACAAGTTCATTCCAAGGCTGTGTTTGGGTATTCTTCTTCTTTTGCAGTAACATGGAAGTATTTCCTTTCACATATCTGTCAGATGAATAATTCTAAACTATGGCAAAACTGCTTCCTTGGAAAAATATTTCTCTTCAGTCAAATCGGGGCTAGGAGCTAGTAATAGCTGCTGGTACTATTGATGTTAAAACCTGTTTTTCTTTTTAATTTTATTACCTCAGTTCCTGTAGCCTCAGGCTGTCCTTTGGGGTCCTTTCACTTGCTGACCAACCCAACTATCCTGGCTGACCTTTCAATGTGTGACGTGCTCTGAACACCCTGTACCTCTGGCAGTGCCCCTAGTCTTGTTGTCACACCTTGAATTTGAATGTTCCTTCCCTCCCCACGTGGACACTTGCTACCCACTCTGTCTTTGACCTTTAAATTTGGACGGAGGAGATAACCTTTGTATCCAGGCTTGCTGAGCTGAGTGGTTAGTGTCACCTTCTCTATCTGAAATACAGCCTTTTGCATTCAGGGGTGTAGGGAAAGGACCCTGTTTCCTACCCCAGCAATTCCTGATTTCCCCAAGAGAGCAGGATCCCAGTGAAACATTTCAGTGTCTCTGGGCTGGGTTTATGAAGTGCTGCATGTTCGTGGCAGTGGCCTGGGCTGGATGTGAACTGCACAGCTCTACAGCCTAGCGATGATCTGAGATTACTTTGTCTGTGATGGCAGAATTCCCACAAAGGAGCTGCTTTGTCCAGAGCATTCCTGCATTTCTGTAGCAGGAGAGGTAGTGAACTTCAGCACTGAAAGGGGGCAGCAGCATCAGGTTTCCTTGGAGTTTTGTCTCTTTGGGTTTATGCCAGGGGCCTGTGCTGCTTTGACCCTGTTCTACAGCCTCATAAGCATCAAGGTTCTTCCATGCAGTCAAGGGATAAAACACTTCATCAGCTGCTAATCCCCATGAGCATATTGCACTGTAACCAGTAACCTCCTCAAACACACCTGACTTTTCACACCTGAATTTTCCTTTTGTCCCCATTCTTCTTCTCCATCAGTGTCTTGGATGGAGGCGGCAGGTGCTGTCTGAAGCTGGAAATGCATTAAGAACACTTCAGCCAGGAGCCCACACAAAACATTTTACCTTCAGCTTCAAGCCCAAGCCTTAGAGTTGGGAATGTGACCACTCTCAGGGAGGGGAGGAGGATCCTTCTGTTTGTCTTTGTCTGCAAATGCTTGGTTATAATTGCCAGCAGACAGTGAAGTGAGCCAAACACACTGTCTGCCAGACATTAACCTCTGAAAAAATGTTTGTTACAAGCACTGAGTGTTGCAGCATTTAACAAGTGATAAGTCACATACCATTTTGAGGATATTTGCTCTCAGCCACTTTGTTCAATGTCAAATCTGCTTCATTTCTGTTGTGACAATTCTGTTCTTTCCTTGCTGGAACTCTGGCATGAAAAATGTCAAGTACAACACTAAATATTTTGCTGCACAAACCCATTCAGCCATGTTGAATTAGAAGAGTGTCTCCAGGAAGAAGGCAGGCTCTCTTTTCAGTTGCCATCTGCTTGTTAGAGTGTCTGCATGTTGCGTTCCTGCAAGGGATGTGGGGTTTTATAGACACACAAGACAGCCTAATTTTTCAGTTTTCACAGCAGCAACATCCATTTCATTAGAACTGTGTGTTCATCTGTGGCTTGGTGCTGATATGATGACGATGAGTGTCCATCCATCAGAGCCGAGTCGCTGTGTGAAAGGAGAACGGGCAAAAATGTGGAAGGCTCTCCTCGGAGAGTGGTCAGGGCGTTTATCCCTAAATGTTTTTACTGTTCTTCCTGGCAAGAGCGCGGTCAGGGCGTTTATCCCTAAATGTTTTTGCTGCTGTTCCCATTAGGAGCGCGGTCAGGGCCTTCATCCCTAACTGGTTGTGCTGCTGTTCCCGGCAGGAGCGTGACGGGATGCGGGCCATCCTGGAGTCGTACGACAGCGAGCTGACCCCGTCGGAGCACTCCCCGCAGCTGAGCCGGCGCATGCGCGAGGCCGAGGACATGGTGCAGAAGCTGCACGCCCACAACGCCGAGCTGGAGGTAAGAAAGGAGCAATCCTGCTCTAGCCCCCAGGGGCGAGGTAGTTGAGACCTTTAAGACTGAGTTGCCTGGTGAAGGGATCCGCTCTCGCAGAAGGAGGATTTGCAGAGTTCAGGCTTCAAAATTCCAGGATCAGTAAGACCCACGAGTTTTTGTTCTGCAGTGGAAGCCAAGGATGATCATCTTTGGGCGTGATGAGGGTGCTGAGCTGTGTGGCTGGGGTGGCAGCTGGTCCCTGTGTCACCCACACCCCTGGGGTGACAGGGTTGTGTTTTAGGGAGGTCAAGAGGCAGCAGGTGTGGTGTCTTCTCTGAGGTCCAGGCCAAGTGATTCACTACATCACACGTGCAATCAAGGCTCTCCTGGACACAGCGTGAGCAACTTGTGTTTACAACAGCTTTACTTAAGGGTTGAAGAAGTAAAGTATGTGTCTGCTGTAAATTCCTCACTACTTGGCATTGGGCCTGAAAACCCCAGAATACTGCTCACTGTTAAATGCTTTTGACTAGGTTTTCTCTAAGAAAGAAAACATTCTATCCAAAGATAGAAGTATTTCTTGAAGGAATTCTTATGTTCTCTTTAGTTCTCCGTTTGAGAATTTATAACCCGAAATGTGGTGAGGTAAATTTTAACATGCATTGGCCAAATCATTCCTCTCTTCTCAGTTTTGCTTGGTCATAGTGGAATGGGCTTTGTGGTCATGAGTTGAAATATTTGGAATATGCCTGTGATCTTAAAGCTTGGCAGTTTTATTATATAGCCTTTACAACAGTCACAAGTGTGTGAGTTTTTCTCTATGTCTAATTCCATCATCACGTAGATTTAGATGCTATAATTCAAATAAAGTAAAACTTGTAGAATTGTTTTTTGGGTTCATGTCCAAGTCATAGAGTGGACTGTCCCATGCTTCACAAAGTTGTTGTGTTCCTGGCACCTTTAAAAATGCTCTCTTCTTGTGTTGGGAGATGGGAACTTATGTCAGGCAATACTCGCTCCAGTGACCTTTAAATCCTTAACAAGCAGGGCAGCTCAGATCCTGGTATAGATCCATTTCACTGCTGTTTCTCAGAAAAGGAATTCTGCAAAGTTTTGGGCAAGCTGATAGAGAAGTTAGCTGGAAACACCAGATAAAATGTAAATCTGCCTGAACTTGTCTGTCCCAGAATGTTTGTCTATGTTGTCTTTTGAACGCTGTGTTGTTTCCCAGCAGACAGAGCAGGATTAAATGATGCTGACATAAAGGGATAGGTGGCTATTTTATCCTGCTTCCTTAGTTGTTCCCAACAGTGGCTCTAGGTTGTTGCAGGGATATTTTCTGAATTGTTTTCTTTAGTATGTCAGGTGTGCTTTGTTGTCTTCAGGCAATAGCAAATTATCTTTTCTTCTGCAGATGAAAGCATGGAAGAGTGTGGGAACCATTTGGTTATACCCCTTTAATTATTTATAGGGAACAAATTCTAAGTTTATTTTCGTGGGTATGGATTAAGGGCTACATGGAAAATTTCAGAAAGGAGCTGTGTTCTCTGGAGGTTTGTTGTGTGTGATGTCAACCTTTAAGCCTTTCAAAGACTTTGCTAGAAGCAGGATTCAAAGACCTGATATTTTCCTCGTAAAGTAAAATTTTACGCTTCAGCTTGATTGTGTTTGCCTTTCTGACTGCAATGTTGACTGCTGAATCCCATCTGTTCTGAAATTTTGGGGGAAAGTGTTTTGTTCCAGTAAAAAATCGGAAAACTGGGAAGGGAAATGGAGGTACAGGCAGGACCCCTGGTGCTTCATCATCAATTGCAGCAGCTGTAATCAACTGCCAGTAGATCAAAGCCGCTGAGATGGTCGATGGCAGCTATTAATAACTTCTGACATAATGCTCTGCACCCTCCCAGCTCTGCTGAGCCTCCCCATGAGGTTTGGAAACGTTGACACCTGCATGACTCATCTCACAAACAGAGGGCACGGCTGCAGTGAGGCACCTTGGAGCCTCAGTTGTTTGAGATGTGGGAGAAGCAGCCTCTGTAAGGGGGTGAGGAGGGAAGGAAAAGGGGCACTTCAGCGTGTTTAAATCATCCCGGGAGCCTCTGGTGTGGGTGGGCTGGGGAGGGCAGCACACAGTCAGCTGGAGAATGAGGAGAGCTCACCTGGGAGCATCATGCACGTGGCAGCAAAGCAGCCAGTGCACAGCTACTCCAGAGAGATCCAGGGGAGGCCTGGGGTCGCTGCAGAGAAGGACAGTGGTGGGTCTGAGTTGAAAAGGCCTGGCTGACACTTCTTGGTAGGCTCGGGTAGTTGAACTGTGGAAAGCAATTGAGATCACCAGTTAGCAGGGGATGTGCTGCTGTGGATACCCACAGGGGAGTCTCTGGCACCCAGCAGACAGTGGGACACAGTCCCTGTGTGCTGCATCCCCACTGGGGAGACCCCAGGTATCACTGTGGTCCAGGAGCTTCTTGAGTTTAATAAAGCCCTTGAAGATTCTAAGGTAAATGCATCCTCTTGCACTATGTTTTATAGCTTCTGCCTTTCAGTTTTATTCATAAGTCTTAACATTTGCACCACGAACCATGTTTGTCCTCTTCTTTTATCACAGTTTTTTTCCCCTTTTTTAGTTTGGTTTTTTTTTTGCTACAGAGTACTTAATTTTACAGAATCTCTTTCTGTGCTTCCCAGAAGAGAGCCCTTTAATACTTTCTTTTTTTTTTTTCTTGTTTCTTCTGTCTGCCCTAATCTGTTACCAGCAGCCCCACCTCTGACAAACCATAGAGGGGGGGAAAAAAGGATATTCTTAACAGAGATTTTTTCCTTGCTCTGAAAAGGGAGATTTCCCCATCCATTTCAGGAGCAGTCAGGAAGCTCTGGTGAAGACAAAGTGATAGAGATAATACAGTGAGAGAGAGGAGGAAGCTGTGTGGGTCTGGGAAGATTTTTGGGCTGAGGCAACAACTTTTAACTCATTAGGGAGATGAGGTCTCTGGTAAGTTCTTTGCTGTATGTAGAAAGGGAAGTGGGAAGTTGTTTAAAGGAACAGGGAATGCGAGAGGAGTGTGTAAGCTCTGGAGGGGGCTGTGTGTGAGTGTTGATGTGTTAATGTCTGCTGGGAGGATGGAGGTAGGAGACACACGGAGCTGTGCTCAGCCCTCACTGGGCAGGAGAGCTGTTGGGAGCACTGCATGTCAGCATCAGACATCGCCTGGATTGCAGGCACCTTCCAGAAACTGGGATACAGCAGGATGCTTTGATCCCAGACCATTTCAGAGGTGATGTTGCAGAGCCTGACGGAGCAGAGAACTGGAAGGCAAAGAGAGGCAGACGGGCAGCTTTTTAAATCCCCTTCACTGATGACCGATGAGAAAAGCTGGATCTCTAATGCATGGACATGCAAACACAGGGAAAAGCAATTGCCTTCTTCTCCCCAGAACTGCCTGCCCCCAGCCCAACCCCTTGCTCCACAAGGCTGATGTGGCTGGAGGGGTTCAAGGAAGCACTCAACTGAGTGTTGAATGTAAAGCGTGGAGAGATGCAAAGAAAAATGTCATCTGAAATGGTGGCTGGAAAAGCAAGCAGGCTGTGTCAGCCCATTTCATGTGGTTAATGAAGTGTCACTCACCATCTTTTTAAAAGTGTGTTTTGGAACTGAAAAGGGAATGAGTTTGTCCCTGGCCAGCCTGTTATAAATACTTAAACAGAATTGTAACTGTATTTCTATGGCAGCATGACTTTTTGTTTTGATACTGGCCATATTCATAGTTTTCTTGCCAATCTTGGTTAACTTTTACCACCTTAGCTCTCATTACTTCCAATTTCAAGGTAAATATGACAAAACAAGCTTCTGTGCATGCAGCAGCTACTGTGAAAAAGCTTTGATGTGGAGTTTAGTGTTTGAGAAATTAAATCCAGCTGCACAAAAGGGAGATAATCATAAATATAACTGCATTAATAGTGATTTTATTGCAACACTCTTGGCTCCATACGAAACTTTAATGAAGAGAGATTTGCAAGGAAGGCTCATGCTGACACCTTCAATGGTCTCCAGCATCTTTTACATTGAGAGATTTCCCCTGTCTGTGAGCACCATATGTACTCTAATCAGTTAATTGTGAGTCTGACAGTTTGAGCACATGAAATGCCATATGTTCTGTGTTTTTGTTCCATCACAGGCATTACTGGTGACCTCAAAACTCAGTGACCAAATATTGTCACGTTATCTGCCCCTGATAACTGCGATGCATCTGCTGATGGTGAAAACTGGACACTGTTGATTTTGTGATGATATCACCAATCTGCTCCTTGTGACGGGGATTTACACAGCAGTCACCCCAGTGTTTAAAGTGCTTAAATTTTACAGTGAATGCATTAAAATGTTAATTTGAGCAGCTAACAGTTCTTCCTCGTCTTTCACTCAGCTTCCCCCATCAGCACTTTTTCCACTTTTTTTGCCTTCTTTTTTTTCCCTTTGATCCACACTTTATGTTTATCTTGCTCCTTTGCCATATTTCCTCTCCCCCTCAAAGGTAGATTGCTCCTTTACACAACAGAAGGGGTTTCTGTGGTGATGGAAACTTTACAGAGACACTTCCTCCCATCTGTGCGAGGTACAGAGGAGTTTGTTTTAATTTCCAGGTTTCTCCTGCCTACTTTCTCTACCTCTGCTGCCATCCAACCTTTGTGTGCTAGTTTTGGTTTTTTTTTTCCTCAGTGACAACTTTAAGGAACGGTGAGATGATTACTCTGCTCACTTTGGATGTCCATAAGGAGCAAACCAGAATCACTGGAGCTTTCCTGCCACTCCAGAATGGCATATGTTTCACTTGCCCGGGCTTCTGCTGTCACTGTAGCATGCTGTCTGTGACTGGTGGGAGAAAACAGGCTCTCTCTGGAGAGGGTGCTAAGGCGCTCCACGCATCAGCTACCACTGATTGCTGAAGCAGTCACAGGGCTGAGCATCATCTTCTGACAAAGCAAACACCTTGTCGAAATAGCTTCTTGAACCCAAATGCTTTGGCATCTCTTGGCAGACTCGAGCTTTCTCAGGAACCACTGTGGTCCTTTGCATTTTTTTGCCTTTGCTGAAGGAGAGTAGGTCAGGCCTTTGTTCTCTGGCAGTCCTGCAAGATGGATTATCTTGGGTTCTCTATTATTTCACTTGTTTCATCTTCTTTCAGACCCGGGTGACCTTATCGAGTCAGTGAGTCATTAGTTTCCTCTCCCCCCTTTTACACCTGCCAGTGGTTGTGTTTTGGGAGAACACCTGGCAAATAATCATCGTATCAGTGAGGAAGTCAAGTCACCAAGAGGCTTAATGATTTGTTAAAGGTGACAGTCCCTGCCCTGTAGAAGGACAGTGTCTCTCAAAACTAGTTGATGGTGCAGCAGATCCTGTCTCTGTGTATCTGAGACTTTTCGTTTGGTCCAACTAGATTTTAAAACTTAATTGCTATTAATTTTTTTGAGGAGATTCCTCATTTTGGATCTGTCCTGAGTGTTAGTAATTGATCAAGAGCAGCAGTGCATGGCACTGCCTTACACTGGAGATTTCTGCACAAGCCAGCATTGTTTTCACTACAGGGAGATTTTTAAAGCTATTTTTAGTGTGTGGATGCTCTGACAGGTTAAGAATGGCTTTAAGTCAGCAGTTCCCAGGGACCACAGCAACTGGAAGCAACCTCCATAACTCTCAAGAATGAGAATGTCCTGTCACCAACTTGCATAGGGTGGATCATTAACCAAGACAACTTGGTTGTCTAGCCTGTGACAAGCTGCCTTTTGGACAAGCCCCCAGGAAAAAAAAAACCCCAAACGCAAACCAGCGAACAGCCTCAAGGACACTTTTGGCTGCATGTGGAAGTGCATGGCACAGAAAAGCATTTTCCAGCATTTTTTAACTGTGCTGCTGTCTTGTACTTTGAGTGCAGCAAGGACAGAGGTAGGCAATTGTCAGTGCTATTGCAAAGTCACACTTCTTGTGTAAATGCAGTCAGTGACACTCTGCCCCTTGTTTTTCTGGGTCATGTCTTGACTCTCTCGTGTAAAGATGTGCAGTAATGATAAATATAAACAATCACCTGTTAGCAGTGCAGGAGTTCAGGATGGACTCTGACTGTCTGAATGCTTCAGCCTGCAGGAAGCACACCCAGCCCAGCTGAGACCATGCTGATCTCATCATCCTACTGCCTCGGTTTGATGCTGAGAGGATGTGGGAATGCTCCTGTACTCTGGCTCTAAACGATCTCGCTTCAGCCCAGGCAACAAAAAGACCTCTCTCCCAACGATGCTCCACTTAAAATGCTCTTGGTATGAACAAATCCTCCTGTAGCCTCTTCTGGTGATGTTACGAATAACCAAGCACAAAAGAAGCTTGACCTAAAGACTTTGGATTAGCTTCAGATGTCCGTGGCTATAAGAAACATGAGAAACAGATGAACTGTGTCTAAATTCCTACGGAAGATTTAAAATTGGCTTCTTTCTTAGTGAGGTTTTGGAACGAGCCGATAACTGAGGTGCAGTTGTGAGTCATATTCCCCACAATAGAACAGGGGACAGCGTTCCACGCGACGCTGAGAGCTTTGAAACGCCGTGCGCCGGAGAGCCCGCGTGCCTGTGCTGAGAGATACAGGCGCTGCAATTAGATGTCTCTAGGTGGAGGAGGAAGCAGGAATACATTTGGAGCGGGAGCAGTGGCCCCAGCCGCAGCAAATGGCAGCAGAGGCCTCACATAAAAGAGCTGCTTTTGTGCAGTGTGGTGCAAATCCCCGCCTGCTGCGAGGTGCAGCTGGGGAGCAGGGGCTGAACGGGCACACAAGCAGAGCTGGGATGACATGTCTCTTCCCTCAGGCAGAGGACAGAAAGAAAAAGGCAAATTTTAAGCGTGTTTGGGGAATTGGTTAGGTGAACAGGTAGGTTCCAGCTTTTCCAAGGGAAGGCTTTGAAAAAGTAAAAACATGTTCTGACATCAGTCTCCACCACTTGCTGCTGCAGGCGGTGTGGAGGGACAGATGGGAGGCAGTAGGGAGGTTGCTGGGCAAGTTCCTCTGGAGCTTGCACCATTTGCCAGTGTTGCTTTCCACAACTACAGAATTGTTTGGTTTTCTGCAATGTTAGAGAAACATTCAACATCAGGACAAACTGCTCTCTGTGTTCAATTCAGAGATTTAACCTCTATGAATCTCTCCTGAGCTGGAAAGGGTGGTGATTTGATGTGGTGCTGGTTCATCCCTGTGGATTATGCAGCTACAGCCCATGTCACTGCTGTGCCACACGTCTGGGGACACTTGAGTGATCCTTTGGAATAGTGAAAGCTTCCCAATAGCTTCCAAGGTATAAGGTCTCCTTCTCAAGTGGGGTAATGGGATCTCCTTGGAGGCAATGCCACCTCCTTCAGAGCACTTCCAGCCCAAGGTTTCCTGAAGGTACATGTTCATGTGGCTCAACCACCAGATAAATACTTTGGTGTCTGACCCCTTAGGAATGGGAAAACAGAAAATTGGCAAGGATTGACCAGTTTCTCTCCAAACTAAAACCTGGGCTCATTTAGGTTGTGTTTCCCAGCAGGGCTCTCAGGCCAGTACTTCTCATCTCTTTTGGGCTCTGTCAGTGAATCAATCAGGCTTCCATGCTTAGGCCAATAATGTCTCCTATTTGTTAGAACTGTTACTTGGGAAACTTCTCACATCAATGAAAGTTTTAACAGCCCATGGAAAACAAGCAATTCTGGGGAGAAAGGAAAGAAATACCTCCTGAAAAAAGTAAAAG
This sequence comes from Atrichornis clamosus, assembly GCA_013400975.1. Lineage (NCBI taxonomy): Eukaryota > Metazoa > Chordata > Aves > Passeriformes > Menuridae > Atrichornis > Atrichornis clamosus. The sequence goes on along the minus strand of WBMZ01008093.1, from coordinate 322,109 downwards.
CCAAGATTGCCCATCAGGATAATGTTTTATATGGAAAGTGCCATGGAAATTTTAGCTATTCCTGAAATTTGCGTTGTATTGATGACATTAAATAGCACTTGTCTGGGTGTCTTAAGAGGTGTTCTGAACTTGTTGAGATTTGTTGATTTTTGTAATGATTGGATTTGAATTCTGTGATTTGTAGTGCTTCATTTCAGAATAATTGCTTAATCTCTGCATAATTTAAGATTTAAAGTATGTATTTCTAAGTGCTTTCGTGTCATCTTTTAATTCATGATGATGGTCTCCTGCAAGAAAGAGGGATTAATTTTTTTAATGATTATTTTCTATTTTAAAACATGCTGTAAAGATTCCAAGAGTTTCTTGCAGGGCCTCAACGTAGGCTCAGCAAAGTTCTGCTTGGTGTTTTTCTGGGGGATCCAGTTACAGAGTTTTGTTGAAATCCTGTTACCAAGTAGTTATAACATATAAACAGAAAAATGCTTTGAGAAAACAACATCAACACAAGCTTGTTTCCATGCTCTTGTGGATCCCAATACTCTCCCTCTGCAGTTTGCAAGGATTATGAGATCCACTTTAATGCACTTAATACTTTGGTTATTGTGGCAATTAGAACAACAGGAGCTGCTGTCTTGGTTTTCTTTTTGAAGCCCATTGATTCTTTATTTTGGCCTTAATTACAAGCAGTAGAAGAGGTGTTTCTTCAGGGAACTAATTAGTCTAAAACGCCTGGTTCAGGTAGTGCCTGAGCAGTTTGTCGAACGGGGCCTAAATGCAGGTGCCAATTGCAGTTGTTTTGTTTCAGAACATCCATAATTATTCACCCTTGGTGCTTCTCCACGTTGTGAGCTGTGTTTGCTCCCATCTGCTCAGCCAGCCTTTCACTGCGGCCTGGGCTGTCCAGAGGCTGCAGCACCTCCATTTCCCCAGCCTGGTTTGTGTTAAGGGCCGGAATTAGAGCACGGCACCGTTGCCAGTCATAGCTTGAACGGAATTCAAAGGAAGGTGCCTGGGCTTCTCTCTTTATTTTTCTCTTTTTCACTTCAATGTGACCAGCCTACTAATGCTTGGATAAGGCTGGGAGCAGAGTAAGTGAAAAACCCAGCTGATAGCAGTTCTCACCATGCTGTGAATAAAAACTAAGCTGTTGATATAGATCTCCTCTGTTCAGGGGTGGTCCAGGTAAATTGTAAGGAACAGTTCTGTTTTCTCAGAGGCTTTGCAATTTATCTATTTGCTTTAATCAGTGTTAATGTCAAATGTGCCTTGATTGTGCTAAAAGCTTTTCAGCAAAACAAACTGAAAGTCCAAAATTGTGGAGAAAGCCACAATCATTCTGTAACACAAGTTGTAATATTTTTTTTAAATTTTATTTATGCTGTTTAATAAAACAGGCAGTGCTGTAGAACACACGTGCCATGAATCCAGCTGTGGTGACAGTATCATGGCTATAAAATGCATGGCACATCGATTTGACATATTGATGTGATTTATGTTTTCAATTTGTTTAAACGGCTCTAATGGCTGCAGCTTTGACAGATGTACACTCAGATTTCTACTTGTGTTCAAGCCCACATTAAAAACAGAACTGATTCCTGGCTTAAAACATTGATTTTTATCTGTTCTGTGCTCCCATGCCTGCGTTCCACACATCAGACTCCCAAAACGTGAGGTTTTTGTAGCATCGAATTTGCTTCTTTTTGGAAAATTGTAGAAACAGTTCCTTTTCATTGGAAAGCTGATTCTTGGAAGAGTTGCTAAACCTAAATATTTTTGATTTTTAAAGGAAATCAACAAGAAGCTTCAAAGATTGCATGTTACAGTATTACTGGTGTATAAAACCCCAAAGAGATATTCAGTGACCATGAAAATGAACAGAGGAATTACTTTGTAGAGGTTATTTTAAGTAGAACATCACATAACAGGAGAGGGTTTGAGGCTTCTTTGTAAAAAGGTTGCCACTGTACATTATTTACATACACAAAGAAATGATGGGTGCCTGTATCAGTATTAATTATGGGAGTATTTCTTGAGAGCCCACAAACTCTGAATTTTTCCCAAAGCCAAGGCTGTGCAATGCAGTTGGGAACTGACCTGATGGTAGAGACCCTAAACCAGTAATCTGTGGCAGGTATTATTGCTAAGATAAGTTGTTACCAGCCCTACCTTTGGCAATTCTATTCTGAGTACTCTCAATTTTATTAATATATGGATGCAGAGTTGTTCACTTTCTAATCACCTGGTTTACTCCCTTTTACAAGAGGTCATTTCATTAGTGAAAATGCAGCCTTAGGATAGACCCATGCCTCAATATCTCAAATATTCAGATAAAATGCGTGCTCCTTTGACCTCTGTGGGTCTAGTTCCACCTTAGCAAAATAAGGTGCTGGTTTCTGTGACCCTTCATATGAAGAAAGCTGATAAGGGAGAGCAGGAGTGATGTCTGGTGACAACCCCCAGTTCCTCCAGGTGGGAGCAGACAAGCAGTGACTGATGCTCATTAGTCCTTTGCCTTGCACACGTGTGGGGGTGAAAGGGCAGGAGCCCCCCACTTGCAGGGTGCTGGAATGAGCCAGCCCTTCTTCTGAGAGCCTTGGCTGGGGGTGCCTGGCCCCTGACACTGCTCCTGCTCGGAGGGGATGCGCTTCCTGCTCAGAGGGGGTTGCTCTGCACCGTGGGCTCAAAGATCACCTGAGTGTACTTAATTGTCTCTCAGCTGCAGCACGGCAGCCCGCAGAGCTGCTGAAAAGAGAGAAGTTGTTGGCATTATGGATTGTATTTATTTAGGGCTGCTCATTGTGCTTGGCAGAGGCTGCCCGGGGGGGCCTGTGACGAGTGCAAAGCTACCTATGCAGATGGATTTAATTCCTGGGAACGTGTACAGCTGTCTGAAATACATGGTGAGTCTCAAATTCTTTCAACATGGTGGTACCAAACACATCCAAGTTTGTTTGGAAGGCTCCATTATTTATTTTCATGTGTTATTACTCCCAAAAGGCACGATGTAAATACATGTGTACACATACATAAGTGTTCCTAGGGAAGCATGTCTAAAGAGCTCTAGATGAGTGATTTTATGCTCTTAAAAATAATAATGTCCCGGGCTAATCCTACAGGCTTTTTATTGCTTTGCTGTTTAGGTACATTTCTTGAGACAGTAGGTGAGACTATCACAGCTGTATAGAGAAATGACATTTATCTTCCCAGTGCAGCGTGACCTTATCATTCATAAGTGGCATTTCCTTTCAGGATAATGAGCACCTTTTTATTTAGGCCAGGCAAGATCCACAGTGATTGTATCCAATTCCTGCAGCCCATCGCCACAGTACACATTGCTGCAATTACTGTGGATATTATTTTCTGTTACATTCCACTTGCTCTTTGGATTACACTTTTTTTCTGAACAGCAAAGGGGATTGAGAGAAGGAAAGGTCACACTCAAGTCTTCATGAATACCTGGAGGCTGCTGCATGGCACAAATACAGCCACTCCTACAGCAAATGCACATTTATGTGCCCTTCCTATGGGGCCTCTTGCACAAAGACTGAGTCACCATTTGGGCACGTATCAGCCTAGGACAGACGAGCTGGTGTTGCCCTGGGGTCAGGCACTTCTAGGCACAGGTGAATCTGCAGTAGGTTTATCTGCTTGGTTAAGTGGGAAGAAAACTGAAGCATGAAGAGAAGCTTTAAAAAAAACAAGTGTTGGCAATTCTTACTTGTAAATATTTATGTAAGAGAGCTCTCTGTCATGCTCTGTGGTGCCTTACCCCGGCTCTTTTCCTTGATTAATTTCGCCTGCAGCATTATTTGTGTGAGTACTCACCACATCCCTCCTGGTGCCCACCCACCAGTGAGCCTGGGCCCGCCTCTGGAACAGAGCTCCCGGCCCCAGAGCATCCCCCTGTGCCGTGGAGGAGTGGCTCAGTGCAGCCTGTACCTGTGTGGCAGGAGCTAATAACTGAGATTATCTTGCCCTAGGTTCTGACTTCCTCCCTTTCCCTGCCAAAGGGAGATCTCTCATGTTTCCATAGCAGGGTTTTGCTGGACAGGAGTTCAGGAGTGAGGAAACTCAGAGGTTTCTAATGGGACCATCAGGCACTTTCACCTTTTGCCTTGTCAGGCTGCATTTGCTGGAGCAAGAAGCAATTGTGAGTTGCTGGATTGCTTTCCTGAAATGAGTTGCTGTTTGGTTCACTCAGAGAAGATAAACACCCGCATCTCAAAAATATCATCCTGTCTGGCATCTTTGGCAGTCTCAGCAGAAGGGCCAAGGGAAACAAATGGACCATGTCTAAGATAAAACTGCAGTGCTCCCTCTGGAGTTAATCCTTTCAGCCCAGAACTGAGCAGCACTGATGGGGCAACGTATGGAAATAGACCCTTCTGTTCTTTCTGCTCAATTTTAGGGACAAACAGAGGACTTCAGCCCTGGGTGGATTAACCCTGCACTTTGCCCTGTCTTGCAGGATCTTACAATGAAAACTAAACTGATGGCAGACAGAGAATACATACCAGGCCTGTGCAGTGCAGGGATGTTCTTTACTTGTTTTGATCCTGTCTCTGCAGGGGTTTGTTTTTTGTGGTTTTTTTATTTCTTGCATACCCTTTCCAAACCTTTTTTTTTTTTAAGAAGTGGAAGATATTAGCATCTGAAGTTTAAAATTTTTGATTTCAGGCCATTTTGATAGCCATCTCCACCTCCCTAAAGGAGGAAATAATTGGTTTTGAGAAAGCTGTAGCTGTGCAGAGCTGACATGGGAATCAGCCTCCATGGAGGAGGTTCTGGGCTGCTCATTGGCAAGATCTGCCATGGAGTTGCAAGGAAGCACTTTCAGGAGTAGAGAAAGTTCCTTACAGCTAGTCAAACCCCTTGGGATGGGAAACCAGAAGGTTTTCTGCTGCTTGGATTCTGTGAGAGCCTCCTTCAGGCTTGACAGGAGGAGCATAAGATTAAGAGGAGTAATTAAAAAGGATAGTTAAGTTGGCTGCTTTGATGAATGCCAGAAAGCTGGAGACTGGGGATGTTGTGGGCAGTCAGACTAGCTGTGGGAGAGAGGAGAAGAGGGAGCAGACAGTTGGAACAAGAGCTGTGAAATAAGTTCCAGCTATTTTGAGAAGTGATTATTCAATATTTAAAAAGTAGTTTATTAGAAACTTCCCTGCAAATGCTTTCCAGAAACTAGATCCTCTCTGGGCGTGACTCAGATTCCTCCAGCTCTGGTGTTCATTGACACAAATATTTTCACTTTTGCTGTGGTGTGGATGGCTGCTGAACTTTAATAGTTTTGAGTCCTCTCCTTTTCAGATGGCTCTTGGCACAAGATAGCTGCACCAACACTTCCAGTGCTCCACTCTAATGGCTGCACTTCATATGTTGAATCTGATACGTAGGGAAGACTAGAAGTTAGTCCAAGGTGGCCCACAGAAGCTTGGCTTTGCAGTTAAGACTACTGATAACATAAAAGCTTTCTTCAAGTTGTGGGTGTGTGGGGATCTTCAGGGCATCCTCAGTTCAAGGTCTGTGTGCCTGCTCCCACCCCTGATCCTTCACTCCTCTGGAAAACTAGAGGCAAAAAGGTAGTTGCACATTTCATACTTTTGAATGTCTTCATGTCTCTTCTCTCCTCCTTCCTACACCCCATCCTTTTCTGTTTCTTTAATGTTTTTTACCACATTTCTTCTACCTTGTCAGCCACCTCCTTCCCAACAGACCATTAAGCAATAACAAGGGAAAACAAAAAAAACCCCTTGCTGTTCCCTTCAAGTGCTTGCCTTGCATTTGCTGCCTATTTATAGCTGATTCATTTAAACCACGGTGGCAGTCAATCAGAAATGTGGTGAATCCTTCTTTCAAGAGCGTGCCAAGAAAGGATCTTTTTAGTTTGCCTGCTTTTTTTATGATTTTTGCTGGAGCTTCTACAGTGTGCCTGAATTCCACTGGGATTTATTTATTTTGAATAAATTCTCAAATAAAAGTAGAAGAGTTTTGTTCCTCTTTTAAGAAGTTACAGGAGCATGACCATGGTGTGCAGGAATGTTCAATTTTATTTGAGGGTATTTTGCACACTTTTTTTCTTCTAGTTGGCATACGGGAGGATTTTTTTACTTTTTCAATGTAAGGAATGTCTTTGGATAGAGAGACTGTAAAGCCCTGGGGTTTTTTTCTTTCTGTTTTTTCCCCCTAAACTTCAGGAAAATTCACAGGTGAGAGGTTGCATGAGGCCCGTATTAATAAGCTCAGCTGGATTTCTGCTGGCTCCACGGCAAGAAGGCTGCAAGCCACAGATTCATGAAATACCTGGAAATGAAAGTTCTACTGTTCCCCTTCAAGGGGATGAGCTCTTTTGTGTGGGGAGGTCTTTGCTGAGAACATACTTGGCAATTTCCTTTTAATATTGACAATCACTCGTGGAGATGAAGGTTGTTTTTGCTTTCCCAAAACAGATTTAGAAGGCGAATACTGTTTGAAACTGGATCTGTGCATTTGCCAGAGCCCCTGCAAAATGGTTTTAGCAGCAATAGTGTACAAGTTTGGGTTTTTTCCCGTTTGTTGTTCTGCCCTTACTGCTCTTTGATTTTATGCCATGATACTCTGTCAGGACAACCAGGATGAGGCAGAGTCATCTGGAGGGCTGACTCAGAAAACAGGTATAAAATTCCAAAAGAAATTCCTGCTTGCCCTCAAACATGAATATACCTTCTGTGTCAACGAGTCTCTCTGCTAATCTTGCCTTGCTCACAGTGCTGTGCAGATGGCACAGGAAAAGGAAGGTACAGGCTGAAGCAGGACAATTATTCTATTTGTTTTTCCATCTCACTGCCCATGATAGGATTTGATTCTGTGCTCTGGACCCTCCTGGGTCAGTTGTGTTTAGAGCAGCCGGCACAGATCAGCTGTGCTAAGCACACTGACATTTGGAAATTCCTGTCTGGAAGGGGAATTGAGCAATGAGCTTCTGCTAATTATAATAGCTATGTTTAAAATGGGATGTTTGCTTTATTCAGCAAAATCCAACTATACACCCAGACTAGAGGCTGGAAATGCTCTGGCAGCAGAGGAGACAGGTCCTCAACACACGCATTCCCCGGGCGGAAGCAAGGGCAAGGCAGGCACTGCCTTGGCAGAGCAAACATTGCACAATCCTGTCCTGGGGGTGGATGTTGTTACCTAGCAACTTCCAAGAGCGTTTGAAATTTGCTGGAGACCCTCTGAGGCTTAGGCACTCTACCCACTGTTGTGCTGGATGCCAAAACCACGCTGGCTGTGATTTCCCAAGCTGAGGGTAGTGCTGGCTCAAACCCCTCCTTGACCTTTATTTGGGCAGGGACAACCTGTGCAGTCGTGCAGAGAACCAGAACAGAAACCAAACCTGATTCAAGTTAACCCAGGAGAAAACAAAGTTTGATTTAAACACGGATCTTCACTTCCCAATGGCGTTTTCCGGTTGGCTCCCAATAGTTGCCCAAGGAAGTGTGCCCACATTCCTGAGGGCTCCTGTTGGGAGTGTGTTTGTGGGGACAGCAGTGAGGGGTCAGTAGGGACAGAGCTCAGAGCACACACGTCATCAAAGACATCTTTTCTGAACTGTCACCACCCATCACCAGCTGCCAAGAGCCTTGGGCAGCTTGAAGGAAGGCACTGGGCCCTCAGGGGCGTAAGGTTCAGTGTGAGAGTTGTTCAGTAGCCTTGTTTTAACAGTTAAAAGGTTATCAAAAGTGACTCTGATACTAGGAGACCTGAATAAGAAGAAAACTATAGGTGCTGCTTAGCTTCTGATATTCTGTGTTTCATCCAGCTACAGATCATATTTTTGGGGTCTAAATCTATGCCCCAAACCCTCTTCCTCACCACTGCTTCACTTGGGGCAGAGGCTTTCCATCTATACTGCTTTTGTCTGAACTTTTATTCAGATTCTAGCTCCACTGTAAGGCTTCTTTTAACTCTAATTTCTAGTGTTCCTCTCCAAAGACACTGGCCATCCACTCATGTCCTCAGAAGTATTGGCACCCTGAGGCTATGGGATGTTTCCTTCTTGGCACACAAGAATATTTTCCAGGTATTCAACTGTCAGCTCAGTGGAAAGAAAATGTTTCTTTATGGTTGGTAGACTGACAATAACTCTTTATCCCTTTAAATTAAAAGTGACACAGTCACATAAATCATTATAACAGTGCTGTGTGCAAACACAGTGCCTGGGTCCAGAGGAGTTATGAGATGACAGTGAATTGGGGTGAATACCCTTATTCTTGACTTTGAGAAGTGCAGTGACAATGAATCACTCTTAGTGATGAGATGCAGCAGTGCTGACTCATCGGGCTGAAATTAGAAGGGCTTTTTTAGGTAGAGATGTAATTCCACCATATTTTCTGATGAACGGATAAAAGTGAACATTTTTGATGGCTAATTTACAGATTTCATGAACTAAATGCTGTTTCTTTCCCTCTAGCTATCAAACCTAGTTGGAGGCAACTGATGGGGAGAACTTAGATCAAGGGAAGCTGTACTGGAAAAAAGTGCATAGAAAGGAGTGGCAGAAAAGCTGGCAGCTTGGTAGGTGCTGCGTGTCACATTGCCACCACTTCCAGTTTTTGAGATTTCCTTTTTCTTGGTTTGGTGGGTACTAATGTTCACTTTCATCAAGAGAAGGTTTTGGAGCCTGAACTCATTCTGCTGATAATCTAAAGGATGAAAAAACCATTCAAAAAAAAAATGAGCTGGATGCAAAATTTTGCCAGAAAATTAAACAAATGCACAGATATTTGTTTCCCCCTACTTCAACCAGCTTTGCTGTTACATCTAATGGCAAGGGATTCTGTTCCCAATTAGCTGCTGTGTCTTCTCTTTGTCTCTAGCCCTGCTTTCCAGTTCCAGTAGGGTTAATCCAACCTGAGGAACACATTGTGCTCTCCAGGGCCCAGAATTGCTTCTGTTTTTTGATCTGTTTTCAGATCATCTAAATAGCCGTGAATTGCCAGACTCCCAGAGGTGCTATATCTGTTTCAGCATCGGGTGCTGGTATCCCTGCATTTCACCCTTTGAGATCTGACCGCAGCACAGTGAAATTAATTCTCCTTAGTGTCCTCCAAATGATTGTATTCCTTTACCTGTTTGCTATATCCCTGTGGAATGGGCTGGTACTCTTCTAATGTTTTTGAGCTGCACAAATATATTTGTTTTACTCCTGGCAAGAGATTTGCGGCCAACCCTCAGTGCACAGATTTTATGCCAGGTTATCTTTCTGCTGTTGGGTTAAAAATTTTGCTGGGGAGCAGCAAAAGAAAAGGGGCTTCCTGCTACATCTGTGCATTCAGCTGCTTCTCTGATACAGGAATACTTCTGAGCCAATAAACAGAATTTTAGTGGCAGAGGCTTCTCTGGGTGTTCCAGGGATGGGGAATGGCTCCTTTGGAGAGTCCATCAGCATCCTGCAGTCACTTGTGTGTGTCCTGGAGATGCTGTACTGGCTGACTGCATCATGCTGGAAGCAATTGTCTTGGCAGAGTTTCATCAGTCAGGCTGCCCTTTGCTGTTGAGGAAGCAGCTGCAAACTCACATTTTTTGTTTGGCACTGTATTCTCTCCCCAGGGGACTGCAGCACCATTTGATTAGGATGGAGGGAAGGAGACCTATTACAAAAGTATATTGTTCCCAGCAGAGCTGTGCTAATCTTTTGGTCTCTGTGCTCCTTCTTAGCAAGGTGCTGAATAAAAACATCAAGAGAAAACAGGAGGAGATAAGAGTCTCTGGGATGTTGCCCCTCAGCCTTACCTCAACCTCAGCTGCAGCTCCGAGACTAAAACAACAAATGACTGTTTTGTTTAAAGATGTTTTTGCAAAACCAAGGTGTGTTTGTTACCTGAGCCTATTATTTTCTTCCCTACCTGCCACGTTCGTAAATGTTTCAGTCTGGCATGGGACTGTCTGATCTCCAGGGATTCATCCTTTCCTGGATAGAATGCTCTGCATTTTTCCATCTCCCAGTTTGCTGCAGTTCCTTCCCTGGCAGCATCTGCCTGGGAGATTGAGTGAACAGTGTTGATGGAATAGATTTAGAGAAGTTGAGAGTCTTTCTCCAGGTTTTACATTTGATTGCACCTGTGAAGGTCACCTTTGCTTTGAGGATCAGGGAGATGAGGTTGCTGCCACCTCCAAAGGTTTTGGTGCTGGACTTCTGCACTTAACGTGGTGTTTAATCCTTTTAGTGCCTGAGTGGTGTGGCCCATCAGGTGAGGTTTGTGTCCACAGTGGCACCTTGAGATTACTCTTGTTCAGAGGTTTTGGGAGGGTTTTACAGAGTCAGTATTCTCTTTGCCTTAGAGAGGCAGAGAAAAGGAGTCTTAGAGTTTAGTACTTTGCCCTGGGTCTCTCAGCAGTGGTTAGGCAGAGTGGGAACAAAAGCCAGGTTTCTGCTGCAGGACTCTGCAGCTTACTTTAAGCTAGGTCAAGTGATTTGCCAGGAATAAGGATGTGGGCAATTTCTACTTGGAATCCTGTCCTCCTCATATCAGTTTTTCCACAGTCACTTTATTAACACCCTTTTCTCATAGTCTAACCAGGGAGAGTTGGGGGTTATTTCATTATAATAAGCTTACTGTCAAGAATTCTTGACATTACTAAGCGACTGTGTCTCTTACAGAGGAGAGAGATTGGTCTGCCCTTGAGACTTAAGAGCAAGAGAAAGGTTTGGTTATTATCCCTTTGTCCAGTAAATCTTGATGGAGTGTTGATAGGAGCCCATATCTCTGCTAAGGGAGATGTTTTCCCTGCATCTTCAGTAATTATGGCGATGACTTTGGCAATTTCTCAATTTACAGTATTGTTTTTTGTTTAGCCCCCAAGAGCTTTGCTTTCTTCCTCCCTGGTTTTGGTAACCAGCTGCTTTTTGTCCCTCACTGGGGGGCGGCATTTCCCTGCACAAATCCAGCACAAAACTGTGTTTTTTGGAGAAGGAGCAGCTCTTGGTTTTTTGATGGAAAACGCTCTCACTGCTCTGGACAAAGCAGTGGCCTCAGTCCCTGGGCGATGTGGTTTGCTGTGATGCCCAGGAGCACGAGTCTCTGGAGATGTGGGACATCTGGCTTACAGGCATTCTAGTTTCCTGTGTCCCCTGTGCTTGCTTGGAGTAAAATTAAGGACTAAATTACATGGAAAACCACATAAGCCGTGGCCTGAGACACATGCTTTTCATTGAGCTGTAAGCCTATCCTCTTAAATTATGTCAGTAAGTAATGGTCTCTGCCTTGCCTATTGCAGCTTTTCTGCAAGCCAGAGCGAGTGTGGTTTCACTGAATTTAAATTTCTGAAACACATTCCAAAATTGTTGGGGAATTTTCCTCTTCACTTTTGCTTCAGACCGAGCCCCCTGCCACCTCCAGTCCAGCTCCTGTGAGGTAACGTGGTGTTCTGGCTGCTTTTGAGACAGCAGCAGAGTTTATTTGTAGCTGTTCTTTCCCACTTTATAAAGGATGTGCATTTGATTTTATAACCAGGAGAACTTTCTTGAGAGCAGCAGAAAGGAGCCTGTAAAGCAGCAAGGAAATTATTTAGCAATGGCTGGTACTAAACTGTCTTCCTGATGATCTCAGCTGATGCAATTTTGTGAAAGATTGGCAATTTCAACTACATAGTATCAAAATATGTTAAATAAGAAATGACCATTTAGTGCAGTGTATTTCTGTAGGGCAGTTCAGAGATGCAGAAACAATCCTGTCACTGCTGCCCCTGGGCAGGAATGGTGTGTGGTGGGTTGGGGGCCACAGGTATTGGCTAGAGTGGGATAAATGGATATCTAACTTCGAAGTAAACAAGGGAAATGCATGCATGAACTGTTGAAAGCTGAATCCCACGGGTGAGATTTCAGATTGAATGCTAATGAAAATTTAATTTCAGTTCTCACAATATTTTAATATGCAGGATCACAATATGCAAATAAAGTGAAGTCTGACTGCAAGTGGCTGATGCGTTGCTTCTGCTCAGTCTCTGCCACCCCCAGAAGTAATCTGTCCGTGGCTTTTGTGAAATCAACGTTTTCCTTCTGTTTTCTCCACCAGCCAGAGCCTTATTCTTTGTGTGAGAGGTAATTAGTGACTGCAAAGTTCTCTTGAAATTGTTCTCATCCTATTCCTGTGTTGTTCCATGTACCTCATCAGTGTGGTGCTTATGTTTTCACACTGGATTGAATTCTAATTGTTGCAGTCAGTGCTTTCCTTATCAGAACTGTCCTGCCATGCTTTCAGGTTTCCTTCTGTGTTTTCAGCTACAGCTTCAATGCACTTTATTTTCCTTGTGCCTCCTGAATCTGATAGAAAGAGGTGATATTGAGGGGTTCTTTTTTTTCCTTCTTCCCCAGCCTATGGCACCAGGCTTGGAGCCTGTAGAGGTCACATCACACTTTAGCCACACTCTAAGGCCATGCAGCTTGAGCCAAGAGGCTTCTTCACCTTCTATCTTCTTTTGTAAGTGATCAGAGAAAGAAGTAACTGTGAAATTACCCAGGGAATGGAGGACAGCCAGCACAAGGAAACCGGAGTGATTTGGCATGTTGGAACATACAAGATTCCCTATTTCTGTGATCGGTAGCCGATATATCCTTGTAAATTTAAATTGTGTGTTAACTTTCTCAAAGAGGAGAAGCAAGAATTTACCTTAGAAGTTAATTAATTTGAAATAGCTATTAATTAACATTATACCTAAATTTGCCAATTATCACACTTGACTTGAATTTGCATACAACTGTTGCATATAAAATACTTCAGAGGGTGTCTTGGGCTTCAGAGAGCTGTAAAAATGCCATTTTTTGCAGCTGTGTTCCAGCTCTGCCAGGCAAAACCTCCTTCTCCTCCCCTCCCCTGAAGAGGTGCTGCCCTTCCAACAAGTAGCCTTCCTCCTGGGGACCCACAGTTGGGATTTATAGCTGTGAAAGCACAGTCTCTGAGGAGGCAGTTGTGTATATTCTCATGTATTTCATCCTGATGAGAAAGAATAAAAATTGCTCTTTTTAATTTGAGGTAGTGAATGTGCTACTTGTTTCTGTCCCTTGTAAAATACCAACGTTGTATTACTGTGACTGTTACGATAATCATGTTTTTTGATGAAAGCATAAGACTAAAATGATGTTTCCAAATGAAGGCTGTTTTGATTTATTCCCTGGGTGCAGCACGCATAATTTTGCTTCCCGAACTCTTTGAAGCAAGCTTTTATTTCATGGTGTTGGCTCTTGTGCTGTGCTGTACCTATGAGCTATTTAATGTGCCACATCGAGGAGTAAATTAATGCAGGTCCACAAAGAGAGCTCTTCGATTTGCTAATTGCTTGTAGAGCGGAGGGCATTGTTGTGCAGAGAAAGACTGTTCATTAGAGATTGAGTAGTTAATTTTCCCCTACAAATGGGGCTCACATTTGAGCTGCTTGCCCATCGTTCTCAGGGCAGTCTGCTCACCATCAGGGGGGCTGTGGATGCAGTCGCTTTAGCAGCGGCATTGTCACCACCACATTGCTTCAGTTTCATTCATTAAACCCTCCCTGACCAGCCTCCTCCAGCGCCGCCAGTGAAGGCTGACTTTTGGAAGGTAGAGGAGACAAATTATTGATGCAGGGAAGCAAGTTAAACAATTCAGAAATGTCTCCTTGGAGCTGAATCGGGTTCCTCTCCTTGGAAACCATTCCTGCTCCTCTTTCAGCCTGAGCTGCAGCATCCCAGTGAGGCTGGAGCACAGGTTCTTCCCTTCCTGCCTCTCTCTGTTAAGGATGACAGTCCATTGACAGTAGATTAGACTATGTTGTCATGTAAGATGAATATTTTGAATTGACAAATGCTGGTTTTTGAAAGCTTAAAGTAATTGACTGAATACTTGAGAGGATTTTTTTTCCCTGCTTTGCTACTTGATTTTCTTTTACCTGATTGTGCTGCTTTAGTGGATAAATTGCACTCTATTTGTATATCTGATTCATAATATCTGTTTGCATATCAGGTTTCTTAATGCTTGAGCTCAGTGATCTGTGGGAATTTAACATGTGTGTTAAGTAAAGAGAATTTCCTTGGAGCTTTAAGTTAACTTGTATGAGTAGCCTGAAAATTCAACATGGAAGTCTATCCTACTGAGAGGTTCCTGAGCTGTCAAAGTGGATGTGATCAGTTGAAAAGCCCCTAACACAATTGAGCTGCAAATAGAGTCATAGAATGGTTTGGGTTGGGAGGGACCGGAAAGATCATCTTGTCCCAAACCCCTGCCACGGACAGGGACACCTTCCACTAGACCAGATTGCCCAGAGATCCATCCAACCTTGAACACTTCCAGGGATGGGGCAGCCACAGACTCCCTGGGCAACCTGTGCCAGGGCCTCACCACCCTCACAGTGAAGATTGTTCTCCTAATGCCCAACCTAAGCCTGCTCTTTTCCAGCTTGAAGCCATTCCCCCTCGTTCTGTCACTTCATGTTCTATAGGAAATGGCTTTTCCCAGTGCAGGACTCTGAGATGGGACTGGCAAACTGCTCCAGCATCTCCTGGACCCCTGTGCCTGCTGGTGCCAGGGCACTGTCTCTGTCCTACCCCCCCTGGATGGCTCAGGTCCATTGCTCACATTTTCCCTGTCTGGAAGTGGCCAGGGATGACTGAACCGAGACACCCAACAGTTCATTCCTGAAAAGATACATTCCAAGAAACAGCATAACAGTGTTTTTTCAGGTCTTTTCCCACATCTGGTGGGAGCAGGGGCTCAGCAGGCTGCCAGGCACTGGCCCAGGGCCCTCTGCAGCTCCTTCCTTCCACGGCTGTGGGGGCTGGCAGCTCCTCCCGAGCACTCTGATTAAGTGAGATGTGGGGATAAGTTCAGAGCCTAATTTCTCCTTCATAATTAAAAATGTATGCATCTGTCATGCTGCTGGTGATTAGGTTGTATTTTCTTGTGGCCTGGAAGGAATATGGCAGTGAATCACTCCGCAAGCAGCTGTCCTCTAACAGCTGAGCGAGGTTCAGTATTTGATTTAAGCTAATAAAAAGTCTGGGATAGGGCTGTTGTTTACAAACTGGACGTGATAAAGCATCCGGATCAGCTGTATCAAAGCCTGGCAAGTGCAGACACAGGGGGACCCTGCTGAAAGTTTGGGCTTTGTCTTGTGCTTCCCCACCTGTCTGAGTACCTGGGCACGGACAGGGAGTGGGAAGGTCCCTGCTCTGGACTGCATCCAACAGGATCAGCTGTGCTGGGGAAGCCTCCTTATTCCAGCTGTGTCATTGTAACAGCTCTCAATGCATTAAATATGTCCCTTTTGCTCTTCGGTGAGAGCTGTAGTCAAACCATATGTTTAAAAATCTTTTAATCTTCATAAATCATTTCTTCCAGCAGTCTAGTAAGTTTAGTTGCTGCTGTCTGAATTCCCACTTGTTACTGGCTCTTCCCCTTTGAGATGAGCTGCCTAGAAATAAATGCAATGAAGAAAACCTACTTTGTGATTTAGTTCTTATCTGATTGCTTCTCCAAATCATTTTGATTTACTGTTGTTATGCTGCTGGCTTGGACTTGCTGTCCAGGTTTCTCTCTGGGTCTCTGCTGGCATAGCACCTTGAAATGGTTATTTTCCCCAAGCCATATTATATGTAAGATAAATTATGCCATATTTCCTTCTTGTATTTTCAATTTCTCCCATCCCTTTGTATTATTTCTCTCTTGCCTAAAAGGTTTTTCCAGCCTCTTTCTGAAGTAAAATGTGTCAGAGCCTTTGCCATCCTTTTCTTCTGACTTTTATGGAGGTATTGTATTCTAAAATGCTCTTATAGCCATCTAGTTAAACAGGCTCCCAGGGTACTGTTGCCTTGGTGTTAAAAAGAAAAATATTGACACTGTGAAGGTGACCAAAGCTTGGCACGGTGTGGGGGGTTGATCCAGGCTGGGTGTCAGGTGCCCACCAAAGCCATAGGGGATTGAGCTGTGGGGGGATTCTCACTCTTCCAGTGTGAATTACTCCGATTCCATAGGAGTCTCTGCAAACAGGAGGGTGAACAGAGACAGGACCCTCAAATTCAGGACTGGTAGCTGCTGTAAGAAAATATGTGATTTTTAAATGTAATTCTTAATTAAGTAATTCCTGTATCTGGTTTAGAATGGGCTGGTGGTTCCCATCTAAAGGTCATCTTCATATAGGTAAGACTAATAAATATACAGAAAAGTTGGAGTAGCTTTTAATCACAAATATTCAGTCAGTCTTGGGGTGTTTTGCAAAGTTGATGCCAGCACCTCTCCTCAGTAACCTCTCTGAGGGCATTTCCTAATTCTTCCCAGGCGACTCCCTCCTGCCCCCAGCCTGCTGCTGTCATTGTGCCTGGTCCAAAAGCAGTGGGGAAAAAAGTCTTTCCCAGGTGCCTGCAAATTTATAGTTCCCTGATATTTCAACATCAGGCTTGGTGATAATTTCATTTTTTCTTTTCACTTGCTTGTCCAGGCACTCCAGTTTGGGCTGAGGCTGGCATCTCCTGTGGTGTTTAATGAGTGGGTTTCATTCTCCTGTGCCAGGTCCCAGGCTTGTATTAAAAGCCTTTTCATCTTATTTCAGTGTCTGTTCCTTAAATAATGTCACATCATCCCAAGCCCTGCACAGCAAGAAGCTGAAACTTTTGCAGTTTCCGCTGAGCTCTGGGGCCAGGGAAATCTTGAACTGTTTGGTTGTTTGTTTTCAAAATGGAACTTCTGTTGTGCTGAACCCTAAGACTGTAATTTTTTTTGTTTGCTTGCATTTCAGTGCAGTTAGCCTTCAAAGCTGAATGTTTTGCTTGTCATTGTAATAAACTGCTTGCTGTTTGCCTCTGGTTTGGATGTGATGCTCAAAAGACCCATTTCATATGTGGTGGGAGGTTCAGGGACTCCAGAGGGTTTTAATGAATATTTGCTTGAAATTGCATGAATCAGTTTATAGAAAAGTTGTTTTTATTTCTTGTATTTGCTTACATTGTTTAAATTAGCTTCTCTGTATCAGTGAGTATTTTTTGGGCTTTCTGCTAAGCAGAGAAAGGCTGATTGCAGCCTAGCAGAGTGTTAAAAAATAAAAAATATGGGAAGTAATAGCACTCATGTATTATATGTGGCTTCTCTTAACCATCTCCTAAATACCCGTTTTGTTAAAATCCTTTTTCATAAACAAAACTCTTCCTTTGCTGAGTCAATATGATGGGATAACAGAAGGTATTTCTGCTCTGGTTTGAGATTCTTTACATTTCAAATTTTCCTTTAAAAAAGGAAAGAATGTTGCATTGGGATCTTTCCTCACAGAAATTCAGGAGGCTTATGTTACAGAGTAGATTTTCTTGGTATTTTACCTTCATGTTCTATAAGGCTCCCAAACCCAACCCTGGACCCCAGAACTTCAACAGAACTTTTTCTGTGAAGTTACCTTGAAACCTTTCAGGAGCTGTGGAGCTAAAGTTCTTTCTGTAAAGTTAAGCTTGGCAAAACTGGGTGGGTTTTAGGCCCCTCTTTCTGCAACTTCCAAAGAAATGGAGTGGAGGCATGGTGCTGTCTGGACCATGGGATTGAATTTAATCTAGCTGATGTAGTGCAATTCTTCTCTGCAACAACCCTGTTCTTTGCTCTGTACCTGGACTTCAGGCTCCTTGGGACAGGATTGTCTCATGGAATGGGATGCTGACAGGTCAGAACAAGACCAAATACTTACAATTCCTTTTCAATGCAGTCTTATTAAACTTCCAACACTACATCCTAGACTTAATTTTCTTTTTTTTTTTTTTTTTCCTTCTGCCTTGAAGGGTCAGCTGTCTCAGGTTCTGGAAGAAATGGGAAACCACAAGCAAAGAGCAGAGATGGTAAGTGTTCCATTTTTACTTTTTATTTTAATAATTTTTTTTACAGATCAGTAATATGCAAAGTTCAGTTCATTTAAACAGTGGAGCAATTCCAAATATTCAGCAATGAACAGCAAATAAACATTGTAAAAGTTTGTGTTGCTGCTGCCAATCTTTGCACTCCCTGTCTCCATCCTCACCTGGAACAAGTGCTGGATGAGATCTAGTGGTCTGTCTGTCTTCCTGGTTTTGGCAATTCCCTTTTTCCTTAGCAAGCATTTAATTTCATACTGAATTAACTCTTTTCTCCAGGGGCCTTTGATTCAGTCTCAAGTGAGCGAAGGACAAGCAGATGAGATGCAACAGAATTATCACAAACTCCTTTTTTACAATGTCTGTTAATTTTCTGCTGGGTTCATCTATTTTATTGGCACTTCCCTCAAGGACCAAAAATAATAAAGGCCACAAAACTAGGTAGTAGGGAGGTTTATGTGCAGTTTCATGACTTGGATATGATTCTTTATGCTCAGGAATAAATGAGGTGTCAGTGCTAAGCCATTTTGTGAACTGATGGTTTTGCTAATGGATGGATTTGGGATTCCCACAACTTTTTCTAGTCACAAGGAAAACATGAGCAGTATCTAAGATGCAGAGACTCATTCTGTAGATGTGATTAATTTTATTACTAATGAAAAAACAGGCCTGCATCATTGGCTGGTAAGTAGGTGCTAAACAGACATCTGTTCTAAATTCCAAATCATAAACTGCAGTGCCAACACGGGTCTTTTTAGACTTGTGCTGAACTCCAGTAGGGCACTGAAGGGCAGATGATGTGCCCCTGCTGTGTTATTAATGGGTTGCCATACATCTGTTAGTATCTTTTTTTTTTTTATTATTTGTGCTTCTTGCTGTTTCAACATCAGATTTTCCATAATGAGAGTGTTAATTGATTCTGGGTCTGAGGTGGTCTCACGTTGTGGGCAAACATTTTTGTATGCCCAGCTGCTTTCTGTGGTGACACAGGCCACAACTGATACTTCCAAAGAAAACTAAATTAATCCTATTTACCATCTGATCTCATTATGTGCTGCCTTGTTGCAATTTCAAATTCTATACAATCAATTTTGCATTGTGGTCACTGGATGTAACAGAGAAAAAACTTGCTTTTATGTTTTAAATGCTCTGATGTTTGGGTTTTTTTTTTTTTTAAACATGTCAAAGTTTTTCTTTTGGGCTCATTAAATGTGGATTTTGGGTTACTTGTTTGCCTTCAAAAATTTGTTATGCTAAGTGGGCTGGCAGAGAGCTGGAGAAACTGGAACTTGCAGTGTTAAAGCATTAATTGGTGTTGTGCATCATCCATCAGCAGAGGATAAAGCAGCAGTCAGTGTTCAGTGCCTATTCCCAAGGGATTCTCAGTGGAAAACTGCAAGTCTTGTGATCTTCCAGTAACATTTATATCAACCTCCCTTGAACAGTCTGTGGTGCTTTAGACCATGGATTGCAGATTGTGAGGTGTGGGCTTCATTCAGCAGCTTCAATTTTGTTCAGTAAATACAGGAAAATCGTTTCAAACAGAGGAAAAGAGATTCTTTCCCCCTCCTCTTTTTTCCTTTTGAAGGAGAACCTGACAGTATAGCTTTCTTTTCACTGGTGGTAGATGGTTCTTCTCCATCCCCAGTTGAAATCTCCCTGGTAGGGAAAGTTGTGTCTTCTTCACTGTTGGTGGTGACAGAGGTCTGTCCCCTTTGGATGGCGCTGTTCCACAGCTGCCTTCCCAAGGGCTCCAGTGGACACACCATCAGCCCCACTCTCCTCCCTGCCATCCAACAAAATGCTCTTTATATGTGGGATTTTTCCCCCCTTTCCAGCTCAGTGTCTCACCTGGATGGCCTTATTTTCAGACTCCTTTAAATCTGACACTTCAGCAAAATTATTTGCTTGGCTTGGATTCCTGGCATCTCACCTTCCTTTCCATCCCTTTCACCCAGTCTCAGTTTGACGCTGAGCTGGGAGTGCTGGAGGGCTGCTCCTGCTCTGGGTGCTGACAGATGTGGAGGTTGCTTTTCATCAGCTCTTCTGCAAGCAGGCCTGTGGCTCTGAGGGACATGGAACAAACGCCTCTCAGGGGCTCCCCTGCAGTCTGATGGGTCCTTGGGCTGCTTCTGGGTTCAGCCCCTGTGCAGGTGACATCTCTGCTTCCCTGAAGAGCACTGATGGCTTTGCCACCCTCCCCAGTGCACTGGAAATGAAGTGTTATGCTCTGAGGCCAAGGGGTTGGCTGATGGCACCTCCCTGAGGAGTCCCATGGGCCTCCTTTTATCAGTGGGGGCATCTCAGGTGCCCTGGTAAATGATTCCTTCTTTATGAAGTGATATTTAGAAGTAAAGGACTTGTGGGATAAATCTGATGGGATCGTGGCCTCAATACAACAGTGCCTGCACACTCTGTGTCCTTGGAGGGAGTGCCCTAGCTCAGGGAATGGTGTCCCAGGGACAATACCAGATGAAGGGTGGGGGGTGTGTGTGTATGTGACAGGGAACACTGGGCCAGGCCAGAGCACAAGGTCCTCCTGGAGGAAATTGGGATGCTGGTGGAATGGTTCTGACTGCTCCAGTGCAGGGTTTCATTGCTTGTCAACTGAAAGTGAGTGTGCTACTGGAGGAACAATAAAAGAGAAATTTAAACATCTTCAGTTAATTGCAGTTGACAGGACAAAGGCAGTTTGACTTTCCAGTATTAATTAGCAAACCCATACTAATTAGCTTGTATAAGCACAATTCATGCTTCTTTCCCTAAATGCAATTAATATTGCAACTGAAGACATCTCTGGGCTGTGCCTCTGTATCATTAACATACTTTGCCCTAATTAGACACGGCCAGTAGTGGCTGGAGAAATGAGTGATTACAACCATAAAAAACCCTCTAATATTTCATATCCTTCAGGGAACTTGAACCTAGAATTTATTTTTTGATTTAAGAAGAATTACCCTTATCATTGTGTTGTGTAATTAACAATGAAACTTTGATATTCCTCTCCCTCTAACCCTTCAGTTATTTATTTTTCTTTATTCACAGTTTCAGTGTGTTCATACTGCAAGGGAACAGTGCCAGCCCAGACCTCTGAGAGGTGACACATAAGAGTCACCACTCTTGATAGGGCTCAGGTCACTGAGCTGCCCCACAGATTTCTGTGGGGTTTGTCTTTCTTTTATTTGCTGAGTGTTTGTTGTATGCAATTTTTTTTGTAGGAATGTGCGTTTTTCTAAGAATTTCACCAGCACTGGAAGTTCTCTTTATTGAGGCTGGTGCTACAGTGTCTTTATTTCCAGGATGTGCCAGGAGGTTGCTCAGAGGTCACACAGCTCCCTGATCTGTGGTCCCAGGATCTTATTTCTTATGGTGTGTTAGTGTAGTGCTCTACTGGCCTAAAGCTGAGAGAGAGCTTCACTCACACCAAAATATTATTTGTGGAAAATGCTTTCTTGTTTGTTATATTATTTTTCTCTCCCTCCCTGAGGGAGGGAAGCAGAATTCGTGTTCGTTTTTGTAATTTTCGTTTGCCTTTTTCATATCCCTCTATAGACACGAGGAGATTGTTTGGCTCAAGCTTGCCATCCAAGCAACAGCTCTGATCTCTGAGCTTATGCTTTCTTCCAGTCTGGTTCTGTAACAGGGGGCATTCATGTCAAGATTTTTTGTTCTCCATCATTAATCCCTGAGGGAAGTCAGCTTGGTATTAAAAAAGCATCACCTGTATTTTCATTACCCTGAGGTGCTCTGGGTATCTTTTAGCTTTCATCTTCAAAAGACAGCTTGGCCCATGTGGGCTCTGAAATCTATAGACTGCTCTTTGGAACAAATTATATTTCACCCTCCAGCAGATTAAAAAGGATGGATATAAGAGGCAGAAGAATTGCTTAGCAAGGTGGGAGGTAAAGAAGATTTGAAGTCCAAGAATGCAGCCGTCACCAAATGAATGGCATAAATTGAGTGTCCTTACAGAAGGAATAAAGACACCTTAATATAATGAATGCCCCTTGCCTTGAGGAAAAGTGTTGGTTAACCCTTTGCAGAGAACAGGAGACCTTTATTTAAGAGCAGCAGGTCAGCAAGAGTTAAAGAATGAATCATGTGTTCAGTCTGATGAAATCGTAATGTTTAGGATTAACTTAAATGTCAGTGACTGCCTACACTGATGGTTATCAGGAGTAGAAATGGAGACAGAAAGGAGCCTGCACAAAGGAAATAAACTCAGAGAACACTGAGCTCGATGTAGCTGGGAAGTAGCTGTTAACTGCAAGGCAACATGGAAAAGTTATTACCTATATTTTTAATTTACAGGTACTAACAATGATAATAGGAAAAAAGTGACCTTTAGTAAAGAAAGACCTGCCCTGGATAACTGGCCAATAGAGCTCATTTAATTCTTGTTTAAGAGTTACTGAACATAAAGCAAGAAATACAACAGACCACGAATAAGAACAAAAGTGGTGTCCATTAGTGGAAATGTAAATTCTCTGTATTAACTGTAATAGGAGGGCAATTAAATGTGGGATTAGAGGGCTGAACCACTGTAGTTATAAAAATGAAACTTTGCTGGAACATGTATGAAGCCAACAGGTTGGGAGGGGAAGGAGACGACTGGGTGGTGCAGGAAATCTCCATCTATCAAAAGTGTATTACATAATTTCTGGATTGATTTAGCAGGTGACAGCAAATCTCCTTCCCATGTGACAGATTTTATCCTAACACCTTTTGTGAGACCAGCAAACCCCAGACAAGGAGCAGCGTGGCACTCAGCTGAGCAGCAGGGTGAACAGTTTTAGTAAGGCAATCTCAGAGAAATATCCACTTCTCAAATCAGATTGAAAAACATGAATCTGGTTATAAAGAGACAGCAAAAGAAGCTGATCCAGAATGAAATGATATAGTAACAGAAGACTGGAAGAGGACTTTTAGATCATAAAGTCCAGTCCTTCAGTAACTGAGGCAAATGCAGCATATATCTCAGTTCATAAATTTATCAAGCTTGTCTTGAAACTGCTTTGATTGTTTGTACCATTACTGTCATGGAAAGACTGCTCTGATAGCTGAAGTCTTTGCAGTTCCAACTGAAAATATATGTGCAGTTAATATCCATTTTTCCCTTGTGCTAATATTCTCCTTAAGCTACAGTGACTGTTCTTCCTCCCTCATATTTATGCTGTGACATATTTATAGAGAACAATTGTTCTCTCCCAGCCTTTCATTTGTCTAGGTTAAACAAATCAAGCTCTTGCAGCCTTCTCTTAAAAGAGTCTCTTCAGTCTCCTCATGAATCCTGCAGCTTTCTTTAAGTCTCTTCCTGTTTTTCTGTGTCTCCTTTGAAGACGAGTAACCCGAGTGGTCACATCATTCCAGGTGACGTTCCAGCAGTAGCTTGTACAAAAGTATCTTCCATGGGATCATGGAGTACAGGCAGGTGCCTCTCCCACCCTGTGGTGGAAGAGCTGAGCTGTATCCAGGTCATCGCCCATTTCCAGTGCCACATGGCCCTGGTGTTCATCCTGGGCATGATTCATCTGCCCCACTCGGTCCTCCTCTCGAGTTTCTGACTGAGGAAGGCTCAGTCTGCTGAAGGAGTTCCAGCTGTTTTGGGACTTGCACTATGACATTTCAGTTCTCTGCTGTTGCTTCAGTTTTCCCGTAGCTTCCTCTTTCTGACCAGTTTACGCTCCCCTGTGATAAAGCCTCCCTGCTCTGTTCTACCAGTAGTTGTGCTTGTGCATTTATATTTTTAGACCCAAGATCTTTGGTGAATTTTGTTTGTTTTCAATGTGTTTGAGACATCTTTTTCTCTATCAGGTAGTTTTACTTCAGGAGAGCCTTTTGCTGCTTGTTTGCTCTGTGTACACTTCACAATGTTTGTGTTATTCTTCACTTTATCGTGAGATCCTGCTTAATCTGAATCGTGAGTTGTGAGAAGAGGGGGTGGTCACTGGCACCCTATTTTGAATTTTCCCCATTTGAACTGTGGAGCTTTGGTTCTGAAGGTGGAGTGAACCCTAGAACAGGGGGCTGGGAGTACTCAGAGTTACTCTTCTCCTTTCCCTTTCCCTGGCAGTAGAGCCCTCAGTGCCTGCTGTAAACAAGTACATTAAAAGTGGTCCCTGCTATTCCCCACAGTGTAGGAATGTAGTGAGCTCTGAGGAACAGACACAAGGTTTTTGTTTTCTCCCTCCCTTAGCATAGGGGATGATGAACATCCTTAGTTGGTGTGTTGCACCTGCTGCATCTTCCCTCTTGGAAAATTCATGTTCAACACACAAAAAACCGTGGCACCACTGGAAACATCCATTGCACGTGACTGTGGGCAAAGCAGGGAGCGTGGAGGGAGCCTTGGGATCCTGGTGGATGAGTGCTGACAAACTGCCTGTAGACTGGAGAGGTGATCAGCACATTACACCTCTGCCCATCAGTATCTCAATGCTATTTTAATTAGGTGAGAAGAAGAGACTTAGTGAGTCAATTCTTGTGGTTTATCTCTGTTTTAAGAGTCTAGCTGGGCACATGGGATCAAATAGCACATTCCCTTCAAATTAAAAAGAAATAAACAGTCTGTTTAAAAGTCCCATTACACAAATGAACCTGCTGTTGGATCCATTAACGTGGAAGTTTTATGGAACTCGGCAGCGCCATTTGGTTTCAGCAGGACTGTTTTCATTTGCTCTTCCAAGGTGATAAGAGCTGACATGGGGTTAGGACTGTCAGGAGGAGGAAATGTGGCTGCCTGGAGTCGAGAGCTGCCTTCCTGCTGCTCTTTCCTTTGCCTTCCTGTGGGACAGGTGCTGCTGGATTGGGGGAAAATGGTCTGACCGAGACCTGAAGAGCAGTTCCAGCTCAGAGGGGACTCACAGACATTGATCTCGTTCCCAGCCCATCATTTGGAGGGGCCTCCACGCTGCAGGTGTACCCTTAAAACTGTACTGACAGGCAAGATTATAACAGGAACAAGGGGAGGGAGAAGGGGAGAGGGTTTTTTCTCTTCAGTTGTTGAGCAGAAGAGAAAAGTGAATTATTTTCCTGTTTGGAGGGTGCTGCAGCTGGACTGGTCCTTGTCAGTGTCACTGTTGTCACTGTAAAATCTGAGTTACACTGAGTTACTTGGTTAAATGAGGATAGTGATATTATCAGAGGCTTTATTATGGTAGGCACAGCCTTGAGACACAAAAGGCCTATTTAACAGACATGCAAGTGTTGTGCTTCTCCAGGCTCCATTCATCTTTACAGAGCCTGTTAGAAGTGTATGGGCTACCTCAGACTCGTGTGCTTTGGTTTAGTTGAGCTAAAATTTCCTGGAGAATGCTGGGTATCTTCAGCACTTTGAGAAAACCAGGTGAGAGGTCCAGGATACCTTTAGGTTTCTGTCATTTCTGCTCCTTTATTCTTCCTCCCTAAAAGGCAGCTTGGACAAGCTGTAGAAGGAACATGAACTCCCAGTGCATGTCCAGAGAGGGAAAGGAAGACCTGGGGCTGATGAACAGGATGGGACAAAGCAGTAACTAATTTCCAACTTCCTTGTGACAAGGATGGAGACCAGCTTCCTCCTGCTTTCACTGTCCTGGAAAGTTGTGTCTGCATCAGAAGAGGACCATCCTGAGAGGTCTGATGCAAGAAATACAATTCTGTAGGCACAGCTTGTCCTGAACTTGCAGGGGAATGTGAAGCTCTCTAGCTGTGGGATCTGGGGGGGCATGGAGGGGATGTTCAGAGGCTGTGCCTGCAGATCAAAGGTTGCTGGATACTTTTCTTCTTGCCTGAGGCTGGCTTTGTGTATACAAAAAAGGAGATAAAGGCTTAAAAAAAGTTTGAGTTTCAAGACTCAGTCCATACACTGACAGCCTAATCAGCTTGCTGCATCATTTGCTTTTGGTCTTTTTGTGTCTCAGTGTCCTTAGAAGAGCTCGTTCCAGTGTTTCTTGCCTTTGGCTGATGGATGCTGGGGGTAGGTAGGAGCTGTGGCAGGCTGGGGTCTGTCAGGGCAGCAGAGTCCTCCAGCAGGAGCTGTAAAACCCAATTTATCCACAGAGACAAGAAGATCATAGAGCAGAATTTTTCCTATGACCTCTTGGTAAATAATGAATGGCAGAGCCCTGCCTCTTTGGAATCGCCTAATTGAGGCTGACAACTCTTTGTTGTATTACAGGATCTGGCTTGTCAGGAGAATCTTAACTTATTTATGAATATTTCATTAACCTCTAAAGACTGGCTGTATAGAATCGAGCTGCTGCCAGGCCCTGTCCTGTTGATGCTGTGTTCAGTGCTAATGTCATCGCTGCACATCTCGTACATCTTCCCTCTGAGCTGGACCTCAGAGTTTATTGTTGGTGGCAGCAAGAACATGTTCACCAAAGGTTAAAATGCCAGGTTTCTGCTTTGGCACCAGAGCTGAATACGGTATTTGAGAGGGAATTGCTGTTTGCCTTTCATTCTGTGACTGCTGCTGGCAGCTGAAGGGCACCGCAGGCATCATCCCCAGAGGCTGAAATGGGCAGAGCAGTCTTGGCAGGACCCTGTGACCTTTGGGTTTTGGCACCACGAGAGAGATTTCTCAGTTTTTATACATTAAAAGCCCGCTGCTTTTTGTCACAGGTGGATCTCAGGGTGGGTCATTTAGCTAGAAAACATTAAACCTGCTCTTCTTAGCCTGTTCTTTGGGCAGGGTTTGTGGAACAAGACGGCTCTGCTGCTTCCTTGAAAGCAGCTGGGAGGCTCTGTCAGGAGAGCTGCTGCTTTCCCATAGCTGGATCCTTTGCCCCATCCTCATATTTCCTGACTCTGGGAGTCCAGAAAGCACCTTGGGCAGGAAGCTGTGCTGGCCCCTGCTGAGATGTGCCAGAAAACAGTGCTCCCAGCTGTAGTGAACTGCAAAATTGGGCTGGAGCTGCAGCGGGAGCGAGAGAGCTGTTCCTGAAAGCACAGGCTGTGTGTTGTTCCATGTGAGCCAGAGAAAGAAGATTAAGTTTCAAGCACTCAGTGAAGGTTCCTTTGCTCTCTTACAGTATTAAGCAGGATTGATTCCACTGTATTTATGTTAGAAAACAAAGGAGCAAAAATGGATGTTGGATTCCTCTTTCCCCTTTGATCTTCCTAGGTGCTTGGTAACTGCATAGATTCTTCTCTGACTGTTTATTATCTTGTGATTTTTTCAACAAGAAAACTGATGGGGGGTGAGAGGTGGGATTACAAGCTCCTGTTTGATGAGAATTGTTGACAGAATGCTTCGGAAACTCCTCGAGGCTATATTTTCAGGAAACAAACTGTATTCAAACTCTGTACGGAGGAGGTATGACATCTTTGCAGATTTATTTGTTGCTTTGCCTGTAAATTACAGCTGCTGGAAGGCTTGATTCTAGCAAAAATGCCTATTCCTGCGTGAAAGGAATGATCTGTGTGATGCTCCTCTCGAGAGCAGACAACTCCATCGCGCCAGCGCGGCGGCCACACCGGGCAGGGATGCAGCACATTCAGTCTGGCACCTTGACAGGTTCCCTAAGCAGGCTCTTATTCTGTGTTTTGCTGTTCTAACCAGGAGTAATGGGTAGGAGGTGTCAGCCAGTTAGGGCTAATTACTCCAGAGTTTCCTTCTCTCGGTGGACACCAGCTGTTTTGTTCTCCCCGGCTGGGAGGAGCTTTCGGTAGTAATTAAAGGAAACAGTCATCTACAGGCTGGTGAGAGTGGTGGAGCGAGGCTGATAACAGCAGAGAGCTCTGAGCTGAATGAACATGGAAATGAGGTGATCCTTCTTCAGAATGAGCTGTTAGAGCAAAGAGAGGAGGTTTTGGATGTGGAGCTGTCAAGGTGTTTTGCCGTCAAGCAGTGGCAGTGAGGTCTCAGAGCAGTGTCTGGGAGCGTGGGCAGGACGGGCTGAGAGGAAGAGATTCCTTGTCTGCTCCTTTCTGTGAGGGTTGAAATGTGTAATTATACTTGAATAAACTCATGGGTTTAAATTAACATCTCCAGTTCCCTTGTGTCTCTTGAACAAGATATTTGCTCTTCTTCCCTGTGAACTTTCCAGGTTTGTTAATTTTGAGCTCTCAGCCAGCTTCCATCCATCTGAAAAGTCCAGTAGTGCTTATTTCCAAACTCGCATCCTGCATCCATCCCAGACTACCAAAAAGAAATAAATACAGCGTATAATAGGGCACAAAGATGTAGAAGACAAAACTGTCAAAACCATCCTAAATTGGTACCCACATGGTGACTGGTGTTGCACTGTTGGATGGGGTCTGTGCTGGGGCCCAGGGCAGTTGCCTTGAGACGTGCTTGTAGCATCAGCAGAACATCTGTCCTCAAACAGAAGGACAGGCTCCTTTCAGAGCAGCTGTATGGTTTTCTACATCCACCATATATTCACCACCTGTGAAAAAGAATCACAGAATGGTTTGGGTTGGAAGGGATCTTAAAAGTCATCTAGTTCCACTCCCACACCTCCGTGATCAGATTGCTGGGGCAGGATGCAGAGATGAGGTGGATGAATGAGGAGTGTTGGCATGTGAAAGGAGGCTTGAGAGAGGCAGGAGGCTGAGTCTTGGAGCAAAGGTGTGTTGTAGGTGTTTGGGGAAGAGCTGGTTGGATGGGCTGTGCAGGAGAAGGCTGAACCTTTGGAGGGTGTGACGTGATGATTCCTTTTTCACGTGGTTGCAGCTGGGCAGGCAGCTCAGGCTTGTGGTTGATGCTGCTTGTACAGGAGTGTGGTAATTTTGGGACCACTGTGGCATGTGCAGAACAACTGTTTATTTGTAGAACTGCAGAATAACTTACTTTGCAGAACAAACTGTTTCCTGCCATACCCTGTTCCACTGTGATTATATGTGGAAACCATAGCGTGGCTGGTTTAAATAGGGTGTCTATGCATTCATCCTCTTGTTCTTCTGCAGCAGGGCTGAGTTTGGCTCACTGAGCCTGGCTGGAGTTTCACCAAGTTGTGCTGGTGCTGCACAATGTGAAGGGGAGGTGTTGGAAGGAAATCTGTGGGCTGCCTGTGGATTGGGAATCGGGGGGGAGAGAGGTGAAAGCTCGTTAGGGCTCCCTTGGGGTAGATGAATTAGTTAATGACTATGCTGTGCTTTGAAAATGCAAATGCTGTGTCAGAGCTAAGTCTGATTATAATAATCAATCTTCCTTTGGAGAGGGTGCTGGATATGGGGAAGGGAGAGAGTGATGAGACTGGGGCTGAATTTTTAGATCACAGATCTGCATTTCTGCGCTGTCGTTACGGAACCCCAACATCGCCAGAGAGGTCAGCAGAGCTGGGCAGAGGCAAAAGGTGGCTTGGGGAGGAGGAATCACCCTCGCAAGCACCAGTGGCTCCTTGGCAGGCTGGAGTTAATTTTGTAATTTTGTCCCTTATGATTGTCCTGCCTGCAAAGGGAGAGGTTGTTGTCTGCTCCAGTGTGTGAGCTACCCCTGCTAATGGGAAAGATGGAAACTGCCTCATAAGCAGGATCCTCCAGGGATGGGGGAGAGAGGAGGGTGGCTGCTGCAGACGTCCAGCCCTGACAGCTCCTTCTCCCTTGGCACTCCATTCGTTTGTAGCAAGCGTTCCTAGTAATTACACCTCTTAATTTAGGAGAGCGAGTGGGAGAAAGGAATATAAATTTGTGTATTAACTTTAGAGATTGGAAATAGGGCAAGCGAACCTTCTCTCTGGGAGATTATATTTGGAAATGAAATAGAATGACATTTGGTATAAACTTGAAAAATTGCTCTCTCTTTACTGCAACAGGAGCAGAAAAGCCACAATCCAGGCTGTGTTGGAGAGAAGCAGAAGTCAGCATATGTCCATTTCCCAGTGTGTGTGTATCTACAATAATATATATGCATGAATACATTTTTAGGAAAGTGTTTGCTGAAAGGTTGCTCCTAGCCCTGACTTCTCAGTGATAAAAGCACAGCAAACTTGTTACAGATGGTGGAATCCATAGAGACTGGTGACTCTGATCCAGCCAGCCTTCATCTTTCAAGAGGGAGAAAAAAAAAATGTTTTTGCCTCAGCCAAGTGGGAGATAGGTAGTTCTAAACCACTTTTTATTGAATATCTGATTTTTCTTTGGCTTTATTGCTTCTGTTTCACAATGGCATCGAGGATTAATTTTCCCAAGAAAATGTACCAACTAATCCTGGACTGCTTAGCCTGTTTCTAAATGGCAAGCTATATTTTGTTTTACAAGTATTGTCCTACTTTTTGAAGAAGAGTAAAGTTCACTAAGAAATCTGGTGAGGCTTAGTTCTCCCCATGTGTGCTTCTCTGCAGATGTTTTGAGGGAACAGCCCTTCAGAATGCCAGTGGGATGGGCATACAGAAGAGGTAGTGCTGCTTTTGCTGACCAGAATGATCTCTGAAGTGCTTAGATTAGTGTCTTAGTACCCTGTGGTATTGCTGGACACCCAAATTCAACTCAGCTGGTGTTTCATGTACGTTTGATTTCTGTCCTGAATTTATAAGCATGTGGACAACACCGAGCTTGCTGTGCTGCCTTGTGGGAAGAGAGGCAAATAAGATCCTTAGTCTGTGCTACATCCCATGGAGAGAAGCACAAATGGCATCACTGTCACATCAAGGTCCTGGTTGGCCTGTTTTCAGACCTCAGTCTACGGGTCACACTCACAGTCCCGTTTCCCTGTTCTTGTCTATTTTTGTGTACTTTTCCTTTCCAAGTCTGCTTTTTTTCCATACATTTTAAATATTTATGTGCTGAAATAGCTTCTTGGATTGTGTTGAGACTTGTAGTCAAACACAACCTCTCACTTCACCTTTCCACGCCGGTTCCGTGCAATCCAGTTCCTATTTATCGCTGCCGTTCCAAATCAGCTCTTTTGCTGAGGAAGGCCTTTCAAAGGATGTTGCATCAGCCCATTGTTAAATAAACCTTTAGACATTTATAATGGATTCAGCATTTCCTGCTTTTTACAGTTCCAAAAATGCTGAATGACGTGCAGACACACTTCATCAGGGTAAGATTGCTGTATCAGCCCCTCACTAAAATGCACTCATTATTCAAATAATAACTGTATGTCTCCAGCATGTGTTCTGTGAAATGTGTGTACATGATGTGGGCGAATAAACCAGCCCCTTTTTTTTTTTTCCCAACATGCAAATCCTACTTTAGCAGTGAGTTGAAATACTTTACATTTTGAGTTCTTTATTGCCCAAAATGAGGCACCTGAACAGAGATTTGATCATTGTTTTGGGCAGTGCGTTAAAATTTTCAGAAGTTCCTAAATGTGGTTTTCAAGGGGAACTGATTTGGCCTGTGATGAGCCTCATTCTGAAGGTGGAGTGTGGACACAGTGGGCAGTGGGATGCTCTGGAAAAGCTTGTCTCCATCCATGCTGAGGCCTGCTGGAGTCGAGTGTGAGGAACAACAGGTCCGTGGCATCGCAGAGGCTCAGCGTGCTGGGTTTGGAGGGGGCAAATCTGGGTCAGAAATGACAAATGCCAGAAATACACCAAGAAAATCAAGTCTCTAAAGTTACGTTTTCTTTCTTCTAGCTGTCAGGAGATGAATTTATAATTTTGTTTCTCCTGTCATCTCCTATGTCTTTAAATAATTGCTACAGAAGAGAGAACCAGCAAGGAACATATTTCTTACCCTGCTGTGGGTGTTTGCTATGTCATTAACACTTGGAGGAGAACCACCTTCTTGGAATCTTGTCCAGACAGGTTTAAAAGTAAGGTTGAAAGAAGAATCATATTTCATATAATTAAATACTAGATGAAGATCCATCCGTGTTCTTCCTTCCTCTCTTTCTCCTTTGCTAAATAATGATGGCAGTACTTATTTTGGAAAAATTATTTGCATTTCCTCTTTTGGGACACTTGTATGTTTGTGGCAATGGACATTCTAAAATTAATCTATATACTGGGTGTGTCCTGATCACTTTTTATTGAGAGTCATAAAGCTGGACTGGAATTCATGCTTAAGAAGTGAAAGATTAGAAGAAGTTCAGGATAAACGGGATCATTTTAGGTTGAGAACAAGAGGCCCCAGTATATTCTGAGAAGAGAACAACACATCCTCAAAATATTAAGTACCTGTTCATGTGTTTTATTCACAAGTCATGGGCTGTGGTAGTACTCATTATTCTGCCTTATCAAGTGTCATAAAAACCGTAGCTAACTTTAAAAAGTATTAAAATAATCGCTTGGTTTCTTCTCAAGCAATGTGTTCTGCACAGTGGGAATGTCACTGGGGGTCTGATCCTGGGTGACATTATCCCTGCAGCTCCTGCAGATGTTGCAGGTCCTTAGGTCCCTCTTTTGCATCTTTCAGGAGAAGAGAAGCAATGCTGTATTTCACCACCGTGTTCCCTCCCTGCTCTCAATGCCAGTTAAAAGAGCAAGATCAAGGCTGACCTGGGTTTTTGGTATGGAATGGGAGAATACAGCAATGAGCTGTAATTTGAGCAACCCTTTTCCCCTCTCTGCTTGGTAATGACTTCTGCTAGTTTAATGTATTCAAAGCAATAAAAGTTTAACTCGGCCAGTTACATAAAATTATTGATAAAAATTGAAAGAGTTTGGACAGGAATAGTGAGTTAGTTCAAACAGCAGAAAATGCCTGCTGAAAGTGGCATCTGGTGAACAAGAGAGACTAGGACTGGAAATTAATTCAGGAAAAGAGATGTGATGGGAAATTGTGTCTTGGCCTGAACTTGAAACTCTCCAGTAGTTTTAATCCTAGTTCTGGGAAGCAGGCCCACGTCAGCATCTCACTGCTCGAGCCAGTTTCATCTGTGTGGTATCACTGTGTCCTCCTCTCCCTTCTCACCTCAGGCACATCAGATTTTCAGTCCCAGGTAGTCTTGGCTCTTGAAAATTGGGAGGACGTAAAAGTGACATGAAATGCCCTTACAGTCCATGTGCCCTTCCCTCCTCATTCTCCTCCAACAGCTGATTCTCTGAACCCTGGCAGAGCCTCATCCTGCTGCTGCTGCTGAGCATCCCTGGCACTGATTTGTCACTGCTGGGGATCAGCTGAAACTCTTCTCCCTCGAGCTTGTGTGCGTTTACTCTCCCAGCTCCTTTTCCCATTACACACCCCATTTTTTCCCCTCTGTGCAGCCAACATAAGAGACCCTGGATCACACCAACAGATGATTCACCCACTCATGTCCCCCCTCTCCCCTGGGAAGGTGGTTTATCTGCTTGTGGGAGTGAGCAGGTGGCACTTGGACTGGAGGCTGAGCCTGCTTAGCCAGTGATAAATAACGTCCTCACCAGCCCTTCCATCTTCAAATGCTGTCCTCACACCTTCCAAAACTCCTAATAGCAAACACATCCAGGCTTCAGTAGGCACGGGAAATGGGAGGCATAGGGAGTGTTTTCCTGCTAGAAGTAGGTTGGAAATGAAGCCTACTCCTCATCCCAGTACCTTTTATTCACATTCCTGGAATTATGTGGTGTGCTTGCTTTATCCCCAGCCATCTGTGATGGGCTGAGCTGGGAGAGATAAGCTCAGTAATCAGAAAATTGAGGGAAGCATTTCTGGCTGTGATAATCTTATCAGGCAGCTAATATGCATTAACATTTGTACAGCCTGATGATGCAGGTGGGCCTTTGCTTATTTTTTATTCCTGGATGGTTTTTGACAGGCAGGGGAAGAACGCAGGGTTTTGGTGTACCAGGGGGAATTAGGTTAAAACATCTTTTCAGTGCTCTCTTTCTTCTGCTCTGTTCTTTTGGTGTCAGAAAGGGGTGGGAGAAAAATCCAACTCTCCATTTTCTGCCCTTTCCTGCCAACAGCACTGCCATGCTCTGCCTGTCGTTTCTGGTAAGCACGGAAGGGTGAAGAGGCAGTGTGTCAGAATTTCAGTTCTGTCTGAGCGGTATGATTGCCTGTGACAAGATGCTCCTTTTCCATGTAAAACTGGGGAGTTTCTGCAGGAAGCTTGCAGAAGTTTGCCATTGCAATGTGATTTTGCTCTACAAGTCTAATCCATGCTGTTGCAGGAAATGGTGTATTAACGGATTATTTCCCTGATGCTGAGTGCTGAACTCTCTGTGGTCATAAGTTTTGCGTCTATAATTAAGTTTGGATTGCTTTTTATTTTCCTCCTGGGTAAAAAAGTACAGTTTCTGTCAATAGATTTATTAGGGGAATTAGTCGACAGGTGGTAAAAAGACAGATGACAAAAGGAAGTCCAGAATCTCAAGGATGAGTGTAAAGAAGGTCTAAGCTGGGAGAAGGTGTTGGAACAGAAGTTTGAGTATCCTCTAGGTAGTTTGTCTCTGCTTACATTTCATAATAAATCATTTTCTGAGGGGTTTTAAAACAAGTAACATATGGAGTTTATCAATCTGTGCGTTGTCTTGATCTCTGAATTAGGGATCCAGATTGCTACAAGTCAGGGAGCCTGAGAATTGTGAAGTCTGGGTAAGAAGTTCTGATGTCTCTTGAGTTTTGAAATACTTTCTTGTGAGTTCTTTCCCAAGCAAGGCCAGAGGCAGAAAGGATTCTTAATTGTTTGTTTGTTCATCCAGAGCTACCTGAGCAGCTAGAGCTAGAAGTGTTTATTGGAAAGGGCTGGAAATATTCCCCAGTCTTTTGGTTTCAATGTATGTGTCTGAGTTGTCTTGGGCAAGAGAGAGTAATCCTGTGGTTCATTTCTTCTGGGGAGGAATTGAATGAGGTTGAACTGTCAATACTCAACCTCAGGTACCAGCGAGCTCCTAACGCCACACAGAGTGTTCTGCATCCCATCATCCGTGGGGGATGATAGGGGAAACATCTGTGAGAGAAGCAGAAGCTTTACTAGGAACGTTCAACTTTCTGTGCCTCACCTATATTGGAGAAAATGTTGGGGAAGGCAAAAGGCATTGCAAAGGGAAGCAGGGTTAACTGAGGTTTTGGCATTCAACACACAAGAAGTTGTGCTTCACGTCTGTATCATGAGAAGTCTGATCTGTGCAGAAAATCATCATTTCCTCCTCCCTTTGCTGTTCATGTGTGCCCCTTTCTAGTGCTGGAGGAACTAATACCTTTCTCTCTCCTACAGCTGGAGGTGGAGATGAAGGTCCTGAAGTCTCAGCAGTGCACAACTGAGCAGAGCACTGTCATCACCAAGGAGGAGGTGGACATGCTCAGGTAGGCAAAGCAAGGGGAAAGCGGACAAGATTCTGCTGTTTTTGGTGGAACAAATGAGAAGGGAGATGCCCAGGGTAGCCTCAGTGCCTGCTCTGGTTATTATCATCTTGTGGTGAAGCACCAGGTACAGGAGCTCACCGTGCTACAATGCATGAATTTATGTGATTTATGTCCATAGGCTGCCTGTGTCCATATAGACTTCCTGCTATTCAGGCAACGGGGTGGTACCATTGATCACAACATATTTTCCTTGGATTCCAGAAGTAAGACGTTATTTTCCTGAGCACACATTTTACTTTCTCACCAGCTTTTATGGATGTGAGAAACCCGTGAAGCATTAACAGAAACCCTCAGCCTCTGATCTGTCCTGCATTCAGATACTTCATAAGCTTTGCTATCTTTTGGGAGGCTTTTTTCTTTTAATGTTTGGGGTCTCTTGCTGTCAGTTAATTTGTAAGACTGGCTCCTGCATCACTATTCCCCCTGTTGACTTTCTTTCCCGTGGAAACAGCATTGCTGTTTATTCCTTATTTTGACCAAATCTCGACTGTAAATACAGGATGTGTGTGAAGAGGTTTAGAATCCAGCTTTTGTATTGCTGATGCATGTGTAGCACTGGAGATAAAAGAGGGATGTATCCCCTTGTGCATTGCTGTAGATGGCAGAGGGGTACCTGTTGTGATTCAGTGAAAGAGAAGTTACAAAACAGCATTTCAGCAGAGGATACATGAGCATTTACAAAAGCTACAGTGAAGCTAAACAACCTTTCCATGTATTTATTAAAGAATTTGTAGCTTCCCTTGCAAAGCAGGTGACACAATAAACACCGAGCACAGAAAAGTTCATTTGTTTCTGAATGTTTAATGAAGCTCCTTTTATTTAAGTTGAGCAAATCAGGTCTTGAAAGCAGAGTGTTTTATTCTCAGCTGATGTAAGACTTTGGCTGGAGTTTTACTTCTTAATTCTTTTATAGTTCAGCTCCATCACAATAAAGTGTGACTGCCTTGGAGGACTGAAAGCAGGGGTTTGCAGCAGGCAGAATCCTGCAGAAAGCAGAAATTACTGGCCTGTATGTTATGACTCTGCTCTTGTATTTTGCCTCTGGATCTTGTTTTATGGCTTTGAAAGCCCAGTTCCATGGAAGGAGGGAGTTGTTTGAAAATAACACATGTTCAGCTAAGCTATTCCAATACATTTTAGGGCTGTGCACCTAATCTTAGGGACTCACTCCTGTGGTTCCCTCAAGGTGCTGTAACAGTTCTGGGGGCCCAAGGCATACAACTCCTTTCTTTTATTCTATCATGTGTTTGAGTTGTGCTAAAGGATAGTATGCTATGGCTTCCCTTTTTCAGGGAGATAAACCTGTCTCTGTCAGCTTTTGCCTATTGTGGGGGTTTGTTAGCTCATTCAGGCTTTTTCTTTGCTAAGGCACACTGGACCCTCTGAAACCTGAAGTTTACACTGCTGCAGGAGTATTCAGCACCTCCTTGGCAGCATTAAACCTGTCACTCCTGATTAATAACGTGCCTGTGTATCAGTAAAGCCAGCAGCCTGTTTGCTGTCTTCTGGGAGCTGCAGGTTTGCAGAGTATTTCTACAGTGCCTCCCTGGTCTCTCCCTCCCTGGTTGGTATTGCTGCAGCACCCTTTCATCTAGGAGATGTTCAGTCTCTTTATTTTCCCCTCCAAGACTCATTATTTGGAGTTTAGCTTCCCTGAACAGCATTTGCCATCTATTAACTGAGCAGCTTCAGGCACGGCGTGCGTAGGGGGAAACAGCTGGATTGTCACATAGTCCAGAGCACTCCATATCATGGCAGGCTCTTGGCAGTGGAGATGGAGCTGTCTGGCTCTGGCTCTGCCCTGAGCTAAAATCTATTTCCTGGGCAAGGATGAGTGGAGCTCACAAATACCTCCTTGTTATGGGACTGTGGTGTTTCATTCAGCTCAATGGTAGCCCTAAAGTTCCTAGATAATGTTCTTCCCTCTTTGTTTTTAAATAATTTATTTGACTACTCATCTCATCTCTCTCCTCCTTCCATGAAATGGTGTCAAACCTTTCACACAAAGCATGTCCCAGACCCAGGCCAATTCCCAGTGCAGTGGTTGATGGTGCAGAGCTGCTCTCCAGCAAAGGGCTGTACTCTGAAGGCTGTTTCAGCAAAGAGGCCGATCTTCTGCTGTTGTTTCATGTTGATATTTTGTCTTTTCTTCTCTCTCGCTTCCTCCTGAGGCTGTGGATGCACAGCAGCCACAGTCCCAGGTTCCAATTCCAGGCTGGCTTTTGTCTGTCATCTTTTACTGAACCACTTTTTGTTGTAATGGCTGATTTAAATACTTTTCTTAGCCCTGATGCTGGTCATTTAGCTACAGAGCTGTTCCACAAAGCAGGGGTTGGTTTGGTTTTGATCACCCTTTTCACTGCTTAGCTCTGGCAGTAAATGACTTGGTGCAAGGCATTCTCTTTCTTCTGGAGCTCTCTTTGTGGAGCACTGTAAGCCACTGTTGGCTTCTCTTTCTGCTTCGGATATCTCCTCACACTCTCAAGCACTCCACAACGTTGCAGAATCGACTCCATAAAGATTTTTTCTTATGTTTCTAGACTTAAGCAATCAATGGGTATGGTTAGATTTTATTGTGCATTTTCTGTGCATTGGGCAAGAAACTGGGCCAAGTTCTTTCTTCATAGAAGAGGCTTCTCAAAGGAATGCAAAATAAATCACTGTATTCTCCCAGTCCTTTGGGGTTCAGGGAGAATGTGCTGTGATCCACATTAGAACACTCCTTGCGGCTCAGCTGGATGTGTCCTGTCTGTATAGCAGAGGCAAACTGGGTGGCTGTGATTAAAGAACAGCTGGGATTTGGAGGAGAATAGAGATCACAGTGAGGAGGGGTTAGATCTGCTGTGCTCATCCTCCTCCTGTGGGCCTGCACAGCAGCAGTTTACTCAATTTTACGTAGCTGCTGAGGAGAAGAGAACAACACAAGCTCCTCTGTTACTCCTTCCTTCTACGCAGCACAGCCAGAAACGAATTCTGGGAGAAAACAGAAGGAAGAATGCAAA
The DNA here is from genome assembly GCA_013400975.1 of Atrichornis clamosus. Taxonomy (NCBI): domain Eukaryota; kingdom Metazoa; phylum Chordata; class Aves; order Passeriformes; family Menuridae; genus Atrichornis; species Atrichornis clamosus. The sequence goes on along the minus strand of WBMZ01008093.1, from coordinate 284,117 downwards.
CTTTCAAATTGGAAAGTGGAGAAATAAATGTCACAGCTTATGAGGGAGTCATTTCCATTCCTGTAGTTTATTGTAGTCTTTGAAATCCCGTAACCTACAGGACGATGTGTCTGCTCCCTGGGCTGAGCCCAGCCTCTCCTGTTAGCTGCTGTCAGGAAGGAATGTGAGAAATAGTGGGAAACCACTGAAGCCAGCACCAGAAGTGTGCAGAACAGGAATGGACTGTTGAGCCTCCAGGTATTTCCATACAGACCCCGTGGTTAGGAGCTAACTTCTGAAAACAAAAGCAGGAGAGACATAAAGGAGAAAAAAAAAAAAAAATCCATATTAATCCTTTGAATCTGTATTCACCTCCTGTGAGTGAACGAGAGCTTTTAAAAATATATCTTTTGTCTCATTTTTCTTTAGTATGGAAAGTAAATTTTCAGCCAGAAACTTGAAAGACTTTATCAGTTTTTCCTCCTTCTCTTGAGAACAAAGTGCTATTTCGTCAGACCTTTTATAACTTTAAATGTGAAACTCTCTCCCAGCATCATAGTTTCTGGAGAGACAATAAAAGCCAGTGCTAATGCTGTCATTTCTCACGCTTTTTGCTTCTGCCTCTGAAATCATATTAGTTTATATTCTGCAAATCCTATGAAAAGAAACGTGGTCAACTCACTGAGTTCCTGCACTGTAGGGTACAACATTTGGGCATTAGCACCTTTTAGAGGGAAGGTGATGACTGTGCAGTAACTGGTGTTTCAGAATCTATAAATAAAAGGAATATATTTGAAAAGAACTTCACTGAAGACTTAAGTGGCAACAGCTGAAGGACCTTTTCAGCTGGAACAAATCTGAACTTTTTCTTTCTGCTGTCAAACTGCAACCCCAGTAAATCCTAAACGTTTTCTGTGGATTTAGTGACTGGGTAGAGTTACAGTGATTCAAAAGAAATTCATGTCCTTGCCAATGCCCATTAGTCACACTTGCTGGAATTCTGTCTGCTCTGCTCCTAACACCATCTCAGTGCCATCTGGATCCCTTAATAGCCTCTTCCCAACACATACATTTTCTGCTCCATTCAGTAGTTTCCTGTTCAGCAACAGCTTTTCCACATGGCCATGTCCCCTTCGCAGATGGGGCCTCCCTGAGACGTGTCCTCATTGGTGATATCCACAGGCAGCCACGTAACACAGCTGAGAACATTAAAAACAAATAAAACAAAGATGAGAGGGTGATGGGGGGTAGTTTTCACTGGCTGACTCCTCTGAAAAGCTCTGGACTGAGAGAGGCTTTTGGAGTGCCTAGATGCTGTTGAAAATCCAACAGACTGTCCCCTTTTTTCCTTTCTAAAGTAGGAGCAGCCTTGTCTCACGACCTGAGTTTTTTAGACAGACTGAACACATGGTGGGATGTCTCCTGATTCTCACAAGTGTCATTTCAGGAGACCTGAGGCTGTAGGTGGGGTTTTTTTTCTCATTCCCTCTTCTGCTTTGAGATAATGAAACATGTAGTGGAGGCAATATAAAGCTCAGTTTTTAAAAGTGGGAAAATCCTCAAGGCTGAGCAAATGCCAATGAACCTGCATTCTTGCACTAAATTTGATCTTGTGAAAGGTTGTGGAGGTGGCATGAATTTACCTTATGCCCGTGGAGTCTTCAACTCTGGGTTGAGCTGTCTGCATCTGATGCAGGAAAATCTTCCAGACGTGTGAAGAGATCTTTGCCAGAGTTTAGATATTTTCATGTTTTCAAACCCCTACATGGAGAAGCTTATGAATTCTCCAGAAATTAATTCAAGTGTTTTTTCCCTGTATCACAAAACATGAGAATGGTGTCAGTATTTCAGAAAGTAACTGATGTTTCTTCCTTCCTTGTGCTTTTAGAATAGACACCAGCACTCAAGGCCAGGTTGGAAGGGGCTTGGAGAAGCCTGGTCTAGTGGCAGGTGTCCCTGCCTATGGCAGGGGGGCTGGAACTGAGTGATCTTTATGATCCCTTGGAACCCAGACCATTCTGTGATTCATTCTGGGCCAAAGATTGAGCAGGTAGATGACTGTGCTGTACCCGAATGTTTCTGTACCTTGCTTTTTGTGGTTCTCACACGAATTTGTCTTGGGTTGTTCTCCCTACCTGATGGTAACTCCAATATGTAAGAAGTTGAGGATTGCAAATTGGTGATAAAATGGCGTCACCTCTCTTGTGCAGGTGTCCCAGGACAGAGAAGGCACAAGGTGTGTGCTCCAAGGCTGCCTTTGTGGGTGCTGGTGCATCCCAAAGCAGCGTGCAGCCATCCTTATGCCTCAACTTACGTGAATGAAAAAATTCCAAGTGCCAAGCCAGTAAATATTTTTCAATATTTGACTTCCATATCTTAGCCACCAGCTGCAAATGCTTTGCTGTGTTTATATATAGATAGGATTTCCCTTGCTTCTCTCTCTTTGCCATGGGGAAGCGTTCCCCAGGGGGCTGGGAAGCAAAGCTGGAACAGCACAGGCTGTTTGCTGATGGTTCTGAACACTTTCCCACTGGAGATCCAGGACACTTAGCCGTGTTAAAAATAGGTTAGAGGAGGGTTGAATGGTGAAACCACTAGTCAGTCCTAGAATACTCCTGGTCCAAGGAGGTTACAGAAATATTCTTGGTCCTCAGCACAGAGGAAGCAGCAAATTTGTCTCTGAAGGAGCCAGAGAAGCTCCCTGTGCCTCAGTGGGATGACCTCCCATGGTCCCTACGTTGTGCCAGGAAAGGAGGATGCCCCAATAGCAGGGGCAGTGGGAAGGAGCAGCCACCTGAGGGCTGAGCCCAAGGCTGTGCCCCTCAGCTCACAGGCTCCTGTGCCCGTCGCTGGTCACAAAGTAGGTGATCCAGCTGTGAACAATCCCAACCAAGGGAAGGCTCCAGGGTGACCTTATTGTGGCCTTTTAATACCTAAAGGGGCTGTGAGAGAGTTGGAGAGGGACTTTTGACCGTGTCATGCAGTGGTCAGCACAAGGGGGAATGGCTTCAAACCGACACAGGCCAGGGTCAGATGGGATATTGGGAAAAAATTCTTCCCTGTGAGGGTGGAGAGGCCCCCAGAGAACCTGTGGCTGCCCCATCCCTTCAGGTGTCCAAGGCCAGGTTGGATGGGGATTGGAACAACCTGATCTGGTAGAAGATGTCCTTGCCCGTGGCAGAGGGGGTAGCTAAATGATTTGTACAGTCCCTTCCAACCCAAACCATTTCAGGATTCTGTGATATCTGCTGCCTGCCTGGGAGTGCCCCGGGCTTTGAATCACCGCTTGCTCAGCAGTGAGGCACAAAGGGCACAAAAAAACTATTGAGTCTTAAAATTGCAGGTGAAATAGCACGAAAATGTAATGGCTTGAATCTACCCTCGTTGCAGCTGTGTCTCGGATCTTTGGGAGGGGTTTTCTGGTGACTGCTGTGAATGATTTTTAAAGGGCGACTGAGAGGCCTGAGCTTAAACCTCCACACAGAGACAAGTTCTGCGGGCAGATAACGGCAACGTGACAGATTATTTGTGAGGCTGGGTGGGGAGAAATTTGTTCCCAATTAAAATTCAGCATGTCAAGGATGGAGAAAGTACTGATGAGAGTCCTGTGTCTGACTCTGACCTTTGAGGAACTGTTGCTCCTCAGAGAAGAGCGTTGCTCTTCTCACGGCCTGTTCTGCAATCCATTTAGAAATGCACTGTTAAAAGCATTAATTCCACTTTGAATTTCCATATTTCCTGACCTTTTCAGTCTCCTGCTTCAGCATCCTCCATCCCCACTAGCTTTTTGTCTCTTCTGGAAGTTGTTGATGATTTTTTTAATGGCCTGGACAGTGCTAAAACTTCTCTTCGGTATTTTAGAAGCTTACAAGGGTGGAAAAATATGATATTTTTTTAATATTTGAAAATTGCCAGCAGGGGTCAGGCTTACAAATAATTTAAGCAACCCAAGCTGCATATTTATAAAGGAGACATTTCTGTGCTGAACATGAAGTAGATCAACCAGCTCTATGGAAAAGTTTGGAACTTTTGCCCAGTCAATAGGAGAGATAGTTCTTCCTTGTACTTACGGCTATCGAAAACTTTGGAATATTGGCAGATGGGTGTGTTCTTTATTGTGATGGTGCAAGGATTTTCAGCTTAACTTAGATCACTTAAAAGTGAGTATTATCAAGCAAGATAATTAATTTTTAAAGAATATTCTGAAAAAAAGATGGTGGGAAACTTGAATGCAAAGATCAGTGTTATTCTGTATTAGTTGTACAGTTAATCCCAAGAAGTTAACATGTGAAAGGGGAGGGTCTTGAAGCAGCATCAAGGTTTTGTACTCTGTTCTTAAATGCAAGCAAAAATTTTATATCCAATCTTTTGTATATATATATATGCATATATATCTTCTGCCTAACAAGTTTGATAGAGTTCTCTGACGGATTCACCAATCATTTGTCTAAGGCTGGTATGGTTGATTTAATGTATTTGATCTTTCAAAAAGCTTTGAGCCAAAGGTCACAAAGAAACTTTGATGAAATAAGAAAGGGGATTCTTTGTTGGATTAATAAGAATACATAAACCCCAGAGGTCTGGCTGTCCCAGCCTGTGGGGATGGCCAGAGGTGCCCATGTGAACAGGGCAGAGCTGCTGGGTACCTTGCCAGGAGGCTCTCCTGGCTTCTAGTGCCTTGTCTCCAGGATTTCCTGAGCCAGAGATAATATTATACCTTTCTACTTTGTAAACCTTCATGCATTTTTCTTCCATTAATTTGCTTATGTAATACAAAGTTAAAATATGGAAAATCAAAGAATAAATGTTTTCACAATGCTGAGGGTTTTCCACTAGGTACTAGAATGGTTTTGATTGGGAACTTGTCCAACACAAAGAGGAGTTTGTGAGTAGTGAGGTGGCAGAGTTTGAGATAATATGAAATTATTCGGCTTGCTCAGTTTCAGAAAAAATTTTGTGATGCTGCTTGTGATGGGAAATGAAGTTGCCTGTCAATAATTGCCAAACCCATGCACATAACAAAAAACACCTTTACTTTTACTCCCACAACAGAGAGCTCTAAATGAGCTGTTGCCACTCAAGAAAGGGATCTTACATTATTGTGAACAGTTTTCTAAAAAGATCAGGCAGGTGCTCCATAGTTAAAAATACAAATAGAACGCTAGGATTCATTGGAGAAGAAGTTGAGAATAAAACAGAAATCCTCATTGTACCACTGAATATATGTGAGTGTTGTTTGTAGTTCCAGCTTATTTGATAGCAAAAAGTCTGTATAAAACTTGAAGGAACAAGAAAGTGCAATAAAGATGAGTAGAAATATGGAAAATCCTTGATGCGAAATAAAACTAAACCGAGATTCTTCAGGAAATAATAGAGGAGGCCTGTAACGTGATGTGGAGAGGGGAGTGTGGTGCAATTATTCACAACTTTTTATAGCAGAACTAACGGGTGCTCAGTGAAATAATCACATGTGAAATATAAAACAAACTGAACTAATTTTTCATACAGCACATAATTAAATTGTGGAACTTACTGCCAAGGAGTGTTGTGAAGGCCAAAAGTATAAATCAGATCAAAAAGAGATTTGATGCCTCATGGAGGTTTTAGCTGTTGGTGGTTATTAAACATGATGGTTTAGACTCAGTCTGTGGTTCAGAAGGTATTCAAGCTGAACTTGCTTTATATTGAAGTTGTTTATTTTTAATATAATTTTACAAATTATATTCTCATCATATAAACACTTCACTTTTAACCATGTGTTTTAGCTGCCTCAGTAGTGTAGTTTTGTGGTCCTGAATGCAGGAATAATCAGATACCGCTTGTGATTTCACGTTTTACATGATTATGTGTGGTGGGACTGTGCAGGGACACACAAAGTCTATTAATTCTCCCTTCTTTTCCAGGTTGAAAATTGAGGAGCTGGAAGCTGAACGCAGCAAGCTGGCAGAGGAGAACAGATCTCTGGAAATGAAACTGGAGAAGCTCACCCTGCAGGTAGGGATGTGGAGGTCCAGAGCAGCAGGAGAGCCTGACGTGGCCCACGCACCATGGCTGCTCTAACAGATGTGCCCTACTGCTCCCAGCACGGAGCTTCCCTTCCCTCAGTCTGGGCAAGGCACCTTTGGGCAGCCTGTGCTGACTGCACTGTCACACCTTATCTCTGACCATGCCGTCGGAGTGTTGTGATGTCAGATGCAACCACACAGATGCAGTTGTCTTTTTGGATGACTCTCTCCAGGACTTTTCTTCTTGGAGCCTTAAAAGTTGGCCCATGTTAAGTAACTCCACCACCAGAAGTTGTCTGTCCCCAAGTTCATTCATGCCGAAGTGGGAGCGTAGGCAGGGCTGATCAGCACGGAGCTGGTGTGAACTTTTGAGCTTTGTTGATGCTGAAGTCTCCACTCTGCTGCTCTCAGCAGAGACCACCTCTTTAGGTAGGAGTTTTCCAAGCCAGGAACCATCAGTGCTGTTGAGAGGATGAGCTGGCAGCATCCACAGACATGGAGAGCAGAAGGTGTGGAGTGAGAAGGACAGAAGGTGTGCTTCTGAGAGTGTTTTACCTTTTCCTGGTGCTGTCCTCTACAGCAGCAGGTGTTCAGCTTTTCACTCTGATAGATCCGTGAAATCTCACCCTCTTTGAGGGAGGGCAAGGGCACCTGCAGCAGATAAGTGGACTGACTGTTCAGCTTGCTGTCAACCTGGGAACAGCTTTCCTGTGCAGAGGGAAGGGCAGGGGAGTTGCTTCGAGCTTTTGTAGTGTTTCCTGTTTGAAAGCTGTTGGACCAAATAAGAACCTGAGCCTGCTGGTTTAATCACAGGCCACCCTTCTGTGAAGCGTTATCTCTTCCTTCTTTTGTCTCTGATATGCTGAACAATTTGGCATTGTAGCATTTTAGTCTCTTAATTTTTCTTTCTTTTTATCTAATTTTTTTAACCCATTTTCTTGTAAATTGCTTCATGGTAGAAAACCTGCAGGTTTGAAATTACCCAGATTTCAGTCAGACCATTGATTTTATCTTGACACCTATTACACGTGAATCAAATTTTTTTTATTTTTATTACCCATTCCTGGAGACAGGGGAAGTGACAGCTTTGATAAAGCAGGGAGCTAAGAGCTGCTGAGCATCTCTGCTGAGCCATGTTTAGTGTGAAACCTGTCACCCAGCTCTCCTTTAATTGGGTTTCAGTCATCAGAAGGAGATGAAAGCTTTGGGCTGGTGTTTGGATGCTTAGGTCTCCAACACACACAACAACAGCTTTGGTTTCAGAGCAGATTATTGCTCAGGTCATGGTTAATTTACCTACCTTGTCTTACAGTGGCTGCTGGCTTTCCTGGAAGGCCTGACCAGAGGAATTTCCTATTTTCTTTGTGATGTCTCGAGACATCACAAAGATCTGCTTTGTTTGTTCCTGCTGCTCTTGAGGTGCCAAGTCTTGAGCAGCAGGTCTAGGAAAGAGAAATCTGCCAGTCCCTCAAAAGGCAGATTAGTGAGCTGAATTCAGGTAATGATGCTCTTCCATCTTCTTTGCCAAGGCTGAGGGCGTGGCTTTAACTCTTTATTTAACAGGAGGTAGCTCCCCACTTCCTTCAAGTCTCACTTTACTTCTGTCTTAGAGCACTGGATGCCAAAAGCAGCTTTTTCGAAAGAGAAGGAGTAGAGAGGAAAGCACAAACAGGAATATGTAGGCTGAATGCTAAAGTGTCAGTATTGATCAGTGAGTGCCCACCTGAATGGCCAAGAACTCCTGAGAGTGGAAAACATCAGCCTTCCCAATTTTTATTCACCTTGTGAATCAAATATCTTGACAGGCCAAGCTTAAAATGACTCTTTATAAACACATTAAAAGAAGGTTTGTTACAGTGGGGAACCCACTACGTTTTTAGAAATTCACCTCTCCTATCATTGGTGAGCAAATATGCTGAAAATATTATTATACACTCAGATAAGGTCACTGAAATGTTGCTATTTTGACATGTTATTTATTCCCATCTCTGAAAGAAAACATTGGGAAATTATGGGTTAAAATAAGGTCTCCGTATCATGAAGGGAAAAGAAAGCAAGACAAACTGCATACAGAAATCACAAGGAAGTTTTACTGAACAGGAAGATGACTGAAATTACAAACATGGGAGAAGCATGGCTTCAAATAACGGTGTAAGAGAAGGGGATGTAATTAAACAAGGTAGAATGAGGGTGATTTTTGACTAATCTTTATCTGCAGTTCCTTCTTTTAAAATAAAACCTCTGACTCCTGGAATTGTATCTACTAAATGAGAGCTACGTAGAAGGGGCATAGTAGAGTTGCAGATTTGGAAGTGGCAGGTTGTAGAATTAAGGCTCTGACTGCTTTCCATGGGACTGAATCTGTTGAGTTCACAGAGCTGTGTGTGGTGCATGAAATCCAGGGAGATACAGATAATGTTTTGTAATTAAAAACATCAGTTTTGACTGTACTGATGTGTGGAAAGGAATGAAGTTTCAAAAATGTTTGTCTCCAGATCACAAATTCATTTAGGTTGGAAAAGAGCTCTGAGATTTTTGAGTCCAACCTGTGACCCAACACCACCTTGTCAGCCAGACCATGGCACGGAGTGCCACGTCCAGTCTGTCCTTAAACACCTCCAGGGTCAGTGGCTCCACCACTTCTCTGGGCAGTTCATTCCAGTGTTTTATCACCATTTCTGTGAAGAAATTCCTCCTCTCACATCCTCTTGTATCTGAGCACTGGCACACGAATTTTGCTGATTTCTGCACAGTAGCCCACTTTGTGAGCAAGGGGACCCTGAGGGACTGGCCAGAGGGAAAGGTGCTGTTGTTTTGGTGTGTGACTCACACTCCTTGAGCTCAGTATTAGCAAATGAACTGAGGTACTGATAGCCTCCGCAGCAGTGACTATAACATCTGACATCTTTTTGTATTCTGTGCTTCTGTGGGGACAGCTTGAATGATGCCTGAAGGAGCTTTCCACCTCCACACACCCCATCTTCCAAAACTCCTTGCCTCTTGACACCTGGCTGCAGGCTGCATTGATTTTCCTTCACTGGTATAAAGACTTTAGCATGGATATCACTCACTGGTCGGGTCTTTACTGCTAATGAAAACCTCAGATTACAAAAACACAAGAGATGTTGAGCTGTAGAGAAGTGACACCCCGTTGAGGCTGCCTCCCCAGTGCCCAGGACATTTTCCTAGGGAAAACATTTGAAATCGTGGCTCAGGAGAGAGATTAAAATAATGAAAAGAGTGGGTTTAAACAGACAATTTTATCTCCTCTCCCCTACCCTTCTTTATTCCAATGAAGCAAGAAATGTTTCCAGGAAACCTGGGCTGTCAATGCTTTGCCCATGGTGGGCAGGCTGAGATTTCAGAGAAGGGTTTGGTTTGTTTAGTTGTCTGAAATTATCTGGACCGTCTTCCAGAGGTGCTGGTGGAAAAGTGCAGCTTGATGCCAGGAACAAAAGAGACTGATCAAATCAGTGCTTTTTTGGATAAAGTGGGAGGAAAGACTTGTGAGGAGTGTTCAATTAGCATTTCTTACTGCGAGGAGCCTTGTGTTTACAGGCAACCAAGCGGATGTGAAGTGTTCCTTATGCAAATACTACTCTCCTGCTTTTCCTGCTCTCCTCTACTCTTCCAGCTGAAGAAGAGATTCTTCAAGGTTGGCTGCTTCAAGGAAGATTGATTAAAATCAGCTGCAGTTTGACTTAATTGGATCCATATGCTTGGAGAGGGAGCAGGACTAGTTAAAGTCCTCGTAATTAGTTCACAGCTGGTTGGTGAGAAAAATGAAACTTCAGTTAGAGTTCAGATAAGTGGATCTGTATGGATAAAAGGCAAGAAGATGGGATTTTTTTACACCGAGATGCATTTGGGCTTGAAAATCACCTCAAGTCCCATAGCCAAGCTGGCAGCCTAATCCCTTTGAGCGTGTGCATGTGTATTTATGAGGCTAAATGGAAGGAGTCTGTATCTTCTCACTTGTTTCTGAGTAAAAAAATCACCTGTGGATTCTGGCAGTCAAGAAAACCTGACAGAAAATCCTGGGAGAGAACCTCAGGGACCAGACAAAACCAGACTGGGGTAGTTTGTCTGTGGGAAAGGGTCGTGGCTTGGCACAAACTCTGAACTGTCCAGCTGTGATTGTGATGCCCCTGCTCACAGTAGTAACTGGTTGTGTTCAGCCTGACTGTCAGTAATAAGGCAACAACACTCTTAAAAATGCAGTATTCATACATATTGAAATGATTGATTTTTGCCTCTTTATTTCAAAGCTCAGAAAGAGCTGACTAACTACAGAGTGTAGGGACAGTCATCAGAAAACTTGCCCCAGACAGAAGCTGGAATTTATGTTAAATTTTGCTGCCAGAATAGAAAGGACTGAATTTCCTATTACAGTGTCCTTGAGGGATTTGCCTGGAAAAAATATATTGCACAAAGTATTGGGAATACTTTTTCCTGCTGGCATGAGCTCATTAAGGTGTTCTGAGGTGTTCCTTAAAGCGTGTGGAGTAGATCCCTTCTAAATGTCTAACCTTGCAATTGTTATTGATCATTTTGCGTTTCAAGATATTCATGTGGTTAAATTTAACCTCAGTTTCTTCAAGGCCTTAAATTGACTATTTTTGCAAAGATTAAAGCATAAGTCACATGTCCATTTTGGGGGTAGTTGTGTTGTAGCTGTAATGATTTGAAGATCAGAAAGAAGCACGTTCTGCAAGCAGAAATATTATTTTTTTAGTAGGAGTAGCTGACATAATTGGTAAAGTTTGATACAAGTAGCATGGGTGTGTGAGGATTTGCCCTATTTGTCTACTTTAGGTAATTTTAATTACCTAAGCTAAGGAACTTGTGATGGTTGGTCCCACCAAAGCAGGAGGCTCTGCGGGGAGAGTAGGTGGCTGCTGCCTGCTGGGTTAAGTTCTCCAGGAGTGAGATGTCCATGAATGACAAAAGTGCTGGCCATCCAAAGCATTCACGTTTCCCTTTATCTCTGCAACTTCAGTGTTTGGGCTGGTCTCCTCCTTCTTCTAGTGCTGTATTTTGAGGGAATAACAGAACATCTGGGAGCTGTACCCCGAGGGAAGGTGGGCAGGGAATGTTTCTCCTCTTTAAGCGTTAATGACTCATTTTATGGTTAGGGCTTTGGCAGCCAGGAAGTGAGTAGCTTGGAGTTAAGCACCCAAGGCAAAGCTGAGGTCATTTAACAGTCTAACTGTTCATTTTGTGACCAGTGAAGAAGGATGAATGAATCATTTACACTGTTATAAAACTTAAAAGGACATAGCCTTTCAAGGGTCTCTAATTGGCCTCTCAAATACTCACAAGTCTTCTTCCTGGATTATCTCCATGCTCTCCCGTTTCACAAACTTCCTGTCCTTTTTCCTTCCTCTGTGCTTGCTGAGGTCTGTGTTAGCCTCTGTGGCACAGCTGGTCCCCATTGAAAACCTCAGCTATCTAAGTTCAACCTTTTTTTATTTTTTTTTAAATAGTTTTCTTTAGATGCTTCTGGGCAAATCGCTCGGCATCTCTTCAGTCAGGTGCTGCTTTTGGCAAGGTGTAGGAACAAATTTGTGTGTGCTTCAGAGGGGCTTAACTATGAGGTGGAATAACTGAGAGCAGACAGCAGGAGACCCAGGAAAGAGGAGAGGAAGAGAAGTGCAGGTCCAGGACTGCAGCAGGTTGTATCCTACTGTGCTGCTCCACTCGTCCAGTGCATCGAGTTCATGGGAGCACGTGGGAGTGGATGGGCAACAGAATGTTTTGTGATCCACTCCATGGACTCCTGGACTTTATCAGCAATAAGCCCATCTTTTACAGGCAAAGATTATCTTCTAAATTTCACAGGCAGCAGCAAGTCTTCTCTGACCTAAAGAAGTGTATCTGCTCGAGTGTGTATTGGCAGAGAGCACTCTGGGGATCACTCCACAGTTTTGCTCAAAACATCAATGAGAAACATGTGATAAACATCTGTGGTGCCTTGGTTAAATTGATACCATTTCTGTTAGCTATTGACCCAATAGCTCGACTTCAGCACATTTAACCTCTTAACCTCATTGCAAAGTGTGGGTGTTGCTGGTGTTCACAGTGAGCTGGGGATGTGCTGAAGTGCCACCCAAAAATGGGAGGGAAAAGAGCTTCCCCTGTAATGTGCCCATGAATGGTGCTGAAAGGATTATACATGTTATTTGGGAGAAGACACTGCGTATCTTGTGCCACGGGGATTAGGTACCGCAGAAAATCCTAGAACCAGTGTAAAATGGAAGGAGTGTAGAACCTACTGGGATCCATCCCTTGGGGATTACATGACACTGAATTAGCTGGGGCTATGCAGATATTTATACGCGTGAATTCTGAACACACTGCACTTACTAGAATTAACAGAAGTTAGAAACGTTCCATGGGAGCAGAGGGGAGAAGCATAAACATGTCATGGAGTTGTAGGTTTGTCATGAGGTGGTTCAAGGAGAAGCTGCTTGGTGGCCTCTGTGGCCCCGGTAAATGTGATGTGCAAAGTGGATGTCAAATAAAACAAGGACATGCACAGAACAGACTTGCTAATGTTTGTTAACATCAGGGACCACGAGTGCATAGATTCACATTTGTGCAGGGAAATTTTACCAACATGCCCTTTAAAAGAAGTTTTTTAAAGGAATTTGCAGGTTGAATATTAAACACCTGAAGCTCTATAAATTCTACTGCCAGAGCTGCCATCGTAGTGTTTATTTCATGCAGCACCTTTCTCAAAGTTCTGCTGAAGCTGATTAACATTTGCATAATACATTTAACACGAAAATCCAGAATAAATTCATTAATGTTCTTCTGCCACTACCGTTGAAAATACCAGCAGTTGTGTGGCATCACAAAGCTCATTAGATGAGCAGAAGGGGAGGAAGGGCGAGCGCAGGGCTTCCTGAACAGCTCTGAAACAGGAAAGGTCAGTGCTCCGAGTGTCGGTACCTGAGCAGCAGCACGGGGAGCTCAGAGCAAGCAGGGAGAGCTGGGCCATGGGAAATGTCCCCCTGGAGAAGGTCGCTGTGCCAGTACACAGGAAACACAAACCTTGAGGTGCCTTCCGTGCTCGAGTGGAAAAATCAGTGATGAGCTCAGAATGCAGGTGAGGATGCTGCTACACTGAGGAGGAGGCTGCTCCTGGAGCATTTGTGTTCTGCAGGGGCAACCAGGAAATTGTTCCAGTCCCTGTGTGGTACAAGAAAGCTGGCTTGGAACAAGCCTTGGTTTTCTGAACAGGTGTTGCAGAATAAATGATGACATTTTAAAAGTCATGTAAGATGTGGTTGGATGGCAGGAGGTCACTAAATCTGGGGTGTTTTCTGTGTTTCCCTGCTTTCATGAGAGCATGGGGACAGAGACACCACTCTTGTTGGTGCTCTTGTATGGTAAAAAGAACAGCAATGTACAAAAATTAGTGATTTCAGCTACAACTGCACATTCAAACTCACAGTTGTGTATTTAAATTCCCACCCAAGAACTTACAATATGAGCCAGTGAAGTAGCATCTCCAGAAGGCTTGTGTGTGTTTCACTGACCCCAGAATCACTCTGTGGGTGAAAGCCAAGGCTGAGGAGACAGAAACAACCATTTTAAAATGAGACTTCACTTTTAAACTCCTCTAATCTTACTTATCACACAAAGAAAGAGCAAAGTTTCAGAAAGTGAAAAGAGTTGACTGTCCCTTTATAGTTTTCTTGTTTTTCTCTGTAGTCATTCAATGGCACAAATTAGCTTTCAATTGTTCTTTCTTCATTTTCTATTACTTTTCTGCTGCTTTGAATTCTGCTTCCATGTCACAGAAACAAAACAAAAATGTCATTTAGACCTGTGTAACGCAAATAATGCTTCACGAGGTTTGTTTACTGAAGCTTTGTGCTTTTTCTCAGATTTTTATGAGTACCACGTCCATAAGTTGCAGCTCTCTCCACATTAGGCTTTTAGCTTTTCATTACTCATTTTCATTTCAGCCTCTGTTTGATGACCCAATTATTTTTGAGTTTTTGATTAAAATAAAGTAATGGGTCACAGTTTCATGCTGCCCTTGACTTTGCTGTTTCTATTGTGGTCTGGCTTTGTAAAGTCAGAGTTTTCAGTTATATTCTTCAGCAGTTTTATTCTTGTGATCAAGAGACTCTGGTTGTGGTGCCAGATGTTTTTTCTGCTACTTAGTATATGTAAAACTTGACACCATCTCTAAAAGACAGAAGACCAGGATGTGTAATCCAGATTATGGAAAAGAAGTAAGTCAGGATTTAATATTGTTTTCTCTGTGTGCGTGTGATGAGGGGAAGAGGAAAATCTGCCTGTTTCATGTCACAGTGAAGAGTGGGCAGTGGCTGTAATGATGTTAAAATAAACATGAGGAAATGGGGAGATGCTCTGAGCTGAGGCACTGGTGGAGGTGGCAGTGTGCATCAGAGAAACACATTTTTATGTGACCTCTGTCAGGGGATTCAAGCGTGTGAGATGTTGATACGTTATCTTACATATGCCAGAACTCTTCCCTTTGATCAGGCTGACCTGTCTGACACTTGGAGGCAGAGATTTGCATTTAAGAAATGGGTTTTCCCTTAAGACTGTCATCAAATAGCAGGAGGGAAACTTGACATGCCTCTGTCACTCAGATGTATGGCAGTGAGAATTCATCCAGCAGTCCACGCTTGGGAGGGATCAGAGCTTGGGTGTGCCCAGGGAGACCCAGGGGTGTAAGTGGGGAGAAGTAACACCCCAAAGCCAGAGCACCTCTGCCAGCACACCCTGAACACAGTCAGATCATGATATAGCCCCTTCCTAGTCCAAATTTACCTCAATTTCCATCTGCTGTTGTTTGAGAAGACTTTAAAGAAACAGATCCAGACAAGTCAGAAAAAAGTAATTGTTTTTGACATCTTTCCTACCTAGATTTGAAAGACAGGTAACAGTGGAATGGAAGATGATGGCTAATTTGGGTAGAAAGGCTGTTCTTAAATGAGGATAGACAGTTGTGGTGGCAGGGTAAGAGAAATGCTGTGGGAAGAGCGTCTCCTTAGTATCCTTTTAAAAGAGTATCTCGTGAGGGGGTTGTGTGTGTACAAAGGAGTGGAGGTGTCTGGAAAGCCCAGCTGTGTTCCGTGCAGGTGGGAGGGCTCCCAGGTGATCCATCACATCCGTGTGCACCCAGGCATGGGGTTCAGCTCCATCAGGAACTCTGCTGCTTCCTCTGATCAGCATTTAAACCCCACGATTCCTAAATGATGCAGCAGCTCTGTGCCTGTTCTTTGCGTTTTTGGCAGGACATTTAAAACGAAATAAAAATTCCCTGAAAGCTGTTGTGCATGTTGGACATGACAGAAGATGTTCAGTCGAGATTGTGACCTTTCAGAACAAAGACACTGCTTTTGAAAAGGGGGTTCATTGTGCTTCTGGCTCTAGTAAGATGAAAAACTTGAAAAACCAGTAACATGAAGGCTGTGCAGCAAGGATGAGCTCTCCAGAGGTCCTCTTGTGTATTTTTGGTTGTCTTCCAGTGGATACGTTCTTTCTCTCTGTGCAGTACTACCGCAGTTGCAATCAGTAGTAATTACAGAAATTTTCTCATTTTTATGAGTAAAGGAATGTGAAAAGCTGTTGACAGCCCAGTCTGCAAGGGAGCTCAGCTGTGGAGCTGCTTTCCCTGTAGATCCATCACAGCTAGAGTTGCTGACCTTAAGGTTATTTCCCAAGGAGTCAGGGCTTGCTCAGAGGTCAGCCTGTTCAGTGTGCAAAGAAAACTTTGATTAGATACGTGTGAGCTCTTATGATTAATATTAACATAGTGAAGCTGCCTGAACATTTAAATACAACACCAGGGAATTTCATTTTTTATACGTATGTGTGTTTGCAGGTGATTATTAGAATGCTGCTGATACATTTAAATGTAGACATGGCTTGATATAGATGGGCATAAAATAGGAATGTCATCCAGATTGACTCAACAGAATCCAACTGGAGTGTGGTCAGAGGGATGGTGAAGGTGGCCAAATGGGGAGGGAGATCACTGCTCAGGTGGGAGCACAGACAGGGGGTGTGGGCTGGGGCTTCTTCCTCAGGTATGCTACAACCATGGCAGTTGTCAGGCTTCCCTTCAGGTTCACAAAAGCTGAAATGAAGGAGGTGGCAGTATCACAGACATTCATTAGATCCTCTTCAGGTGGGTGGTGGGAAGGAATAGTGGTTGTACAACATGAAATGGTTTCCCCAGTGCTGCCAAGTGGCTGTGCTGTGGCAGTAACTTCTAGAGTCAAGTACTTTGAGGATTGAATGCCAGTGTATTTTGACTTTCTTGCTTTCACAAAGACTCTGATATCTTCTGAGTGTGATGCTTCTGTTGACACTGTTTAGAAGACAGATCTGTGTCTGTACCTTGAGATTTTTGTGTGGTCCATTCTCTCAAGCATCCTAGAGAAAAAAAATACTGGACATGCTGCAAACCAGACCTGTTGGTCAATTCACCAGGTATATTCCTCCTAAGCCTGCCCTTTCATCCCTCCCGTCTCAGCTCCTTGGCTATTTCGTTCAGCTTAATGCTCTTTACTGATGTTTCCTGCTTCTAGGGGATCAAAAAGATAGTCTGAGTCCTTTAGATATGTGTGAAAGTTAGAAATGATGCCCTTCTACCGATTTACTTAATGATAACTTGGAAACTTGTACCTGGGCAAGGCTGCTTCTGAAGTATTTATTTCTTCAGGTGAGCAGCTCAGGATAATGTTGAATTCGCTGGTTGGAGCAGTTAACTCAAAGCTGTTCAGAATCCAATAGGTTGCCCCATAGCCATTCCTCTTATTGTTTCAGTTTATCCACAAATCTCTCTTATGCTTGTGAAATTGAAATGAAGATGAGACGACTGTCCCCATCTGAAAAGATTTCAATGCTGCTTGAAGTCTCCTTGCACTGGCAGAAAAAAACAATTGAGCTTTGAGCTTGAACTGAGACACAGATAAGATCACCAGGAGATTTCCACAGCAAATGAAGAATATATTCTTCTCAAAAGGATTCTTAGTGCTGTCTGGCAAGTAATTGAATTGCTTGGGTAGGAAGGGAGAGGGGACTGAGTTGGGTTTTTTTTGGTGTTTGGTGTGTTTTTTTAAATCTCCCAAATTTTGTGAGGATAGGAAGTAAATGGTGATTTCTCTGCATGGCACAGGATGTCTGTTGGACTTAGGGGAAGCTAATTAAAATGTCACTGTATGTACATGAGGGTGATGAGGCAGAAAAGAACGATCACTTCCTTGGTTCAAGGAATTTGTCTGTGTCCTTGCTTCTATCTACTCACTGTGAAATCTGCAAGTAATTCATGCTCTGGGGGTAGGAATGAGGCCACTGGGTAAATCTGGTCTCTCTCTCTCTCTCTCACTGGAGTAAAGCAGAAAATAAATTAAATCCATTCTTGCTCTGCTGCAATTACTGAGGCAGTCTCACTCCAGCTGGGCGATAGCAAAGATGCCGGTTCCTGCTGTCCCGTCGTAGCCAGCACTGGTGCACTCTGCCAGGGGACCAGTGCTAGCAGAGGTTAGCACTGGGTCAGCTGGGAGGGTTCCACAGCCAATCTGTTTCAGTGCACAGCATGTCAGGGGACAGAAGCAAAGCAGCGTCCGCCTCTTTCCCATCCTTTTGTTTCAAAGTACGAGGTATGTGCTGGGAAGCCAAGGGGATGATGGAGAGAGATAATAACACACACCCTTTGGTGTATTCTTTGGAAACACTCGAACGGCCAAGAGGTGGTCCAAGCCTTACAGCCTGCATCATAGAAAACCACTGAACAACAGCTAAAGGGGGAAAAAAAAAAAAAAAAAAGGGATGATCATCAGGGAAATTGCTATAATGGTAAGATAATTAGAACGCAGAATGATTAACATTAGTCAGTGTGCTGCATTGGCAAGGACTGTGCAAGTTGACATAATAGGCCTCTTCCATATCAAACGTGCAGTATTTCAGCATTCAGTTTAACACTTTCATGTGACTTTAATAGCGTTCACATCTGAAACGGGTGCTTGGTTCTCATGTGACATTGCACACTACCTTTCCTCTCCTGTGGCTACTGGAAGGACCTTCTTGTTTTCCCTTTTGTGCCGACTGATACTGAAGGATAAAAGCTGTGGAGTCCTTCTGCCTTGTTTTGAATGAGAGACAGACATGAATTCCTGGTTGTATTCTTCCTGTCGTGCCTGATGGAAATGGACTTCCCTAAAAGAATCATCTCTGAAATTTCAGAAAATGATTGTCTTCTCAAGGAAAAAATATAAGGACTCAGGATATCCAATACTGACAGTCCCTGAAAAAAGTACCTTTATAACTGTCTATTGCATCAGAAGACCCTCTCTGTTATCCTTAATGCTTGCAGATTCCCCCTGCCAGCCCTTGTGTGTGGGCCCTAGTGACTCCCTTGGATTTGCCAAAACGAAGCAGGTGCAAGACGTGAGATTTAGCACCACACCGAATAACTGGTTTTGTGGCCTGGTTGAGTTGGGAACAAAACTTTGACTGCAGAATGACCTCAGTGAAACCCACGTGCTCCCCATCTCTCCTGACCATTGCAGACCAGTAAACACTTTTGATTACTCCCAACCCCATTGGCTCATGCATGGACCAGGGCATTGGATGTTTTGTCTCCCTCCATTTTCCCAGGTTGCCTAGGACATTCTCCCAGAATCTGCAGTGGCTTTCCCCTTGCTGGTGTCTGGTGTTGATGTTGGGGCACTTATGGACACCTCAAGCTTTCCCCCACCTCTGCACGTGCTGAGATTGGGCACATCCTTCATTACAGCTGATAAAATCTGATCGTGTGCTGTGACAGAAAATCCCCTGGCCTCAGTAGTGCTTTTGTTTTTCTTGTACCCCTTTACTGTGTAAATAAAACATATTTTTTTGGTAAAATGTTGGAGAGTACAGTGCCCAAACCCCCCTTTCTGCTCCGTGCACGGGGCCCTTGGAAAGGAATTGCAGTCACGCAGCTGTGCAGTGAATATGTAAAGAGTGTTTCGTGTGGTTTGTATTTTGTGGATTATTTTCTCACTCCTTCTGACCCTACCTCAAATGAAATTCCTGCACTTCATCCTTCCTCTGGGTTGGGCAATCAGCAGCTACAATCGAGGGCTGTAAAGAGGCAGTGGTCGGGCATACAAAGCAGTCGCATTAGGACTGAGCAGCTAGGACTAATGGGGAGCAAGGCTGGGAACAGAGACACAAATATGGCAGAATAAGATTCATTAGGGATCAGATTCAATAACTGTAAAATGATGAGAAGTTTATGATCAAAGGCTTACTTCAAGCATTTTAATGACATAGTCATTTAATCCGTTTAAAGCAGATAGATAAGGAGTTAAGTGAAATCTACAGCAGCTGCCTTTCTGAGCTGTTTATGAACCTGTTCCAGGCTACAGATCACTGTGAAAGGCACAGGATGGATGCTTGCTGTAGTAATTGAATAGTATATAACGGGCTACCAGGCTTTACAGGCTGATTTACATATGAGGTCGGTAAAACTTAATGCAAACACTTGTGGTTTGTGTTATTGGTGTGCATGGTTCCTCAGCTATTTTTAATGTGTATGCTACTAGCAAGAATACTGAATGAAGGAAAGAGCAGAATTATTTTAAAACCTTTCTGTGCCAGAGTATTTAATTCCCAGTGGGTGTATCTCCTCTGGAAGTAACATCAGCACAGGCTGTTGTGACAAGATTTAGACGGGCTCTGACACTTGAACCACCAGGTCATCAACCACAGGAATTATGCATCTGAAAAAAAGCAGGAGGATCAAGGGGGCACACAAATTCTTTCCCATCTTTTTCTTCTACTGTTGCACTTTTGCCACCCTCCATCCCTCTCCTGGGGACTCTCCTCAGTTAGTTAACTTCCTTCCCAGCTTTTCTTGTCAAAACATTTCAAAACTCCCTTGGGACAGTTGGTGGCACTTTGCTGCCTGTGCCCAGGGAGTACAGCTCAACTCAGTCCCTCATTCTCACAAGCTTTCAGCCACCTGGACACCAGGAATTACAGCTGGAGTGCTGCGTGTGCCTGCGGACTGCACCTTTTCCTATTCCGCAGGTATTCGTTCTCCCCTTAAAAACTCTCCCAACACACCCCCAGATTTATAACAGCGCTTACAGCTCCTGCATCCCACATGCTCCTTCCTTCCCTTTCCTGAGGCCCTCGGTCCCGTGCACACACTGCTGTGGAGAAGCAAGCAGAGGGGGCTCTTTCTCTACTCACGGCTCGAGGCTTGTTGAGCTGCTGGAAGCAGAGGAGTTGCCGCTGCTGCATCGGTTAAGGCCGTGTTACAGCCCCGGCTGTGCGTGATGCAGACACGGGATCAGGGCTGCTGTCGAGCTGGTGGGGAGCAGGGAGAATTGCCCAGGGCTCCAGGCCATCTTGTTTTCTACTTATACAGAAAGTTGCTGTCCCGCAGTGGTATTGATTGGTTTCAAAATAGGGAGGTGATAAATGGAGATTTCAGGCGGTTCTGGTCAATGCGACTGCATTGGATGGAGCCGTTTAAATCGAGGCTGGAATATCTTCCCTTACCTCATGCTGGCTTTCCTAGGAGAGATCTGCTTATGTCTAACAGCAAGTGTGGTCCCGTGGAGGGGCCTTCTCACCTCTCTTCGCTTGTGCTTTGCACAGGAACCGCCTGCATCCTCTTCCCCCAGCTTCTCTCTCCCACACTAACTCCCGTTCTGCTGCGATGTTTGGGATGCCTGTCACAGCTGCTCAGAGGCTGCTGCGTGTCTGAGAGACCAGCCAAGGCTGAAGGTTACAAATCCCTTGCAGCATCCCCTGGCAGCCAGGTTATAGATCAGGTTTCGAACAGCCTTGGGTCCCCTGTCAGTCTGCATGTTCCCGTTTCCTGAGAGAGAATTGGAAACTATTTTGTTTGTTTGAAAATAAGTAAAATTTGTCTTTGAAAGTGTTGGCACTAGCAGATAAATCTCTCATTACTCCACTTCCCTGTTGCTTTTTCAGTATCCCTGTGTTTTTTCAGCTACTGTTCTTTCTCAAGAGCTTAGAGACTGAGCACTTGAGAGTTCACTTGTAGAAAGTAATATACAAAAACCTGGATTTTAATTCATCTTCTGCCTTCAAGTACCTTGTTCTTTGAGGGTGCCCACTGCACTCTATTTACACATGACTATTTCGGTGGTGATGGTGCTCTGGATTAGCAGCAGCTGCCCAGATGGGGACTGGCAGTGCAGCACAGTGACTTACCCAGAATAAGAGTAGCTTTCCACCCCCCTCCCTGTGCCAGGCACACAGGAAGAAGTTTGTAATCTCCTGAACAGTCTGGTCTCCGTGGTAGCACACTAGCAAAACCCATCCCTGACAGAAGCTCAAATCAGCAGTAAGCAAAAATCTCAGGACTCAGGCTCTCTTCTTCACTTATTTATAAATATTTGGTCAATTAAACTGATGTCTGGAAAAGTCAAACCTCCCACATAAATGTTCCTGAGGGAGAGAGGCAGGAGAGAAAGCTCAGCAGCAGCCAGAGGAAGCTGATGCCACAGCAGAGCTGGGGACTGGTAGCTCTGCAAAGTTTGGGGATGTGGCTGGCTTATTGACGGGGTCTGGCAGGCAGGAGGTGATGGCAGTCCCAGCCCTGCTGTGGGTATGACTGCGTGTGAGTGAATTTGTGGGTAATTGCCCTGAAACCTGGTCCCTTGTGCTGTGAAGGAGATGCTCAGGGCTTTGGCCACAGCAGTCTCTGTTGTGGCAGTGTGTTTTGGAGAACACGGAGGGAGGGAAGCAATTCTGAAAGAAAATGGTTTTGCAGTAACAAATGTCCTTTGAGCATCTATTACACTTGTCCAATCTACCAGATTTAGTACATTGTTGGATTCTGGCACCGTTAAGTTTGCCTGGAGCAGCTTTGGACTTCTTTGGGCACATCTGGCTGATCTTACATGGACTGCCCAACCTGGTAACCCAAAATTTTCTGACCATCTCACCTGGCAGAGCAGCACTCCTGGTTTCACTGGTTCTTTGCCTGGTAGTATTCCATTTTTTTTCCATAGGAGTCTATCTCATTTAACAGCTTTTGAGAGAGGCAAACACATTTGTGTGTGGTTTAACTTAATATACAGGCTGCAGAGCTGAAGTGAAGGCACTGATCAGTTCTTACAGTTGAGATAACATTCAGAAAACAAATTAGAGTTTGCGGTTGGTACAGATCCAGGCAGAATTCATAAAATTGAATAGTATTTTCAAGTCGAATGTGGACAAGCTTATTATGGATCCAGAGAAACCAGGTGTGTATTGAGGAATTAGGGATATTTGTGATTTTTTTTCTTATTAGGATAGAGAGGCGACCATGTTATGGTTTCCTGTAGGCCTTTTGTGATGCGGATTAGAATTACTGGCAGTGGCGAGGAGGTAGTTGGGGGCAACCCAGCCTGAGACTGGTGGGCTGGGATTATCTCCTGCAGAAGACCAGTGTGCAGCTGGCTGGTGAGGCTGGCTTTCTCAGTGTGTCAGCTCGTGGTGTTCCAGGTCTTTCCCGAGGGCAGAACCATAAGTTTTTCTCTGTCTGAACCTGTGCTTGAGGAACGTGAAGAACCACAGTTGTTGCTGTGACACGTGCATGCTGGGGAAGGAATAATGCAGGATTACAGGGGAAATTTGTGCTTTTTCAAGGTGTTTGCTTCCGTGCTCCCCTTCCACTTGCAGTCCTTCAGATGCCTCCCCAAAAGTGCTAAAAACGTGATGGCAGGTTCTGCCTTCAGAGGGGAGCTGTGGGAGATGAATGGGGGCCTAGCAGCAGGATGTTAGATGGAAATGTGAGAAATAGTTGAAACTTTGGCCTTAATGAAGATGAACACGTGTGCAGAATGGTTAAATTACAAAGAATGTGTACACACTTGTTCAGGAGTGAAGTAGATAGAGATGTGTTTGTGTTTTGTGAGTTCTAAAGCTTTCACATCTCAGTCCATCTTTGTTTCTCTCTTCATCATCTCCCAGAAAAGCCAATCTTAAATCGACTTTACTCTGCTTAAATCAAGATGGAGACACCCTAATATAAAGCCTAGGATCAAGAAGGATGGCAGGTGACAAATCTGTTTCCATTCTCTGATTTTTTTGCTCTCTTAATCACCAAATAACCCTTGTAATTTTCCAATGAGCTGGATTACATCTGTATGGATCAGCATCCACATGTTCAAGTTGTCATTACAACTGTGAAAAAGACATTTCCTTTAGGGGAAAAAAAGCACAATCTCAGTGGCTGGGTCTTAAGTGTCATTCTGATTTTCCATCACCTGAGGATTTGAGCAGCCCTGCCACTTTGGAATATTGAAATGAACATAGATTTGAAAGTATTTTTATATTTAGAGGCATTGATTCTAATATAATTTCTCTACAAATTAAAACTCTCCTTGAAAAAGATTAAACTGTCAGTGATAACATCTAAGTTCTTGTTATGTCTAAGAGGAATAAATGCTGAAGTTACAGAATTGTCTGGAGGCTTATAAAGTAAGAGGGGGAATTAATGATATGAGAGAGAATGGATAAAAGTATTGGATAACACTTTTTTTGAATTGGAGGAAGTGGAATGAGTTGAATTAAGAGTTTTATGGCCAAAAAGAATACCCATTTAGTCTGATATAACACAAAAATACAGTTTTAAGAGAAATCTGCCCAGTGACTTGTGGTTGCTCCTTAGACTCTTTTTAATAAGATATCAAATATTGATTTAAAGATACTAAGTAACAGACAATGTATTGGTTTCCCTGGTTAGCCATCCCTATTAAAAATATATATTATTTCCATTTCACTGGCTTCACCATGAAGTGAAGCTATCAGGTTCCCTCTATGCTTTTGTTTGCTACATTAAAGAACTATTTAGTGTCAGATTTCCACCGAAAACCCTGATCAAATTGCTTCTGCCTTCTCCATAGCAAACAAAGTAGTTTGATTTCCATTAATTTCTCAGTGGAAGATGTGTTTTTCAGACTATGAATCATTCATGGAAATCTTCTCACCACTTTCCTTAATTTTCAACAGCACACTTATGCCTGCACACCTCACCTGGGCGTGTTGGCACTGTGGGGTCTCATCAGTGCTGCCTTCAGGGACACTGCAGTGTTTCTACTCACTCTTTCTACTCAGTGGTCCATAAAGATCCTCACTGTCCCTTGGTTTTTTTCTCTCCCCGCGGCATTAAATTAGAGGTAACCCTTAGTTATTAACTCTGGCCTCTTCACAGACACTGTTGTCCAGAAAGTGCCTGCTGTGTTGTGTACCTGAGACTGTTCTGCTTTCCAGGATGTCTCACGGTGCATTTGAATTCATAGGGAATGATTGTGCCTGGCACAATCGGATTTCTAAGCTATCTTTGTGGGCTTTATTGTTTGCTACAATTCTGCCTTTGTGCTATC
Organism: Atrichornis clamosus; assembly: GCA_013400975.1. Taxonomy (NCBI): domain Eukaryota; kingdom Metazoa; phylum Chordata; class Aves; order Passeriformes; family Menuridae; genus Atrichornis; species Atrichornis clamosus. The sequence continues at coordinate 259,744 of WBMZ01008093.1, read as the reverse complement.
TGCATATTTTAGTAAGGTTTTATTATTTTCTTATGTATCTTAGAGAATGTGTGCTGCATACCATCGTCGAGAGAAGCAATTCTTCTTGGAAGTAACAGGGAAATGTCACTATTAGTTCATCAGCTTTTGGGCCATTTAAAAACTGCCACTGTCTGATTTTGCATCATGCAGGTTTTGAAAGAAAATGCGATTTTGATACCGAGGCAAATACACCACAGAATTCCTATTCTGTTGTGTCAACACAGTTATCTTAGTTAACTAGACTTGAAATCTCCTCAAGTCTGTTTGACAGGACCTGTTTTCCATGAAATTGTGTTACTTGCTTTTTCTGATCTTTTCTTCTAATGGAGTTATGTATCAGCCCTGTCTTGTGAGTTAAGGAGATTCAGTTTGCTGCATTCTGGAAGCTTCATGAAAAGTGAACAAGGCAGCAGATAACTCGATCTCTATGAGGCGAGCTGGTTAATCTCATTTTTCAGTCTTCACAGCCTATTCACCAGCCAGTGCTGTCTCACTCCGACTGCAGTAAAACGTGCAGATCAATACTGCCAATGGGTGATTAGCAATTTGCAAACTTCAGTAAGTGAATACATCCGAGTCAAGGTTTGAAGTTGGAGAAGAAAGTGGAGGAGGAGTGATTGAATGGGCTGAAATAATGAAAATGGATATTTCCTCTCAAGTGAAATGTAAGCATTGTTGAGCTCTGTTAAGCAAGATGATGGCAGAGATTTGTACTCCTTTCACAGTGATTACAGAAAATAATATTTTTTTTCTGAAATCACTAACATCAAATGTGCTTTTCCCTTATCACCTCTCTTGATCTTTTTTCCTCCGCTGTTGACCTGCTGGAGGATAAAAATGGCTAAATTTATGCAACTGAGAGTTTTATCATTGTTCTTGAGACCACTTTTTGCTGGTTCAGTCAGATGAATTCCAAGGTGCTCGTTTACTACTCAGTCTCAGTTTCAGGCAGAAAGGCCCTGGTTTCTGTCAGTACACTCTGGACACACCAAAGACAATTCTGGGGTTCTGCTCATGAAAACAACTCAGAATAAATGCCTTTAGCTCCCTCGGAGACCCTGTGTACTGCCAAAGAGTGCAGCTGAAGTAGCAGTGATTTTAAGGTATTAAAACTGCATTAAAAACAAAACAGTAACTGAAATATGGAAAAGGACCAGGTAATCGCTACAAGGAAGGAAAATTGCATTCTCCATAGCAAATGTGGTCTGACCTCGAAAGTCAGGGTGGTTGTGTGCTTAAAGATGCCATCTGAAAATCTGTGGTTAGAGAAGTACAGGAAGGCTCTCTTTCAGGTTTGCTCCAATGAAGTTGAAAAGCTGCCTTCCCAACTGCAGCCAGGCTGTGTTTCCAAGTTATGCATGTGTTGTCTAATTAAAACTTAATGGGAAAGAAGTAACTCCTGCAGTGCAGGAGCATGTTGTGGTAGCTCTTGTGTGAGGCTGAGCTGTCCTCTCCTCCATGGTTTCTTATATGAAAGCTGAAGAACTGGTTTCTCACTGAGAAACACTAGAAAAGTAGAATTTCTCCTCATTCACAATTTTCTTTCATAAAAATGTCGTGATTTATGTTGGCAATGAGGAAAGTGATGATAAAAATCAAAGCCTGAGTTTTATACAGCAGGAAGTGCTGTGTTTTGAATGAGGTTTTGTGGGGTCTTAACAGTGTAGAGATTGACCTGGCAGTCATAATTCTGGAAAAACCTGGCAGTAAAATTTGAAATCATTGCCCCTTCGCATCTCCGTGCAAAATGTGCTGGTTGCTCTCCAGTCCATTAGCGCAGTGACGTAAAACTGGTGAAATAAAATCAAACTGGAGACAGGACAGTTGTATTTCAGACCATTAAGTCATGCACTGTTGCTTGGACAGTTTTGTGTCTACCAAATATATTTCAAGGTAGATTCAATTTGGGTTTGGCTCAACCTCGCAGCAGTCTAAGCTTGAATAATGAAAATGAGTTGTTGGGGATGGAGTGATGTAAGTCAGGTTTAGCATGTTTGACAGAGTCATTTTGCTAATGGATTGGTGATCCCAGTGTGACTTTTTTAATCATTTTCCCACATCTTTGGTTCAAATTGCATTTAATTGAAAAGACATGAATAGTAATTGAAGCTTTGCAGACAACCAAGAAGTATTTTCCCCCAGGGAAAGCCAAGAAGGTACATTTAAGCAGATGGTTGTGCTGATATAAGTCCCCATGTGAACAGTCTCACCCAGCAAGTGGGGTATGAAATGCTGAGGGATGTAGCTTGTGTCACCTGCAGAGATGCAGCTTAAATTGTGCAACCTGTTCTCTTGCCAGAGGTGTTTTTCTCTTTGTCATAGGAATAGAAGGGTTTAAACTGAAACTCTGCTCCATTTCCAAGGCTCAGGTGGATTCCTTGTGCCATCTGTGGATGGCTGCTCCTTCTCTCCCCTCTGCTCCACCTTACCCTGTGATGTTACAGCTTGAAATTCCCTTTCTCAGCCCAAGAATTTATTTCTGTGTGGAGACTTTCTGGGTCTCATCAGTGCAGTGGGTAAAGCAAAACCAAGTTACCAGCTCCTGCTTTCTCAGGCCACATGTAACTAGTGAGGGGGTATTGATTTACGTTTGATGCGATGTAGTTTATAAATATGCATGAGGATTTAGGGTTATTTAACTGTGCTTTTTAATTCTCCGTGCAGTGCTGACTCTTCTAGTTGAGGGTTTCTTTATATGCACAGCAACCCCTTCCATGACAGCCCTGTTCTCACTGCCTGGGACATCTCTAATGTTTGTTAATCCCAAATCTGTAGAAACTTTTAATGTTCAAGGAATAAAAGGCCACAAAGCGATGCCCTTCTGCATAGGGACCAAGGGAGCAAAGTCCAGCTCCCCAAGGAGCTGGGTGAGGAAACCTGGGGTTAAAAGGTGGGGAGAAGGGAGGAGATGGAGGAGACCTTTTTCATGCTCCTGGAGAAGCTGAAAAAGAGCTCTTTTCATCAGGATCCTACTACTTGCTTAAATTAAAAAAAAAAAAAATTAACCCGATCAAATGGTGTAAAGGGAGGGAAAACCAAACATTTGTCTATTTGCCCTGAGGAGATGGAAGAGAATGTACCATCTGAATCGATATTTGGATGTTTTAGACACTCAGGTCTCTTACTTGAGAAAGAGCAGAGCAAACAAAAGAGGGTTCTGCCTGTTCAAGATATCTAAGTGAACCTGCAGTGGCTCCTCATGGGATGGGATAATGTAGGTAATGGATAAAAGGATGGTATATATGTTCCTCTGAGTTGTTGGAAGCTCCCTACTGCTCTCTCACTTCTCCCTCTACCAAATTCTCCATTACTAGAGGAGTTTCCTCCTGCACCTGGTCGGACCTTGTGGTGACACTGGGGAAGACGAGCTCTCCCCAGACAACCACCCCACCACGGAGAAGTGACTGTGACAAAAAGAATGAAACCTGTCAGTTTTACTGGGGCTGCTCTTCCCCTCGGAGTGCTGCAGGGACGTGTTTTGTTTTCCTCCTTTTCCTCGTCTGCGTGGCCGCAGCAGAAGGCGCGTGGGAGGCGAGAGCCCCTCGCAGGGAGAGGCTGCACTGGAGCTTGCTTAACCTGCAACACATTTGCTGTAAATCCCACTCAGACACTGCCCGGCTGCTCCAGGAGACTGTCAGAAGTGAGTCCTCCAAACTGTTTGCGTCTGTCACAGTTTCTGTGTGATGGGAAAGGGAACTTGACTTGCTCTTCGAGTGGAAATGCTTCCAGCTTGAGGCAGGGAATTCTGTTGATGATGGGTGGGTTAGCTCAGGGGTGCAGTCAAGGCTGGGGGTGCTCATTCATTCACTGAAATGTGGTGGGTTGGCTTTGTACCCTGCCAGGTTGGAATTAGACATGCAGGGCCATAGAATAGTACTTCCATTTGCATTAAATTACAGGATCAAAACACCCTGGTGCTCTTGAAGCCTTTAGGAGATTCAGCATTGCTGCTAAGGCTGTTGTGGTTGACCTCAGCATCCAGCCTATGCCATGTGTTTGCTGTACAAATACATGATGTGATTGACAGCTCTTCTTGTCACTTATTTTTCAGGCTTTTATATGCTCAGATAAACTTTGATACTTGCATGAAGGCTTTTACATAATTTTTAATTATGCATCTTTCTTTTTATATCAGATACTATCTGAAAAAATACCCGTAGAGGTTTTGCTTTTTGCTAATGAGATCCATTAACTGGAAAATCCTATTACATTGCAGTTTCACTTTCCTTTATAAAGTCTTGAAAGCGAGACCTCTGCTGTCATACTTCATTCTGACTCTTTCCTTCCTGTGTGGGTACTGAGGGTCCCAAGCTAGCACAGCCAATTCGTGTTGCTTCTCTCCTCTGGGATCTACCCTAGAAATCCCATCTGGATTCATCCCAAAGTAGAGCTTTACCAGGAAATTCAGAGTTATGGGGGCATTAAAGCGAGATTTATGGAGCATTGTCAGGAGGGAAAGCTTTGAGTGGTTGAATATCTGGATTGGAGTGAATACCACAAAAACACCTCACTTCAAGCATCTTCCATCTTTCTGGTCTACTGAACAGTAACTGTATGTGCATGTTGCAGAATAAGAAACAGGGCAGCAAAGATATAGTTAAATTTTTTTGTAAAATGTGTGTACTTCTCTTGAAAACCTAGATTTGGTCTGACACCTCTCAACAGTATTCCCAACCAAAGTTACTTCATTTGTATGGGAAAGTTGATAGAATGTTTTTTGAAATTCAGATCTCTGAGAGCCAGCATTTCTCACCGTATAAAGTTAAGACTTATCTCTGAAAAAGAATTTTTATAACTCAGACTATAAGCTCTTTGGGGCTGTTTTCAGAACCTATGTGCTTTTTATTTCCAGTGTCTTTATCAGAGGTTTTTGAACCAGCACAGGTCTCCTCTGCACACTACTAGACTGTAAATAATAGCAACTTTTTATGGACTTTGTTCTCAGGAAGGACAGGAATCCTTGACTTGAAAAAAGTAGTGTAGAAACCCTGAAATTCAAATCTCTAGGTGGTAACAAACTATCCTAGAGCAGACTATGATTTTCTTCCATTTCAATAAAAGGAAGAGCAGCAATTGAAAAGGACAGTAAACGTTTGAATGCATTTTTTCTTCTAGATTATCCCAGCTTTGTGCCATTCCATGTCTCACTGTCCTGACTCTTAACCTTCTTGTCACGTTTGTTTGCATCCCAGACCTCATCTGAATGCCTCACTCAATGCAAATTACAGTCTTGCATCCTCCAGGGAACAACACATTTGAAAGCGGTATAGAAAACAGATCTCCTTTTAAAACTGTACCTGAAGGGCTTCAGCACCACTGCTAAGACATTTTATTTTATTACTCCTATTGCAGCAGTGTCCAAAAATGTGTTACATGTTGTACCAAAAGATATGGTCTGGTGTTAGAACAGTGTGATTAGGGTGATTAGAGCTTTTTTGTCTGTGGTACAGCCTTGCTCCAACCACCTCCCTGTCTATTGCTAATTTGCTGTAGATGCTGCGGTGAAAGAGGCCATAGGAAGGAATATCAATGAGCATGGATAGTGTGGAAAAAGGAAGAGAAAAACCCCTGTAGAAGCCTTTGTGGGAGGAGCAGCTGATCCAAGTGTTGGAAGTGGCATTACTGGTGGAGGGGGGAAGGTGATGTGGGATTACTCATTGCATGTGAGGGCAAGGATGTGAAATCTGTTGGTGGAGGAGTTACTGGGGATGAAGAGGCATAACTCAGGCTAACACAGATTGTCTTCACCCTTGCTGTTCTGGAAATGACTAACAGGGGTGTTCAGGAGGCCAGAGGAGAAAGGTTGCCTCATGGATCCAGGTGTATGGACAAGAGGTCACATCACCTGGGCGAGGAGAAGGATCTTCCTGTTTTGCGGAACAAGTAGCAGGCATTGGACTAAGAACTGGCTAAGAGAAGGATGGAAAGGTTGCCCCAGTGAATTTCTGCTGCCAGGTTTCAGTGTTGTGCGTGTGCAGATGTACACACAAAAACGATGGAGAGAGAAGAAAGGTAGGGAAGCGGCATGAGACCTGGTGGGAACAAATGAGCCTTTGCCCAACATCCAGCACCTTCTGTTTTTCTCCTTTTTTCCCCCCGCAACTGTTTCAGATTTCCAGCATGCACATACTGGCAAAGCTGTGAGGAGCAGGTGGTGGTTGTTGCTTATTTGTTAGTGTGCTTTGTCTCATCTTTGCAATCCATTTTTGTCAATACAGCTCCTGTTCCACAGGCTTTAAAGATCCCTTGGTGTGGTTATCTTGTGTGACAGAGGCAGCCGGGGCGGGTGAGCGTGCTGTGCTTTGTGCACCGGGTACAGAGGGAATTCTCGGGATGAGGTTTACTTTGGGTATTACTCTAATCACTTTAACAAGCCTGAGCAAAGAAACAAAAAGAACAAAACCAAGAAACAGAATTTCCATTAAAATGGCATTTCCTGAGGTAGGATTAAGCTTTCTGAAATTGCCTTGTCCTGGGTGCAGAAATGCCTCCAACAGCCTTTTGTACGAGACAGTTGAGTAACCAATTTTTTTTTTTAAAGCTGTTTAAGTTAAAATATAATCTAGGTAGACCAGGAGAAGCTGCTCACCTGTATAGCCAGGCAGACTCTAGTTAATAAGCTACTGCAGCAAGACCTAGAGTTGTTGGGGACCTTGTGTGTGCCTTTCAGGTGGTAAATTCCAATTTTGCCTTCCCGCTGTTTTTTTGTTCTCCATCTTTGAGTAAAATTTCCAACGGGTGTTGATGCAGGACTAACAGCAGACAATTCTTGATATAAATGCTGAACCATTAACTGTAAGCTGAAGATAAACACGTTCAAAGGCGCCTTCTAATGATTTGTGACTTCTCTGCTTTCATAACTCAGTGAAAGCAACAGGGTGTTCATTAGCTGTGTGCAAAGCCCGTGTGGCTGTGTTTACCCACAAATACCACATGTTTGCAGGAAAGCCAAACAGTAATTCCAGAAACCCAGAGCCTTGGGAAAGGCGTGCTCGAGCTGTGGAAAGGATCTGTGGTCAGGAGGAGGCACTAAATCCCAAACATAAACCTGCAGGTCCCCAAAAGTAATGTCAGCTCTTCCAGCATCAGAAACCTGGATTTTGCAGGAATTCAGTAGCTTCAGCCTGACACAGTGAAAGACCAGCCAGAGACCTTGGGTGACATTTTCTCACATTTTGTCCTAACTTTGGAGGATTCAGGATGTGCCACGTCTGGTTTAGTCCAGGATTTACCAAAAGGTACCACCAGGCTGTGCCAGCAGTGAAGTAGCACGCTCTGCTCAAGAGTTCAGAAGCTCAGTTTTGGGCATTGACCACTTGCATATACCCAATTATTTGCTGTGTGTTAGTGTTTACAATTCAAGCTACTTTTTTGCCTACAAGAGGCAGTAAATGGAAGCAAGAGCATTCCCTGGCCAGTTGGATACTTTTCAAACACGCCCCTTCCACCATCCCCCCAGCTGATGCTTTAGGTTTTATATCTGTGTATAAGAACCTTCCCCATCTGTCTCCTACAGCTAGATGCAGTCTTTATTTCGAATATTCTTCCAAGGTAACTACTGACCCACTTAAAGCTGATATAATCTACTAAGCTCCTTAAATCATTTCTATTTAAGTTCTCCAGTACTGAATAATGTGTCCCGGTCCAGAAATCTTGGAGATCCCTCTCTTGAGAAGTCAGCACGGGAAGAAATTCCTCAGCTCAGGAGGCAGCGGTGTGTGCTGCTGGTGTTTGGGTGGCTCTCGCCGTGTGCGAGGGGCGCGTGAGGAGGAAATGGGCCTTTCCTTGAAGAGCTTCCAGTCGCCAGCCTCTTCTCAGCAGGGGCAGGCACAAGCTGTTGGGATTGCCAGCGAGCAGTGATTCAGCTCAGCTGTCCATATGCTCCGCCAGAATTTACTGTGCTGCTCAGAAATCACAATCGTTTAAGGTTGAGAGATACCGAGACTATGAAAAAATCAGGCACTTAAGTGTGTGTCGGCCTCATCTATGGGTTTTGACGGTTTTGCTTTCCAAAGCATTAAACAGAAGGAGCCTGTGAGGATGTGAAGTCAGCTGAAAATCCTTCACAGTGCCTGCTGACATTGTATCCTGACAGTCATTGCCTTTTTGGCACGTATGGACTTCTTTAATTTCATTAGTGATGTTAGATAAACATATTCACACCAATGGGGACTATTCCCTTTGCTACCCGCTCTACCTTCTGATCAGAAATACCTGCAGTAGATGAATAGACCTTAAATGGAGTTGTTAAGCACTGAATGTTTCATCAAATGTAAAGTAGCCCACATGGCTTTAAGTACTTTATTCTTACCTGTGCGCCTGTGAGAGTGAGTGGAGTAGAGAGAAAAGCTTTTATAGCTCCTGGAGAAAGACATCGCTGAATTGGGACTGTGCAGTTTTCAAACAACCAGGAGGAGAGATGCCAAAATAAGTTCATCCCTTTTCAAGGTGCTGTCACTGACAGCTTTCATTGTTCTTCTAAACAACTCCTCTTCTAAAGGAAAAGTTTCTGTTTTTCAGAGATTAAAGCAGTCCTGTCTTCATTCATTGCTTTGGCACTTGACTGATTCTTCCCTAATGGGCAGATTACTTAGGAAGTTTTTGAGCTGTAATTTCAACACATAGGCCAACATGCTGACTGTTTGACGATAATATAGTTTTAAAAAATGACACATAGCATCAGCACAATTATCTCCCCGGGGTGGTTTTTTTTCAAGCTGGAAGATGGAAGTGAGAAGGGAGGCAGCAGCATCTGACTCGAGCTTGTACCTCAGTTCTAGATGACAAATTGGCCCTGTTGCAAGTTCTTTTTTCCATAGTCTTTTGTCAGAAAGTTTATTGATAGCCAGAGTCTTACTAAATAGTTCTGCCAGAGTGTGCTTGGAACATATTGCATTAAGCCAACATTTGCGTGTGGCATCTGCAGTGTCTGCCTCACAAAGTGACTGCGCAGTCGGGACACGAGCAGTGGGGTGGTCCTTGAGAGAGTTTCCCTTGTGCATACCCTGGGGCATGTGCCTGGAAGGCTGAGGATAGTGCATCAAAACAACATTATTTCACAAATTGTAGAGCGCATTAACGTGTGGCATCAACAAATCATCTCCATAAAATGGCCGGTGCTCTTCTGCAAGAAAAAAAATGGTTTTGCTGCCTTAAGCACAAATCAGCTAGTTAGCATCTTGCTTTTCAGGAATGAGTAATTCACATTTTTAAGTGCCAACCAGGCTTGGTTGCAATCAATCAAGGTATTTATTGCTTCCCCCTAAATTGAAGCTCTGTGTACATTTTTCTGACAAATCTGAATTACTCGTTCAATGTTATTCCTTGAAAGAAGAATCAATGAATGCCAGCAGTTCTCTCTAGTCCAAGCCATTTACTGTTGAAAATCTCTACAATTTCCAGCTTTTAAGGTATTGGGGGAAACAGGAGTAAAGAGGGGATGCTGCTGAGAAACTGGCAGTAATGTGCTATCTTTGATCTCTGAGACACTGGCCATGATGTGCTGATGAGCAGAACGAGCTCCTACTGAATGAGCCAGGGATGGGATGGCTTTCCAACAGAGCTCTGTAGGTCATGCATCCATTGCATCCCCCAAATGTCTCATATTTCTATATAAAGGCACCATGAGCTTAAGAGGATTTGGTCAAACCTCACGTTCAGGCCAAGTTTCCAAACCCACAGCACGATTTTCATGCTCCTTGGAGAAACCAGGGATACATTACTGTTTGTTACAAGATGCTTTTTAACTCTGTTAAGCGATGCCTCCTTGCACATGTTGGTTCAGCACAGAAGCAGCATCTGGAGCTGTGCCTGGGCAGCTGTTTGGGGAGTCCCAGCTCCTGTTCAAGGAACGTGGCTCTCTCTTCTGTACCCGCCTTTCAAATGCCACTGCTTGGTCTTCCTCTTCAGTTGTCCAGGATTAGAAATGATTTTCTAAACGGGCAAATCTGGTTTAAGTCTTCTCTCCCAGTGCCTGAAATAACATTTTCCAGGCTTCTGCTGCACAACTGAAAGGACAAAATTATGATCAGTAAGACTAATTTATTGTAGGGGGAAGTGCAGTTGACAGAGAAAAACAGCAATTTAGATTTTCCAGAGCTAAAGGAATTCCAGGAGGATGTTGTTTGCTTTCTTCAGTCCCTGGTTTCCTACCAGCATTAGGGTTTCATGTCTCTCAAATGCTAGTGAGATCTTAATGCTGCTTTGCTGTCTCTTATATTTAGCAGTTTCCAACCATGACTCTTCACAGATCCAACCCTAAACCACTCATTTTTAGGGCACAAAGTCACTCCCAACCTTCAGAAATTCGGAAAAACACTCCAAACGATCGAAGTTGTGATGCTGTTTTGACTTTCTGCATTACCTACACATGCAACAGATCCCTTTCATCAGACACTGCCTCTGGTCTGCACCGTTTCCATGGAAAGCTTCCTGCATTTATTTGAAGCTCCAGAGGATGCCAGTAAATTTCCCAGAGACTTAAGTACTGCTCCTCTTGGTACAGTCTGGTGGTGAAGAGGGGCAGCTCTGAAGATGTGTTTTCTTTTCCTTTCTGCCATGGTGCTGCTAAGGAATCTGGAACTGGAGACTGCATCTTTCCATACCTGCATTCTCCTCACAGACTGCATCTTCAGGCTTTGTTGTCTGCTTTTTGGGCTTTAGGTTGTAGTTCCCTGTGGGGTTTGTACAGGACCTGGCACGCTGGGATCCCTGTCTCACTTGGTTTCTTTTAGGCATTGCTATAATATTAACCAGCTGCACTAATATTTTAGCTGTAGGGAGAAATGTACTGGTTTGATGTGTGCTGTGTAGAAGAAAGAGAAAGCTACTGCCCCTAGCCCAAAAATGTGAGTAGCATAGCAAATATGTTAGTGATCTCCCAGAAATGTTAAATGAGATGGATTCTGCCACTGCCTTCATTTCACTGTGGGCTTTTAACAGATTCTCTTGGCTCGATGTAGCTTCAGACTGATGTGCTGAGGAGAGCTGATGAACCCTGAAAATAAGGCTGAGTCCTGGTGATGAGTTTTAGAGCATGTTTTTTTTTAAAGGGGGCACATTGTAAAAGGAGAGGATACATGTTTTGAAAGATCTATAAGAGCCAAAGCACTGCAGCTTCATGGCAAGGCTTTATAGAAAGGCCAGATAGATGATTGAAAAGAGTAAATAACAAAATAAACAGACTGGTGCAGTGTGGGTTACAGCAGCCCTGGCAGGGAGGTAGCAGCAGTCTCCAGGTGTGCATGGCTTTCCTCACACTGGGATCCTGCTGCTGTCTCGTGCTGTGTGTCTCTGCAGCAGTCTCTGGTGATCCCTGTGCTGGGGCTGGAGTGGTGGTGGCAGCCAGGATGAGCTGTGCCTGGCCATGGCAAGGCAGACAGGGCCAGAGCCCTTCCTGGCCAGTCAGAAGCACCAGTGGCTGCTGGGATCCAGAGCTGAGCGTTGGAGCATCCTTTTGCCAGCCAGAGTAAACCCTGTTACAAACTTTAGATTTGAATCTTTTCCCTTGAAAAACAAACAAGAGAGTGAGGAGTGCCCTGACCTGTCTGGAAGAGTCCTGAAGTGCAAATAGCAGGAGAAGGTAAAGAGCTGGGTGCAGAACAGGTTTGTAAATGCCAGTGTGTTCCTGGGGAGAATATATCTAAGTTGGTGTTGCAGCTGTCTTTGTTCTCCCTCTGTTTGACATCTCCAAGATGCTGCTTGTGTCCTTCAGGTCTCACCCTCTTCTTTTTTTTTTTTTTTTCCTTTGTCCTCTGGGAAGAAAAGCCCAGAAGAGCATCTTCGACCACAATGATGGAAGCTGCTATTTTGTGAGAGCCCACAAATTTGTCCATGCTCTCCAGCATTCTTCCAGCAGCCAGAGATGCTGGAAGATGCTCCCCTCTCCTGGCATGGCCCAGTTATGGAGCAGTTGTCCTTAAATTTGTCGAGCCCATTTTTGAAGCAGTTCTGTGTCTGCTTCCAGGCTCTGGGGCAGCAAGTTTCAGCTGTTCACTGCCTGCTGAGGTGCTTTCCAGGATGTGAATAGATTATTTTCAATAAAAGATATTTGGGAATGGGATCTTCTGGGGTCTCTTACCAGCAATGACCAGAAATGCCACATGAAGTTGCTCAGTCTCAGCTCTGGTTTGCATGAAAAAAACCCCACATAAAGTTCTAGCACGTCTTTAATGGAAATGAAATGATAAAATTGCGATAATACCTACCTCATGCTGCTCTTGAGGGTTAATTAATGTTTACAAAATCACTTTAGGTCCTGAGATTTAATTGAAGGAAAAATATTACCATATAAAATAGCTTTTTATGCAGGCACTGCTATAGGGTTTCAGCTGGGCAGAGTGCCGTGGCAGCCAGCATTAGCACATGTTTTACTACATTTATGGTTGTGAGGCTTCCTGTAGTTTATATGAAAATTGTCTCTCTGAAATCACAAATGTAGCATCAGTGCTTTCCTCTCACTTTGAAAGAATATTAATTTGCCATCTTAGGACTTGACTGACTATTTAAACTGCTGTAAATACAACTCTCCTCTGAGAAAAAAGACTGGAATATCTGTTCCCTTGTTTGGGATGAGGTGTTACAACTTGCTAATGACTCCACCCTTGGAGTTCTGTGGATGTTGCTGGCTCATATGAGCAATAAATCAGGTTGCTACTGGGTGTCCTGCTGTAGTTTAAGGGTGTATTTGGGTGTTCATTATAATCTCCTGCTATCAAGAGATTTAAGATACAGCTATAAAACTTCATTTCTGGAGTTAAATTTAACTGTGGAGGTATCAGCCAGGGAGCACTGTTAAGTGGGGTGTTTCTGTGGGGTTTTTTCTGGCTGGGGTTTTTTTTTGGTTTGTTGTTTCTCTTTTGTTTGTTTGTTTTTTACTTTTGTCTTGTTTCAGGTTTTTTTAAGGATGGAGTAGCAAGAGAAGGAGAGGCAACACTGGGTTTGGCTGACTTTAACTGTCGGAACCAAACATTGTCACTGCATAAATGTCACCTTTTTCTCTGCTGTACCACTTTCTGACCTCGCACAGGGTGGCACGGGTTGGGTGGGCCCGGAGGCTGGGTGAGTTGCTCAGTGTTCTTCTGTTGTTTCTGCCACGCAGGGCGACTACGACCCCAGCAGAACCAAAGTTCTCCATTTCAGCATGAACCCCATGAGTCTGGCCAAGCAGCAGCGCAAGGAGGAGCAGCAGCAGCTCCAGGAGGAGTGTGAGAGGCTCCGGGAGCTCGTGAGGGTGCTCGAGGGGGGCGGCTCCATCTCTGGCAATCTGGAAGGAGTTGGGAGTTTTCAGTCACCACAAGAAGTTGCAGGTAGGCTGCTGGCTTCTGGTCCTGAGGATGCATTTATTCATCCGTGCTGCCAGAGGAACTGACTGCAGAAGCAGATGGAGGCCTTGCTTGATGGAGTGGTTATGAGGAGAATGAAAAAAGCTGGGCTGATGCAGGAGAGAGTGAATGTGTGGTGGCAATCCTGTGGCAGTTTGGTAGAGGGTGGGTGGTAAGGCTAAATAATAATAATTCATATCATTTGCTCATGATAAATGAAATAGCAATTCAACAGCCTTCTTAGGCTGGTGCTGCCAACGGAGTGAAAGGAAATATTTCCTCCCTTTCAGGGCTGGTTTAGCCCTTGAGGTAGTACAGACAGCAGGAAATAACTTTCATAGCTGCAGGGAAGCAAGTGGTTGAAATCTTTTCAGACCTGGCTTAAAACAAATTAATATTGTTTATCAGTGTATATGTGCCCCATTAATCACAGCTACATTCAATACTCCAGGAAAGCAGAGTACATCTTTCACCGAGCTAAATACATTTCACAGAGTCTGTGGCACTCCAGTACAGTCTGTCTTCCCTTCAAATACCTGAGACTTTTTAGTACAGTAACCCCAAAAATCAACACCTCCAGACATGTTCTCAGACTCTGTAAATCAAGGTAAGGATATCAATAAAGCCTGACCCATCACCTGCAACACTGCGAGGGACCAGGCAGAATCCAGTAATGCTGAAGAGCCCAGGAGAACTTAATGCTGTAACTCTCTCATGCCCTCAAAACAACTTTTTTAGAGAAGAGAAAAATAAAAGAGAACTGAAGGTCTGTGTAGAGCTAACCTGGGGTGTTCCAACTGCACATACTTGGTCAGTGTCTGGAGGTCAGGATCATCCCTCAGATGACACTGAGAGAGCTTTTCCCAAAAGTCACTAGTGCTGGAGACTTCAGCCCCACAAAAGGGCAGAGCCCTGGTTTAAAGAAAATGCACAGAAGAAAACATCTTTCACTGTTATGAAACCAAAATTCTCAGCAAGTAGCTTGTCTGTTTTCCCATCACTCAAACAATGGCACTTTATTACTGCTGAGAATGTGTTTGTTCCAGCATCTCATAGTGGATTATGGTACTATATAGCCTTAAAAATATGATGGTGAGAAGTGCAGATGGGGTGGTTTGTAAAGAGAAGAGCTCACTGGATGTTACAGGTAAGTGACAGTTTTGTCACTGCGTTAGTGGGTGCTCTAACAAATGCATAAGCATGAAACACTTGGCAAACGTTTAAAAAGACCATTGTCTGCAGGAGCTTCCAGTCTGAGACCCCCACTGAGCAGTTCTGGGGGATGGTTCTTGCATTGCAATTTGAATTTGAAATGCACCGTGTTTTAGGGGTTTAAATTGCAGTGGATGCTGCTGCCCAGTGCCCTTGTCTGTCCTCATGTCCCCGGCACATCTGACGCTGCAGGTCCAGGGGCTGGCAGTGCCCTGTGAGCCCGGGGAGGGCAGGGGCAGAGAGGCTGCAGAGGTGAGGTCAGCCCCATGTCTCTGTCACTGATGAATGAACCTCTGGGGTATCATCTGCAGTAATTAGACCGTCTCTTCTGGGGGAATGTGTTTCTCACGTGTGCCTCGCATCCTCTGATGTGTTAGGCAGAATTATTATTCTGCTGCCTTTCCACGCAGTTGCTTTTAGCTGTTTGTGAGGTGCCTCTGTGCTGGGATGTTACCAGGTTTGTCGTTAGCTCAGAAGGGATGCATTTTTAAAGCTGTTTTCTCTTCTGCCTTTGATTCCAACAGGAAGACAAACAGCTCACTGGGTTTCGAGGTGTTTTCAACCTCATGTATGTGATGCTTTTTCTTTCTCCCTTTTACCCCAGTCCCAAGCGATATCATTGTGACTTCTGGTCACCAGCTCAGATGGGAGGGAGCATCAGCTGCAGAACTTAGCAGAGTGGGAAATACCTCAGTGTTATTTACCACAGCCACAGGAGGGCCCTTTGCATTCTCAGAGTGCCTGTAAGTGCATATGGAAGTGGTTCTTGTAAACAAAATGGGAAAAAGCTGTTGAAGGATGGAGGAGCCCTGTGGGCGACTCTTTGAGAACAGGGTAAAGGTATAGTAAGCCAGGTTATATGGAAAGGTCTTGGGGTTTTTTATGGTATTTCATGTACTTGTGTGCATCACTGTCATGCACAGGGCACGTTGCCATAAATGCACCTAAATTCCCCTTTCTGCTGCAGGAGCTTTCACCAGTATGGGCTCAAAGCATGGGGACTGGGAATACTGGGATGTACAAGAGATGCTGAGGATGCTACAGTGCTGACCACGAGGTTACTGGGTGATTCTGAGCTGGCTTTAAATTAGCCAGGTGAATGCCAGATTTGGCCTTCTTTCTGGAGAAGGGAGAGCTGCTGGTGGGGTAGGGGACAGCTCATCAAGTGTGCTGTGCAAGCTGCATCCCCTTCTGTGTCGACTCCATCCTGCATCCGCAGTGTGGATACAGCAGCTGTTCAGCAGTGGCTTAACAACATGGATCCACATGGCCAGAAAACTCACACTGTCTCCCTCTGGATAAGAAAGAAAAGATCCAGCTTGTGCTGTTTCCTTAGCTCTGCCCACAGGAACAGCTGCCACATGCCTTCTGCTCAGTGCATTTCCAAGGTGTGAAACGGGGAGCGTGTGGCAGAAACTCCCTCTGCTCTGTTTGTCACTGTGCGATTGGCTACCCCGGGGAGGGAGGTCTGTTGTGCACGGTAAGGGAGCGGATTTCAGTGAGTTTTGTGAAGCTGTTTCTTTACAAAAATGACAAGGAGTAGGGCTTTTCTTGCACCCCTTTCTGTCAGCTGCAGTCCCCATCTGTCTGTTTATCCAGCTCATTTGTGGGACTCACGCAAGAGGCTGATTCAGTTCTCTGAGCTTTCGAGGTGGGAGGTCCCTGGTGTCAGAGTAGAATGGGATGAGAGAGAGCAAGGACAGAGTAGGAAGAGTGTGGATAAAAGCTGGGAGGACGACAAAGGTCATATGTAAGTTTGCATTCTGCCTTTAGACAAATAGAGGTAAATGTAAGATTTTATTGTCCTGTTTTGCCATATAACCTGACTGGCTGTTTGGCCGAGGTGAGGGATTTGGGTGGCCTCCAGCCAGTCAGGTTTGCTGTGTTCAGCAAGCTTATGTGGTCTGCAACAGCTATGCTTATGGTTCACAGAATTATAATTATACCAACCAAAAAAAGGCATTAAGGACAATGATGTTGATGGTTTTGATAATAATGTATTGGCCATTGTTAAATCCCTTCACTGGGCTGGAGTGCAGCACATTTTTTCTGATCGTATTTCCAACTCCTGCGTAGGTAATAAGAAAATTATTACTGTGGACGTTAAAGCTCATTAAATGTGACTCTATTAAAAATCAAGGTTATGCTGGACTTTAAATCTCTTTGAGCATAACCGCTGGAGGCTGCAGCACAGCCTGGCAACTTGCCATGTAGTTCAGTGGTCCTTTCCTCTCATTTATGCTGTAATAGTCTCTGTTCAGATGGGGACCTATGGAGAGCTATAACAGCATGTGCTGTCCTTTTCTAAAGCACAGATTTGCAGAGCAGGCTCGTGTGGTATTAATGGGGGCAGGTCTGTGGCTGCCACATTCGGGGCGTGGGCTGGACCTCTGTGGGTGTTGTGTTTCTCTGCGGGGTTGTGTAAGAGGAGGGTGCACCAAGGTCAGGCAGCCATCTGGGGAGAGGCTCTGAGTCCTCCTGCCTCAGAAACAGGGATGCAGATTGTGGAAAAATCTGCTTTGGAAAGGTGGCGCAGGGGCATTGCTGCCCAGATTTGGAATCTGTTCCAGTTCTGCATTTCTCTTTCCCATATTCTTCACACCTTCCTGTCACTGCCCCTTCTGTACTTCAGTCTGCATCTTCTACTTTTTTTTTTCTTCCATCTCCATAGCTTTTCCGGCTTTTTTTCTGGTTTTCTCCAGGCCATTTCTGTTTAGATCTTCTTTTTTTGTCTTGTGTGGTCCTGGTGGACCTCTTGATTTCTCGCGCTGCTAGAGACAGATTTGGGTCTTAGTTGCAAGCAAATATGTAGGTGGCAGCTAATGGGGAGCTGACAGAAGTAATGACTTGTAGTAAAGCATAGGTAGCAATGAGAGAGAATGCTTCAGGTGCTCCTTATCTCCTTTTGTTCTTATCTTAAGGGTGATATATCTGAAGGTAGGAATGGACGACCCATGGAATCTGGTTCCTGACTAAAAGAATGCAGTAATGTGAATTTTCCATCATCTCTCATGATTTATTGCTATCCTGTAGCTACACCAGAGTGTTCCCTTCTTCATGCAGCTTCTCTCTGTGAGAAAGAGGAAAAGTGCTTTTAATATTCTTCCTGGTGAGAGAGAGGCTGGCACCCCTACCAGGAAGGAGGATGGGGAAATCAACTCTGATTTCAGCCATCTGTGGAGAACTTTGGAACTATTTTCCTGAACATAATCCCACCAAAAAGGAAAGCTGTTCATCCATCTCAGTGGTTTCAGTGTCCTTTTCCCCTTGTTAGCGAAAAAGTAGGAAAAAGGGGTTCTTCATGAAGGCCTGGGGAATCTCATTCTGAGGCAGATGTTTGATTCTATCAGAGATGCTACATCTGGCATTCAGCAGGGGCTGTCCCCAGCATCACAGCCATGCCAGGGGCTTGTAAAATGTATTTAATTGAATATAAATTGGGTAATGAATTAATATTAAAATAATCTAATCTTGCTGAAGTGACAAGCCAGAGACGGTAAAATTTGTCACTGTCCCAGTGTGCTTGTGCTTGTGATGAATGTGTTTCTGAGTACAGAAGGTGACAGAAAAGGAGCAGATGGAATTTAGAAGTTGCCATTCTCCATCCACAGTTGGCTGAGCTGTTGGTGCTTGGAAGCCTTGGTGCTTCCTACCATCTGTGTAGGGAATCCACACATGACGAGGGCTGCACCTGTGAATGAGACCTGAGTCCACCTGATGGAGGATTTGTTCCATGACCTTAGTGAGTGGTGGGTGCAGACACAACCTCCATTCCTCACTTTGTGCCAATGGCTCCCAGCATCCCGCGGGTCAAATGGGGCTGGGCCGGGAGAGTGCACAGAGGGCAGATCTCCATCAGTCTCCTCCTGCTCCGTCCTAGAGGATGGATTCATTAGGTGACACTTCTCTCACTGATGTTTAACCTACCAGTTCCCCTTCACTCTGTGCTGAAGGAATTGCCATTGTTCTAAAGAGACACAAAGGTCCAAGGCATTTGCTGCCTTCAAATGTTAAGGGACTGCTGGTAAGAGCAGGATGTTAGCCTTTGTGCCCTGCCTGTATCTCAGTAAATTGCTTTCTGCATATCCCAGTTTCATCTGAAGTTAATAAAGAGCTTGACTTTGCCTCTGCTGTTCTGCTGTGCACTGATGAAGGTCTGTCCTCTTTCACTCCAGAGATGGCCACGTATCCTTGATGGGGGAAGAAATCATTCCCTACTGCTGCCTCCATCCAAGGTGTTGCATGGCACCAGTGTGTGAACCACAAATGATATGGAAAGCAGCACATGGCATGAGTGTTTTTTGCAGCAGTCCTGACCCCTTTGGAGCTGCCTGCCCTCCCGTGCTGACTCCATAGCCAAGGAGCAGTGCCTCCATGGGGCAGTCCCTCCACCTCTCAGCCAGTTCTCATTATTGCTTTTATGGTGCTACTTTCTCTTCTGCAACACATTCAGACCAGTCTGGGACCTGAATAGAATATTAAGACTGGGAATAAGCTGATAGTTTAAATACAGCTTACTTTGATTCCCTTCCTTATTATCCATATCCCTTTGTCCCAGCCCAGCATTAGAGATATCCAGGTGGTGCTGCTAAATATACCTGTTTTCCTAAAAGACTCTGGCAAAGTTGTGATCTGCTGTATTTCATATTGACAGTGCTGCAGTGGTTGGGGGCAGAGTCCCTAAATGGTGTCAGTGGATTTGGGCAGTGCAGCTGTAAGGGGGAAATACCTTGAAGCTTTTGTGTGTTCTGATTCAGCAACAGTGGCCTTTGATGGTAAATGTTCTGCACTACTGAAGTCAGTGGAGGCACCTATAAAGAACCAGGTGTCCTGGCTTGAATGAAAGTCCAGTACCTCAAGAGGGCTGAAAGAAATGTTCCCTGGTTAAAAAGAAAATTGCTTTTATCGTATATAGTATTCATCACCCAGAGAGAAATCCAAGGGGTTTTTTTGGAGATAATACAGATAGGAAGTCATGCAGCACTGAGGATATTGCAAACAGTGTGCCCTGCCTGTGGCAAGATGCCATGAGTCTGTAGAACAGCCAGAGACTTGCCCCCGAGCTCGGAGTAATCTGTGTGCTGCGAGCGGGCCAAAGGTTGCTGACCGAACAAACCCCCAGGGATCCCTGGAGCCTGCAGCTTCTTGTGAAACTGGGATGGGAGGTGCCACTGAGACAGTGCTGGGACTTTTAGACTCTGTCCGCTGTCCAGGGAGCCAGAGGTTTGTAATACATTCTGTAATGTAGTTCTGTTGTAGCTACCGAATGTGTAAAACTTGGTGTCAGTCAAAGGTTACTATCCAGACTATACTTAGCCTTCACAAAGAGCAAAAAAGCTGCAGGATTTCTTCCTGCCCTCCTTTCCACCCATTTCACAAGTGGAGTTCTTGGGGAACTCAATATTTCTGTTTTTGTAAGAGGCAGCCTGTGAACCTGCATAATACCTCCATACAGCTCCAGCGAGTCCTAGAAGGGTTTTTTAAAAGCATTTTCTACCCTCTTGTAAGGCACTGTGTAGAAATCGATTACAGAATATTTAGTAGAAGCCTTGTTCCAGAAAAAAATAAAGCCATTTTTGCAAAGTGAAAATAGTAAAGTTGTGAGAGAGAAGGAAATGGAAAAGAAAATAAAAATGTATATGTGATGAGGGGGACCAAATTTAAACACAACTGTGACAACATCTGCAATGGTTTCTGTAGCAAAGTGAGGAAGGAGGCTCCCAAGGGAATATTCTCTGGGCTTATTGATCCTGCCTTGAATCTGGGTGTAACGGAAATGAGTAGCAGTGAAAATACAGCAGAGGAGAAGGCTGCTGGTTTCCTGGGGGGATGCATTTTCCTGCCTTGGAACTGATGCAGTAAAGGTGTGGTGTTACATCTGAGGAGGAAGAGGCTGCCTTTGCTGAGGTAGGTGGGAGGGTTAGAGGTAGCTAATGTCATTACAGATGGGCAGAGAGCAAGGTCAGAGGTGGCTTCTGGGAGCACATAAATCAAGAGAAAATGTGTAGAGAAACCTGGGCTGACAGGGAATATTCTGTCTCCTTCTGGCTTAGTCTGTACATGGCTGTGAAGGAAAAACTGGTGATAGAAACAGTGTTTTTAAGCCTGATGACTTGGGATTCCAGTTCCCAGTCCATTAATAGCTGAGTGAAATACGAAGTGACCATGAGGAAGAGTTGTTCTCACTACCAGAAGGAACCCCCAGAAGTAGCTGTGCTCCTTCATTTCTACTCAGGAGACGTTCAGCTCCTTTGCAAGGAGGAAAGTCAATGAGCAGCAGAAGGATCCAAGCCCCTTCTCTCTGTATTTAACTCCTTCCCACCCCCCCAATTCTTCTAAAACTCCGTCAAATCGGTACTACCACATGAAAGATAACACCCTTAGTGGCCACAGTTCTACATCCCTCTGGTTCCCTCTGTGCTGATGGTTTCTTTATCAACCAGAGACAAGCCAACAGCCTGTTGAGCTTTATTGTTGGTAAACTTTGCCGCTTGTGTTTTCCTGCTTGTGTATTTGAGTTAGGCTCTCACTGTTTGGTCGTGGCCTCCTTGGTGGCTGTGTGACAGTCGGGATGCTCCTGCTAGATCTCTCCAGTCCAGCATTTCTCCTGGAGGGAAGGAAATGCAGTGTTATCTGCAGCTGCCCTGTGGCTCCTGCGGGGTTGTGCTACGAGCTGCCTCTGACAGCAGTTTGCACCGCGGAGCAGCTTTTGATTAGGCCTGATGTGCCACGAGGCCTCTGGATGTACACAATTGAAAATGCTCTTTCATTCATCAGCAGGATTGAGAAGAAAGGCTTGTGCTGATGTCTCAAATTCAGGCCGACACGATTTCCCTGACATCAGAAAAACCAGCCTGCCAGCGTGGTGGAGCGCTCCGGCAGCGGAGAGCCTCAGATCTCTGCTCTGCCTCTTGTCAATGCATTGTTTCTCCTGGAAATTAAAGCTTGATGCCTCTGTGAGCAGTAGAGTGGTAGAAATCTAGTGGAGGAGCTTTGCAACGGGTGTCAAGGGTGCTGGGAAGTCTTAAAGAGCTTTGTGCTGGCAAGGTGAACGTCCCCTTGGTTGGGGATTTATTAGATTCAGGAAAGATTACAGGAATGGGAAAATATTGAACTTACTTACTCTTTCCCTCACCGTACTATCCAAGATGGTGGCTTGCCTGCTGTGACCCAGGTCATAACAGGAAATAGGTGACTGAATTTGCTGGTTTTCTCTGGAGTCCTCATATCAATTTCCAGGTGTTTTCCATACGTGTCCAGGAGCTGAAATCTGTCTTCACAGGATAAATCAGGGCTCCTTAACACTGAATCCCAAATGAGGTGAGGGGAATGTGTGGAGACTGAGAAATAAATGTGTCTCCTTGTTCCACATTTTAAAGGGGGAACACGCAACTAAAATTTAGAAACCAAAGGACAATTTTTGGCATGGACTGTTTTTTTGGTTCACCTCCCTGTCTGTGGGAAGCTGTTTTCTCTGGGAAGTACTGTTTTGCAGTTGAATTCCCAGTTTTTCTTTTCACTTAGGCTGATTATTTAGGAGCTGTAAATGAAGTAAAATAAGGTTCAGTATTTTAGAGCAGCGGCTGTATTTAAGAAGTTTATATTTGATGAGTAAGTTGATGACATTGCATTATGTGAATTTGATGTGCAAAGTTGTCACCACAGTGTAAACATAGTGACAGCAGGACCAGCAATTCCCAGCCTAATCAAGTAAGCAGAGTCACACATTCTTTGAGCTATAGCGTAATAGAGACTGATTTACATATTAAAATGAGAGAAGCTACACAGATCCAACAATTAAGTTGATATTTTAATTGCCGAAAAGTCAGGAAATTCAAAGTTATGTTGCCTGCATCAGTTAATTTGTCACCCACATCTATTTGTGGTATTTTCAATGACTTTATTTGGTACAAAACAAATGTGGATTTAAACACAGTAAATGTTAGCTGTGGATGAAAGGAGAGCTTTGGATTTACTGGGTTAGAAAGCAGACTAAGAGAATTGAGGATTTCTTGGTTTGTTTAAAAGTAATACAAACAAATTCCAGGTAATTTCTTTCTTAATATTCTGGTAGACATGTTGGGAAGGAGGGAGAGGGATCTATATTCAAATGCAATGAAAAAAAATTCCCATTGATCTCAATAGACCTTGAATTGTATCCTTAACTTCTTGTTTTCTTTGTAAGGAATAAGCTTTATTTAATTGCAAATTCACACAAATGCACTAGTACCACTAAGAATTACATCAATATATGGATTCTGTCCTTGATGTTTATGCTGGTTTCACAGGGCTGATCTTGCATTCAGATAAGCTCACAGTATACAGCTCCCTTATCTCCCCATGCTGATGTTCTGATATATGAATGCTTGTTCCCTGCGCTCACAAAAAGCTATTCACATGCCGAGCCTGATGATTTTTTTATAATCCTTCTTTGAATTAGACTACAAAAAGAATGTGTTTGAAAAGGTTAACTAATGGATACATTTTTCTCCCCGATGAGGAAAAGAAAAATGGTGAAGTGCTGAAAAAATGGTCAAGCAGAGTTTTGATCAGGCTTTTCTAATCAAATACATTCTAGGTGGTGAACAAGTAGGAGAAATGTTAATCCATAGTGGATTTATTCGGAATGGGGAACATCTATTTGGAAAGCAATCAGCATACAAAAGCAGACACTTGTAATTACTTTGCTGTCTTAATCATGGCACTGACATTAGTATCATGTTGTGGTAGCATTGTGATACCCTTCTGAACGTGGTGCTGACATAAGGATATCAGAAAGGAAGGAGAAAAGCCTGTCTTAGCATCTTCACACCTATCAACCTGGCTTGCTGGCATCCAGGTATTAGGTCAGGAAGTAGGTGCAGCGTTCTCCATGCTGCTGGCTTTGGTCTGGGCACCTTGTGCTGCTGGGGTGGTTTTGTGCCAAGGAGGCGAAGGCGTCCTTAGATCACAGCAAGTCCTAAAACGCATGAAAGTCATGTCTGCCCATCAGGGATTGCTGAGCATCTGGGAGCAGTCCATTATTTAGAGTAAACTAAAGCTACTGATCTGGTTTGTGTGTCACAGCACTGATGCAGTCTTCCCTTGCTACTGCAGCGTTTCCGTGTTTTCTCCATTTCAGTGCCAGGTTGTCTGGCATCTCCACTTAGAGAGGAGCAAGTCAATCCAGCCTCCATTAGGGAACAGCATATTCATTCTTACATACAACCAGCTCCAGCTCAATGGATGAAAAGCTGAAGATGAGATCAGATTCACAAGTTGCCTTTTTCACTCTCTGGCTCTCTGAGTGTGTTTCTGCCTCTGTTGAATAGAGGAGTCTTGATGGGTCCTGCTGGAGGACTGCAGCATAGTGGGTTGTTGGATAGGTGTGCAACATTGTAAAGTTACCTTCTGCCATGATCAGACACCACCACAGGTGTGCAGCAAAAGTATTTCAGTTACATAGATCAGAGGCTTCTGTAAGGAAGGGCCGGAGGCGGCAGCGGCAGCATCCACCTTCGCTGGAGACTGCGGATGTGTCATCAGAAATCTCTCCGCTGGTGGCATCAAAGCGACTCTGCAGATCTGAAAGATTCAGCAAAGGCTCTCTGAATAGGCTGGTAATGACGACGGCGTGTGATTCCCCTTTTAGACTGCCATGCTGCGATGCCTCCCCTGAAACGAGGCAGAATTTAGGCGAGGGGAAGTTTCTGTCTTGTTTTAGAAAAGCGATAAAAATAAATCCCGAGTTAGAGCTGGTGATGTTCGAGCCGCGTAGCAGATGTGGGCTAAAGGCGTTTCCATCATCAGCCACCATGGGAAGGAACTCCAGGTCAGGTTGTTTCCACGATGAGTCCCTCCCTTGGTACGTGGGCAGGGTGCTGATGCGTTTGCAAGCTCCCTGCAGAACGTGTTTGGACTCCCATGGTGCTACAAGGAGTAGCAGAGATTACTCTTCACTTCCATTTCAAAGCACTTCTTCCTACTATAGGATCCTTCACATTTTACAGCCTGAAAAACTGGAGGAAAGAGAAGGGGAGCATTACCCTGTGCTTCCATTCCAAAGACCCTAGGAAGTTTTTGATGAAAAAAGAAATTTCAAGCAGAATGTTCCCTCATATGCAAAGGCTTCATCTGCAAGGTGGAGTCCTAAGCCAAATAGAGAGGCTGCTTCCAGCACTTGGGAACAGATTTAAAGCTAATGGCATCTTAGTTACGCCTCAGGTAGCTCAGAGTCCTCAGCTGCTAACCCCAACAGAAATAAATAAGGATAAAAATTAGAACTAGGCATATCACACCTCCTGCAGCATGTTAAACACTGCTGTTCTCCTCTGTCAGATCTGGAGTGAGCCAGGCTCTTCCATACAACCAGGGCAAATAAGCAATTAGCAAGAGGTACAGAAATAGTGTTTAGGAAGGTATAAAGTTGCTCTGAGAGCTATTAAACACCTCTCCGTGTTTTGCTCATTGTTTAGAGTGGGAACATTTGACACTTAACAAAAGGTGACTAATTCTTTGGGTTTTTTCCTTTTAATGATCGGAATCCAGGGGAGGGCTGATGGTGACAGGCAGGAGAAAGAATTGCCATCCAGGTGAAGCTCTTTTTAATTAGAAAGCCCCTTGGATGATTTACTTTGCAGTGATTGGAGTGCTGGCTGGTTTGAATGTGTCAGCAGTGCTGACCAGCAGGATGCAGTCCTGTCAGCCCAGGTTCTGGTTTGCTCTTCAGGCATCAAGAGGTGAAGCTGCTCCAACAAGGAGAGTCTGTGATGAGAGAAATTATAACCAAAGCCAGCCATGCTAGCAATCTCACCATCTGCTGGGAAGGCTCTAGCTTGAATGCCAGCACTGGTGGTAGCAGGCATAATGATGATCACATTTTCCACTTCTGTAGCACCCTCTGTCCAAAGGTCTCTGAGTATGCCAGAGATACTAATTAAGCACCCATGGGAGATGGCAGGAGTCTCCACACAAGCGTTTTTTTGCTTGCAGAGTCTGGAGAGATTGTGGCACTAATCTTTGGGCAGCAATTCCTTCCATCAGGCAGCTTTGGAAGAACTAAAATCCTTTCATCCTGTTGTTAGTTTGAATCAGAGCTGTATTAGGAAGGCAGTCTGGCTCACATTAACCTGCTGGACTGAGCTTTGTGCTCCTGAGTGGTCTTGTTGGAGGAGCAGCAGTCCTATTGTAGTAGGCCCTGCTAAAAGGTTTGTCCATGTCTTTATTGTAAAACCCCTTCAAGAACTGAAAAGCAGCAACAAGGTCTCCCTGGAGCTTTATTTTAGATAACTCAGTCTTTCTTTTTCATAACCTGCATTTCCATACGCTTCAGGAAATAGATGAATAACACTGTATGGTCCATCAGGAAGGAGTAAGCACATGAAAAAGGGAAAAATGTGACCACAGATCTTTAATGCATGATGCCAACACTCACACTCCTGGATTTAAAAGTATGTTCCCATGAAGATCCATTTAACATGCTCTTCAGTTGGGTAGAGTTGTAACAGTGAAGCTTGTCTTTCCCCTGAGTGCAAGGTATAAAATGAAAGCTCCTGATTAAGAGCAAAGATACACCTACTATCCAGCATCTCTAACAGGGAAAATACTGTTGTCAAGTACCCATTATGTGGTGTGTAAGTGTATTTGAGGCTATTAAAGACAGTTATCCTCAGAGATTTATATGTAACAGGTTAGAACTGGGGAGGGTGGGGGAACAAACCCTTGCTGCGTTTAATTATTGCTGGGTGCTGCATGCACTTTTCTCCATTATTTACTTAATCTTAAATGCCAGATGCTAAAGGGCACCAGCATCAATTAACTGCTTAATTAGACTTGCAAAGAAATCATGTAATTTAGTTATAGGCAAATAAAAAACCCAAAACTGCACAGAACAGAAGCTCAGAGCTCTCTTTGCAATCATTTTTAAAGCTCCCTGCATACATTGTTTGCTTTCATTGCTCACTGGAAACTCTTTGGAGCACTCTCTGTGCCTCTTGCCCTGTAGGAAGCCAAATGTCTGGATGCAGCATCACTTGTTCATTCTGAGTGGATTTAGCCACAGCTTGCTCTGTTGCTTTCCAAAATCTTTTAATAGAGGCTTGGACGAGGTGCCCTTTGCGAGGACTCGTGTGGTGCCTCCTCCTGATCCAGAGCAGAACCTGCCCTCGCGCTTGCTGTGCTCTGCAGCCCCTCCGGTGCTTGCAGTGGGTGCCCAGCCAGGGGAAGACCTTGTGCTGATCCCTGTTCCTCTTGGGAAGGCTTCTGTGGTGAAGAACACACACTTTTGTGTTTTGCTGTGTGTTTTAGCACGCAGCCAAAAAGCACCCTAACTTTAACAAAAAAGCCCTGCTTCCCTTGCCTCAAAATAATAGGAAGCCAGATACTTTTATTCCATTAGTTCCCTCTTATGAATAAGGGTGTTCACAGGAGTGGGATGCATTTTGTTTGATCAAGGCCTACAACTCTGTCTGAGTCCTTATGTTGCAAATTGCTGTGAGAGGGTAATAATGCCTTGAGCTTGGGCATAAGCAAAGTTTTCCTTCTGGAGAGGTGCTGCTGCCTGTGTGTCTCTGGTACCACTGTTCTCACTTTGGTATCAGCAGCACTGTCATTTCACTGCCTCTGCCAGCATCCCCTCTTTCACAACTTTTGTTTCTTTCTTAGTGCCTCGATGTTGGAAGCTGCTGACATATTTTTTTCTCAAATGTCCTGAAACCTTTCTGAAAACAAGGTGGTGTTCAGCTTTTGAGAGCTTTGTTCTCCCTCTGTGCCTGTGCTGTCTCAACACTGCTCTTTTCCTTTCTAAAATACGACCTAGCCCTTACAGAGTTCCTTATTTCTTCAAAGCACTGTATAAACATTATCTAATTAAGTATATATAACATGCCCTAAAGTATGGTAAGGGAAAACTGCAGCACAGCATTGAAGTTTCCAGTCACTTGATCCAGTGTAAAATCTGATTGAATCACTAATTATTTTTCAAAATGCTGTGCCTAATGACATGTATCAAGACAGGAAGATCAGAGCTGCAGCCAGAAGCATTGGGAGCCAAGGAGAGAGGGGCTGTCAGGTAAGTTTTGTACTAGTTCTGGAGTTGGTTTGGATGTGCACACTGAGGTAATAAACAAAACAACAACATAAAAAGAGTTGCTGCAGCATTTGGATCTTTCCTGTTTTGATATATATAATCAGCTCTACATTTCCTGTTGAAATGTTCATTAAAATTGCAGCCCCTGTGATTATGCAGCTGCCTAATTCAAATCAATGGGGCTCCTGAAACAATTTTGGATATTTTTAAATACTGCTGTAGAACTTCCTTGTTTACAACATTATGATTAAGTAACTTTTTTCCTAAGTCTTCTAAAGCATTAATAAAAATCTCTTTAGCTTTTCTTTAGTGTTTTGTTGTTTTGTTTTGGTTTTTTTACTCTGAGCAGCTGCAAGTAATGCAAACCTTGCTTTATGGCTTTATCTTTTACTTCATAGTGCAGAATGTCTTTTTGTATTGATAACTAAATCAGAAGCCCAATTACACAAGTTCTCTATAATTCCTAGTAAGCCATAATTGACTTTTTTTTTGTTTTGAAATCCAAATACAAGTAAATAAAGTTAACGGAGCAGCAGAATAAACTGCACTGAGAGTCCTTGGGATGGTGAGAGGGAGTGAACGAGTGGCTGTGTGGAACTGAGTTGCTGGCTGGGGTTAAACCATGACAAACAGTCATGCTGGGCTTCCAGCTCACCAACTTTTGAAGCAACTGTCGATAATGCTGCCAAGAAGATTATAATGTCCAAAGGGTCAAGTACTTCAATAGGTCTCATGCTGAAAGGGAGGTAATTTCAGTTTTACTGGAAAGATGCATTCAAGGTAATTTCAGCTCTGGAAATTCTGCTTTGGAATGCTTCGGAGAGATGCCAGGGCTCTTGTCAGTTTGTTTAAATGGCTTTGGGTTTATTAGCTTTTCACTTTGCTAATACCTTGAATCCCTTTTACTGTTTGTTACTGAAGCCTTGGCACAATTCTGATGTGTTTAAGTTGCAGACATTACAGGAAAATACCTAAATCAAAACATTGTGGGAGAGAGACTGCATGAACAAGCAGATGTTTACAGTCTCTGACTTCTGTGGTTGAGGAAAAGCAAACACATTTCTATAAAACCTCAGTGTGGTAAAAGCATTTTAGTTGCCTGTAGTTACATGCTTCACCTGCCTGTGAAAGTATTTTTCTAGTTGTCTTTTGCTTTTATTACCTTTCTCCAGCTGTACTTATTAACTCCTTTCTTTAACTCCGCTTGGTTATGATCCCAGTGGGGCTGCAGGAGCAGGGGAAGAGGCAGAGCTGGATGTCTTGGTCACATCATTCCTCACTGAACACATCTGCTCGAGCTGGTGCTACCAGGTCAAGCATTGGGGTGGCCAGATGTGAACCACTGCAGATGTTTTAGCATCGCAGGGTGGTTGAGTCCAGATGGTCTGATGCCAGCCTGCCACTGTTACATCCCTGTTCACAAGAGGGGGGATGATATTGTGGAAACTGTGCAGGTCAAAACTGGTCAGTGCTGGCTGGCAATTGCCAACTGTATTGTTACTGGGTTGAGAAACACATGAAGATGTTAAATGAACCCTTGTTCTGTGGTGTTGAACAAGTAGGATGCAGCCGGCAGGACTGAAAAGTGAGAGTTGTTATTTAGTATCACCTTTTGTGTTCTCTTGGTATTCGGAACCTATTCACATATTGAATTCACCTATTGAAAGTTGGAGGTAAATGCTTTGGATGTGGGCATGGGAAGTGAATGAGATGGAAGAGGACAGGAAAGACGAAAGCTTTTTCTTCTTCTAACAGAGAATAGATTGAATGTGATTTGGCCACTGCACCTTAATGGGTAATCCCCACTCTGAGCCTCAGATGAAAAGAAGAAATCCATAAGGCTAGAGATAATGCAGGAGGATTTTTGCAGACTTTTCTCAGATGTAAAGTGAGCTACTGAATAGCAGAGCCTTTAAGGATAAATTTTTCTTCGAGCACAGAGCTTATTCATTGATTTAGCCCAGTTGGGTAAATCTGTTTCTTGTTGCTTGCACTTCCCACTCACACACACCTTTTGTGTGTACCATTTTTTATTTTCCTCACTTGCTTCTCAACATATACTTCTCCTAAGCCTCTCTGACCTGTTTTGGCAGAGCTGTTCCTGCCAGCACCGTGGTCTCTGTGACACTTGGTATCATTGACCTCAGTGGGAAGAGTCCACAGCAGCAGGGAGTAAAATGTTCTCTAAACCTAAACCTGAAGTGAATCCTTCTTATGGGAGGCTGCAGTGCAAGAGAGCAGCATTCTCTGTGCACTTGCTCCTGGCATGGGATGGATCATTGGAAACCAAGAGTCAAGGTTACCTGAATGCTGTGCTCTTTTTCTGTACCAAAATAATCTCTTTGGTGACTAAGCACGGGAGATCTCAATTTTTGACTGATCTTATTCCAAACAGGCTAGTCCTGCACTAAGGCAGTGTTTGGTGCGGAGCTCTCAAGTCAGAGAGATGGAAGAGTTCAAGCAATGCCAAGAAGCAAGAGGATCTTCCAAACAAAATAGGGCAGGAAGAAGGATTGTAGAGACTGTGTAGGGGGAATTCAGGCTGCAGTTGGAAAAGAAAGACTGATATTCTGGGATAGGCTGTTCTCTGAGCCTCCTAGTACAGTTGGTGTGGAATCGGCCCCTCGGGATTCCCAAAGTGCTCTGTAAACTTGACAGCAATGGGAAATCTGCACAGGGAGTGCTTCACCCACCACTAACATGCATCCATGGCTAGTGTGAAGTACAGCAACTGCTTAGTGCCACACAGCAACCACCCTGATGGCACAAAGTGTCAACTTGAAAGTGGAGGAGGCAGAGCACGGTTACCAAATGGCATTGGTACAGGGCTGACACCACAGTCCGGGGTCGCGCCCTTGTCCCCAGATAAAAATGCTTTGCCAGGAAAGTGTTTTACCTCTTCTGTAACATCCCAGGTTTCTTATTTTCTCTGAAAAATGGTATCTCCAGAGCGCAGCGTGCTCCCTGCCATAACCTTTAGCTCATCACTGATGCAGGGAGCGAGTGCCAGCTATTGAATCACAGGGCTGGGACCCAGCTAAAGGTCGGGATTGTGTCTACGTACATGAAAGCAAGCACAGCCTCTTCTCTCCAAAAGCACTAATAACACAGAGATGTGAGGGTTCTCGTCTGTGGATTCTGCAGCTCTCACGTCAGGGCTGGAAGCAAACAGACAGGTAGGAAAAGACAGTTTCCCAGCTGGGGAGAATCACATCAAGGGACTGATGGAGTTTAGGAGATGTGGGCACAGGCATACAGCCATTGTTATTCTCCAGGGTGGAAAAAAAATGTGTTTCTGCCTGCAAGTGCAGAGAGTACCTGGAAGCAATTTGAAAAGCCAGGCTAACTCCCATGGCTTGCTGGCCTCCAAGATAACACTTTTACTTCTGTCCTGTATCCCACTGCAAAGGTTTCCTGCTGCTGTTTTTTCCAGCTCATGCTCAGTTTCCACAGTCTTTCTGCCTCCAGCAGCTTTTGAGCTAACTTTGCACTTCAAACTTCTTGCCTTTTGTATTTTCAGTTGTGTGATAGAGGACTGAATGCCTTGCATCTGTAGGGAAAGACAGTCTCTCCTTCAAGACATGCATGGAGTTATGTATCGCTGCTGCGTGTTAAATGAAAGATTTTGCCTCTGTTATGTGGGATTTCTCAGTTGTTGAAACATTTCAGTGCCTGTCATTAGCAAGGGGACATTAGGCTGACAGGACCAGTTTCTCAGTCTCCCACATTTACTCACCTGCATCAGTTCTGCTGAGCTTAATTTTCATTATAATCCACTGGGTCACCTGTGCTCCATCAGACTGCTCTCTCTAAGGTTTTGTTTCATTAGAACTTTATTATAGAGCTAATTTTATTTTTTTAAGCCATCAAATTCAAGGCTGAGCTGTGAATTTTCCTTTTAAACAGGAAGATATCCCAGGTCTGTGCCGTGATTCAGCAGATTCTGTGTTCTCAGGGCTGTCACCAGATCCGTGCTGTCGAATTAAGTGGTATCCTTGACTTTCTTTTCCTTAGCTCCTCTCTCCGTAAAATGGAGACAGTGCTGATCTCTCATTTGTGTAACTCCGTAAGGTTTGTCCAGCACTTCAAAGATGCCAAAGACAATGAAACTGCCAAGCATCCTTTCGCTAACAGGATTGATGATTTACACCCAAAATGCTCATTTTTGTGCGAAAACAAGATCACCTGAAAGATACTGCGGTTGGAACCAACCCAGGGAAGGGGGGAGGAGGAAACCATCTGTTACACAACAGCAGAAATGTTTCAGGGCATTCGCCTGGGAAGCTCTGGGTGACGAGTTTGGAATATGAAGGCTTATTTATATGGATGGAGCTAATTTCCTCTAAGTTATTCATTTTTCACTTAGGGAATTACCTAATCTTACAAGAGACTCTAGGAGGAAAGATTCATTTATTCTCTGTCTCATTCAGCCCCAGGCAAGCCTGAAGATGCTCTGCCTCTTCCAGTTCTGCTTTTTCAACTGATTCTATTAATGGAGCTTAAAGATTTTCTTCTTCTGGATAAAAAGGGTTAATCTTTCTCGTTCCCACTCACCCTTCTCCTCCTCTTTTTCTGGAGAGTTCTTTTTTTGGCTGTTTCTATCATCTTCTCCCCCTAATCTGCCACTATCTGAAGAATTCATTACATTTCAAATCAGAGGCCTTGCTGCATACATTAGCAGGTTTTAATAGACTTGCCACGACTCAAAAAGGAGGAAAAAAAGAGAGAAGATTTAAAACTCTTGTCTTGCCGAAAGCAGACAGATTGACTCAAAAATGACTCAGTCAATAAAAGATGAGTTTTGAAAAGGCTTCCCTCCGCTCAAAGGGAGCTCGTATTCCAGCGAATTAGGTTTTTCTAAGCCCACTGTCAGAAATTAATAATACATACGGCATGTAAAATGGATTTAGCCCTCTACAGCCTTATACAAACATATCTTTGACTTGCTAAATGTGACATGACTACCAGGATTTTCCAGCCTTTATCCCAGGAGTTTGTCATCTCTCCAGAATGGTGACCTCGGTGGAATTTTTAAGCACATAAAAAAAAAATTGTTAAATGAGATTTTAGTAAAGAATGTGTTTCTACTTCCCTCACCCTTTTTCTCCACCCAAACTCCTGTTGTCAGAGCATTTTGTTATTATTTGCAGTCAAAATTATGCCAAAAGCTCTGGTTTACACTCTCAGGTCCCTTGGCTTGACTCTTTCAGTGGCCTTCCTTTGAAGGAAGATGCTGAGCCTCCTACAGAATCTTTCATTTGGGTGTGTTTTTTTCTGCTGCCACAAAAAGGCATATAGGCCAGTAAAATACATCTTTCTTAGGAAAAAAGAAAGGCCTTCTGTCTTATTAGATCTATCCACAATTATTCTTTTGTGATTTGAGTTCTTCCCAGATGGTCCTGCTCACCTTGCTTAAGGTAACTCAAACATCCAGGTGTGAAATCACTCACTGCTGCTGTTTGTTCCTCCATCACACTCCCTCAGCTTACAGGACTTAAAAGTGGTATTAATTTTACCCTCCTTGATCATTTGGCTAGATCCTTTATTCAATCTGACCTGGTTGAAACCACAAAAGGTGTTGTTTTCAGCAGGCAGGTCCACACAGCCTTCTGGATGGCTGTGGGGTGATTGCATTTGTCCGTTTCTCTTTTCTCATTCTTCCAAATCCCACCATGGTTTTTTTGGTTAGACGTCCGAGTCCTTGACTCAGTCTTGAAATCTTTTTCCTCCACCTTTTTTTTTTACTTATTATGCATTACCTTTTAAGTGGGCAGAGTCACTGCGTGTCCTTCTCTCCTCATGGATCTATTCTGTCCTCAGCTGTATTATTCTACATACTGGCTTTCTGCTTGCGGAATGTCCTCTGTGAATGTGTGGCAGCAGCGTGATGTCTGACTCTGGACAGTATCTCCTCGATGATGCAGAGAAACTTTTAAAAACATCACTGAAGAAAAGAATACACTAAAGTGCTCCATTTTGGGCCATTATGTGCTCTATGGATGTTGCTTGGGCTTGAAACAAGCAGAGCTCATGATTTTTTTAATATGTTTATAGGTTATATGAAAAGTCTGAGCTTAGAGTTGTTGACAATATACACCCAAAAGTGCAGCAATAGTGTGTTCTTTTCTTTCCCACCATCACAAACAGGAGACTTGCTCAGATTTTCTTGTCCTTCTGTGGCTCCAAAGAGGAGCTCTCTAATCATGGGTGTCGGTGTTTGGAAGAATTTCCATCAAAGTAGCAAGAAGCATTTTTCCCAGAGCTGAAAGTAATGAGCTGGTTCAGCACTAGCAAAAGTATTTCACTGGCTAAGAGATTTCTACTTTTATCTCCAAGGTCAGATTGTTGCTTTTTTTTGGTGGTGGTGGTTTGGTTTTTGGTTTTTTGAGTGTAAATTTGACATCTCAAGGTTACAAATATGGTTTCTTGGGTGTGATTTCCAGTCAGAATGTGGAATTAGCAACTCCTGGAGTATCAGTTTGTGGGATTTAATTCCCCCTCATGCCCCTAGGCCAGGGTGAATGGGCCCCTGAGCAACCTGATCTAGTGAGTGGGCCTCCCTGCCCACGGCAGGGGAGTTGGAATGAGAGGATCTTTAAGGTCCCTTACAATCCAAACCACTCTGTGATTCTGTGTAACTGAAATGGCCTCAAAGGACACCCAGTAGAAGATCACCTTCTCCAATACCAATTTCCCCACTGCTGAAGAAATTCTGCTCTTTGCCCCACTTTATTCAAGAACATTAACCAAGCAAATGCTGGTTCTTGGGTCGTATGATAAGATACAACCAGGAATTAGACAACAATCCCAGGAAGAGAACACTTGCCTGTCTTGCAGTTGTTTAGTCCTTCGTGTTGAAAATTCTTGGAAAACCCAAATATACAAGACCTAGAGATCAGCTGGATTTCTGCAGCTGGAAGAGGTGCTGGAGTCATTCTTCCTCAGGGTGTTTTATTACAACATTCCCAGGATAAGTGTCCAAAGCTAATGTCCTGTTATATCATAATCAGGAGCTTTTAGTTCTCTTTTGAGGATGTGCTTCTAACATTGATGCAGAGATGAAGAAGTGAACAAGCTTAACTTTTCCTCTAGTTTTGTTTTTGTTTCAAATTTAGTTCATTTTTTAGTCTGTTCCATGTTCTCTTGACTTGGAAAAGGAGTTTTCCCGATGGATATTATGTCACTTGAGCTTCCAGCTGCTGTGCTGGGACATAGCCACCCAATAATCTCCTTGGGAATAATTGCTGGTGTCTTTTCAGATAATTTTTGTGAAAGGTGACAAACTGCTCGCCGCAGTGAGATGTTAATAACACAGAGGTGCCCTTTGTTTGCGAGCTGGTGCAGAAATTACCCCATGCAGTTGTTGGAAAGGCAGAGTTGTGATGGTAAGAAGTGAGGAATGGATCCATTCATTTGCATATAATTCCAGACCTTTTGTGTCATCTTTTGTGTAAACCATACAATTTCCATCGCAGTGGGGAATGTGTGCTCGTAATACAGAGGGACAGGAACATGGGCTTGCTCTCAGCAGGAATCAGGGTTAAAGAGATGGCATCTACTGAAAAGCAGGAAAACATGGTCCGCAGGAACTACATCGAGAGAAACAGCCATGGATAATTAATGAATCCAAGTTATTAGACCAGCTCAGGGGAGACCAGGCATCCTGATGTCCCCTCTGAGCAGGCATCAGAAAAAGGGCGGAATCTGAGTCTTCCAGGGGTGTATCAAGCTGAACTTTCCCTGCATCTGCCTCAAATCATAACTAAGACTTATTCTACTTTTCTTGAACTCAGAGACTGCTCGAGTGTCCTTTTAGCAACCAGATACACTGCAGCTGTCTGAGGTGGACATCATTGCCTGTGACACTGAAATGAAACCTTAAAGACTCTTTAAACTGCAACTAATGACTTTCGAGCATATTCCCAGTGTAGGTTTCTTAGCTTTTTCATAAAGAAATGATGGTTTTTTGAAAACAAATGGCACAGGAATCTCTGTTCTCTTGTGATTTAGAGGCAGAGATGTCCATAAATACTTATTTTACCTTTTTTGTTCTTCCTTCTCTCTTTCTAGGTAGCTAGAAAGTCTCCCTGAACAGGCAGTCAGTCCCAATGATGAACTTTACAATTAGAGCCTTAGTGCCCATCTTCCAAAATTTCTAATAAAATTGCATGAATATTTAATACCCAATTATTAAATATTTAAAAATTGAAAACGGAACTGGCTTGGAAGTTAGCACGTGATGAATAATTCAGGATCGGGAGAGGAGATTTGGCATTTGGGCTGAGACAGATGTTACCTTTCCTGTCTCCCTGCCCAGAGGTGATTTTGGTGTCCTCCAGTCTTGGCACAGTTCGTGGACAGTGCTTGGAGACCTCAAGCCTTTACCTCTTGCCCAAGAGCACCAGCACAAGGTTAAGGGAAATTACCCTCCCTTATCCATAATAACTTCAGACTCTCGCAATGGAAATAAAAGCTCCAGAGGCTGGAGTAATGTGATTGAAAGCCTGGTTATCCAGGAGATGGCTCTGTTTCCAAACATCTTTCATGCTCCAGGGAGATAAGTTTGCTTGTCTTTACATCTGTGTCACATTCCTGCAGTTCTGCTGTTTGAAAGCCCCTTCTCCCCTCTTGCTTTGCTGCTGCTCCACGCTGAACCAGCGTTTCGTTCTGCTCCAGCACCATCCTCCTTAAAGGATTGTTTTCATAAAGTGGACACCAGAAAATGAAACAGAACATGAAAAATATGCCAATAAAAATAGGGCAGAACCCGCTGTCCTGTGAGAGGAGGTCTGGGGCACTGGGAAGAGCACTCGGAGGAAATATTTGGTGTGATTCTGGAGCAGAGAAAGTGCCTTTGGGCCTGCTGCAGGAACACAGAGAGCAGGGAGAAGGGTTTAGGGAACGTTTGACTACTTGGCATCCAGAGAGCTTTCAGTCCAAGAGCAATACATTTGCAGTGCCAACACTTCAAAACATTATTAAGAGGATAAACAGAGGGGAAAAAAGGATTGAATAGAAGGAGCGAGTGGAGGCTTTTTAGAGCTTAATTTCCTTTGGAACAAAAGCCCTAAAACAAACTCCACAATCTTCTGCCATTAAAAACACAAATAGGGTGGCGTGCTTCAGAGCCTTGCCTTTCTCTGGTGCGGTGCCATGGTGCTTTCCTCCCAGCTGGGATTTTCCTGGCCGTGCCCTGCTGCGCTCAGCGCCCGCGGGGCCATTGGCTGACCTTTGCTGAACCACCCCTCCTCGGGGACAGGGCACAGGGCTGTGTCACAGGAAGGGGAGTTCTGGAGATGGGAGGGGAGTTATAATGACTGTGAAGAGGTAGATCACGGGCAGAAGGGCTCGTTGAGAACCATGCACCCAAATAGTCAGGGAGTCGGCAGGGTTTAGAGTTTGGTCTGTGCGTCCCAAATCTGAGCTAAAGGGTACCTGTATGGTGCCCTGTCCCATCTCAGCACCTGTCTTACACCACACAGTTATTCGATAAGTGACTTTAGAAATGGGAGGAACCTCTTTATGCCTTTGTTAGTTCTACATTGCCTGCAAAGCCACGAAATCCTTGCGTTGCGAGCACAGACTTTGCAGTGCAGGGAACAGAGGGAGACAAGGAGCTGCAAGTGACATAATCTTGGACACTCTCACTGAGTCAAAGTAGCATTTCCATGAGTCTCAGCATCAGAATTTGAATATAGAAAGTTCCTTGAGTAAGAGCAGAATGGTTTTGCTCCTGGGAAGGCTTGAAATCATCTCTTGCTTGCCCTGGAAAGCTCCCGTTCAGTTTATCATCAGCTGATAAATTGTGAAGCACTCACTAATGCATGATTGAATATTGTCCACCCTGTACTGTGAATGACTGTAACTTCTGCAAAAAATCTTCACTGTGAGAGGAAACTGTTATTTCTGAAGCAGTTTCTCTGCATTTGTTTCAATAGCAGATGTTGGGTGCTGTTTCAGAGGTTTGAATGGCATGCAGTGTTTTGGGGTGGTACTGATAGTAGTGATGTGCCAATGGAAACAAAATAATGGGCAGAGTGCAGGGGAGGTATCAGACAGAGGATAAATTCACCTATTAGATGCTTCTGCAGACCACCCTGTGTAATTACCAATGCACATTATATATGTTAATTATATAGTTCCCAGGATTAATTCTTTTGTTAGACACTTGAGTGGTTTCAAAGCACTCTTTTTCTTGGAAGTGACTTAGTGGAGAAGTGATTCTCCTTCCTCTAACAAGTGATACAAGTTATGCCCCTGTTTTTTGCTACTAGACTTCCCTGAACTACAGCCCATGAAAAGTCCCACTGACTTTTTTCTTTTAACTCCAAAATAGATTACCTGAAAAACAGCTAGGCTGGAAGACTTATGCCTGGTATTTGCTGGCTTGCTCTAGAAGCAGAAGTTAAGTACATTCCTGTAAACTGAAGTGACACAGTATATTTGTGTTTTTAAGGTGAGGCTATTTTTTGCATCTGAAGTTAATGACTTGCTCCAGCTCTGGCTGACATCACTTTGTTCTGAGAAGTGCTGTTGGTCTGTAATTGCCAATAAATGGAGGGGAAATGTGGCTGGAAGACTTTTAATCATCGTTTGGGGGATGGAGTGAGATGTCTTCCTGCTTGGGTCACAATTTATGACCAGTATGACAACCCTAATTTCCAGACTTTTTGTGCCGTATCATGCTAATTGATGAAGTCCATCTTGGGCAATAAATAGTTCTGCTGAGGTTAATTTCTCCTGTGTCTGGGGTGTGTGTTGCCATCCCCACTGAGTTCTGTATTGCTGCAAGCAGGCTGTTCACATCATTTAAGCCACAGATCTGAGAGATGCCCGGGGTTTTCATACAGCACTGAGAACAACTGCAGGGGTGGCTGAGAAGCTGAGCTGAGCTTCCAAAAGCCCTTGTTTTCTGCCTTTCCCCACTCTGAAACCGCTCTGCCACCAAGGAGAAGGGCAGAGAAGGCTCCAGCAGGGCCCACGCCAGGATCCCCTGAGGGAACCTTTTGCTTGGTGGTGGTTCATCAGCCAAGGCTCAGTCCTGTGCACTGGCCAACTTCAGAAGTGCTTGTGAATTTTGCAGCTTCATGTTGTAATCTCAGCACTATCAAAAGAAGAACAGAAAATCTCCCTTTACTTGATCCTGCTCCAGATTTTATGCGTGTGTGGGTGCTGCAAGGGAGTTCATGCTTTTCCACAGCTGCCTCTCGCTGGTCCTCAGTGTCCTGCTGCTCTCACCCTCTCCCTTCTGGTGTCCTCTGCCTCTCTGTGCAGGTTATCTGAGGACAATTAATTATGGACCTCTTTCCAAGAAGTGGTACCTTTGGACAGGTACACGGGCTGTCTGAAATGGTGCCTTCAGCAAACTTCTTCGGTGAAGAAAAACATCTGGGAATTGTTTTTTTTAGTGGGTAGTTCTTGAGCAGTGCCAGAGCTGCAGCTGGTCGTGGTGGTGGAGACCTTTGCTTGTGCTGTGCTGCCTTTGAAAACTCTCCCCTGAGCTGCTGGAAGGGCAAGCTGGTGGCTGGAGGAGGGGGCTGGAAGGTGCATTGAACCATATGGTACATACACAGTTTAAAAATAAACCAATGTTGACTGATCAAATAAATACCACTTAGGTTTCAAATTGAACAGCCAGCGCAGTCTGTTGAATATAAAAGTGGTTTTACCTTCAAGAAAAGTTATAATTCATGGTTGTAATGTCACAAATTTCCAGTTTTGCAGAGAGCGGTGTGAGGCTGCCAGACTGTAAGGTCAAGCAGGGGTGGTGTGGGGATGCATGGTCCCACTCCCCCAGGGCATAAAACACGCCTATAAAATCTAGCAAAGTGAATTTTATTTCTCAAAAGCAATGGTTGTAAACTTGCCTACCTCAGAAAATGTTCAGCTCTTCTCCTATTAGCCTTTATTTAACACGATACAATTTATTTTTATGTTGTGCCCTTCACAGAATATCACAGAACTCTTTTCAGACACTGTTCCTCATAAACTGGGGCTGGCAAAGAAAATTTCAGCTGGGGGTTTGAGCAGGGGAATGACTGGAAGGATCCCGGGAGCAGGGAGTCAGGTGGGAAGGGCAGGGCTGCAATGGATGGTGTAATTCAGGGTCCCTTTGGGGGTACAGGGGGTGACTGAAGGATGCCATTGCATGGCAGCAGCTTGTGTGGGTGGGGGAGAATGAGGGTAATTGTGGCCTTGCTGCTTGGAACTGAGAAAACAGTGTTTCCTCTTCCTGTTATGGACCTTGTGTGAACAAGTTGGTTCTGGCATCCCTTCTTGTAGGCTGGAAACAAAACTATGCAACCTCTTGTTCAAATAAAGCAGGGTTGGTGAAAATGCAGCATCCTCCATAGCACTGCTGGGTGGCATCTGTTTTGAGGCAGGGTCAGCAGGGACAGGAATTCACATGTAAATACTTTGTCCTGTGTGTGTTGCAGTGAGTGACCCCCAAACGTGTCACTAAGGGAAAGTAACCTTTAATGGAGAGTTGGAAAGGACTGCAGGCCTTTCTGAGAGAGAGATATATTAGCTGGGATTGCAACTGAATTAATGCAGCTACATGGCTTGTGGCATCTTTGAGGATGGGCAGAACAAATTTGTATTTTCCTGGAAAAGACTAGTGATACATTTAATTTCATGCCACTTTTGGCATGCTCAGAGCCACATTGTTTCCTCCTTTTTCCCCGGGTGGGGGCAAGGGTGGGGGGAGCAAAAAGGTTAAGCATGAATTTGGTTTTCTTTGGTGTAAAGACTGCTATTGTTACTGATTGACCCGGCTGAACTCGGAGCAAGAGCCAAAGTTATGGCATTTCCAGGCAGCTGTGAACAGTTTCAGATGTAAGGAGTGTCAAAGCAATGCAGTAAAAAGCAGTGACATTTTCAATATGAGACCAAAAAAGCCCAACTCATATTTTATTTATTTATCCAAAATAGTTTGAATTATTCATTAAAGTCGATGTAAGTGTGTGAAAATACAAGGTGTTTCAAGAAGCAGCATCATTAGGGGGAATTAATCATTTGGCAATATTAATTTTCTAACAGATTAGTGGTTTTTTTTTTTTTTCAGGGAAGATGTTTTTTCCACATCAAAGTCTTCAGGACATGCAACTTTTTGTACATACTCATGGCCTGCATACAAAGGAGATGGGACAGTATTTCCATATATTTTCATGTTCTTTCTGTTCTCCTTTTTTTTTTTCTCCCCAGGCCAGTCGTAATCACCAACCAAGGCATGGCCTGCCAAACCTCATGCTTATTTTCTCAGTTCTTATTTGTTTCATTAACTTGGAGGTGCTTTGGCATCCCTTCTTCGGGATGAAGGGTGTTTGTGGTGTGACTTTCCCCATCCATGGCCTGTGATTTCTTTCACCTGGTTTGTGTAACAAGGTGGAACACAGGAACTCAAACAGGTTCTCTGAATACAGAGATTCTAGTTTTCAAACACTTCCTTTCAAATATATAATTCAACCTAATTCTTCAAGTGTTGGGAAAGATCTGAAAGGATCAAGATATTCAGTGTTCTGCAGGTGGTAGATAAAATGGGTGGAAGTGTCAGTGCTGCCACCAGAACCCTGCTCTGCCACTGCACCTGACCCATCCCAAAAGGATCTCCATCTGTTCCATGGCTTCTGTGGCTGTGCCTTAAACACTGCTCTGAAACGGCTGAGTTGCACTCTGTGCAAATTATGACTTTTAAATCAATTTTTTCCTGACTGTGCTAGAAATTTGGCGGGAATTAGCAGCATTAGGTGAGGCTTAAGAATTAGCGTTGTCACAGCTTTGAATTCAGATGCAGAGCAAACAATGAGCTGCCTCTTAGCTTAACATCTTCACTTGATGGGGGACATATTAGAAAGATTAATTACTGTCCCCAAGTCAGTGCATGTGCTGCTGTCCTGCTGTCTGGGTGCAGGGAATCTGCAGTGCCAGGTCTGTACTTAGACAGATCCATGGTGCAGAGAGGCTCCATCGGTACTCAGTGCCTAAAAATAAACATCCTCTGCCATGTTAGACAACCCAAAGTGTGTGAGATGTTGGCCTGGGGCTGGCTGGTATCACACAGCACCTGCAGGAAATCTCTTTTCTGCAGGAGCATGGTGGAAAGGTATGAAAAATACCCGAGGGCATCTCAACCGGCTTTGTTTCAGCAGTGGGACCCCATCTGACTTTTTTCCAGTCTCAGTTTACCTTCCTATCAAGTTACTCTTCCGTGGATCCTGCTCACAGTGTGCTTTATTGGTTGTGTCAGCAGATCCCTCAGTGGAAAGCAGGGGAGCAGTCACAGTCCTGAGTGCTGTCCTGAGTTAATCTGGGAATAGCCCCGGGTTGAATTGTTTCCAGGGGATAAGCACTGCAGGAGGTAGGCACCAGCAGTTGCTGTGGCTGAGCTCCTGAGGACTGCGGTTTAATTGGGCGTAAAGGAAGAGCAATCTCTGTTTTACAGTCAGGGTTCAATGGACCTTTCACTGGGGGCAGCTGCAAACTCAGGCATTCCTGTTGTGTCCCTGTGCCTGCTTGTCTTTTCTCTGCTCCGTCCCTAAGCTAAAGAAATCCTGTTGGGCAATTGCTGATGGAGTCGGGGACGGGATGACGAGGCTTTATCCCACCCCTGGCTGGTGCTGGCACGTTCAGCTGCATCTACATCAGCAGCTCCCCAGTCCAGCACCTCGTGCCAGTGGCTGACACAAGGCGTCTCTAACGAGGAGATGAGTTCTTCATGCAGATGAATTCCTTCAGCCAGGACTCCAGCACTGCCGCAGGCCCTGGAAAGAGGGCCAGGAGGAGCAGCGGGGAGGCGGCAAGGGCACACGGTCGGGAGCGAAGGCTCCCTGGTACTTCAGTTGCACTGAAAAGCTCCACATTTCTTGCATAAAAGACTGACTGTAATAAAAGTTGTTCCTTTTTCACCCTGGGCGTAGTGGAGGGAAGCAGTTGGCTCATTTAGTTGCTGTTGCGGAGTCAGAGGGTTGTTTAACTAGGCCAGTGCTGTGGGGTGGGGGATAAGGCTGCGGCCCAGCGGGGGTGAGGATGCTCGTGGTGCCCACTGGTACCAAGTCTGAGAGACAAAGCAGTGGGAAAGGCACTAACTCTTAATGAATAACGAAAGCTGTTCAAGAAGTTAATGAATTAGGGTGCCATCCACCTCCAAGGTTATAAAAGTTGGGAAAGGCAACCTCTGAGATGTGGTAGGAAGAGGCAGATTTACTTTTCCAAGGCTAGGCTGCATTTATTAGGAAAAAAAATATT
Source organism: Atrichornis clamosus (assembly GCA_013400975.1). Taxonomy (NCBI): domain Eukaryota; kingdom Metazoa; phylum Chordata; class Aves; order Passeriformes; family Menuridae; genus Atrichornis; species Atrichornis clamosus. The sequence goes on along the minus strand of WBMZ01008093.1, from coordinate 216,877 downwards.
GCTGTTGGACATGGGCTATATATTAAAGGTAGTGCTGTCTCTGACAGTGACGAAATGTTATTTACCACTGCAGTGTGGTCACTGAATTTTTACTTTCATATGTAGGATTTTGTCCTTAACAGTTGCATAGCTGAATGAAAGTTGAGCTGCCCATTAGCCTCCCAATTTCAGGAGCTGATTACTTGATTAATCAAAGACCAGACGGAGCTGAGATGATGGAGAAAGGGTTGTAAAAATCCGAAGAAGGGTTGAGTTAATCACACAGTGATGAGTTGCTGTGAGTGGCAAGGTGGGTGGTCAGAAAAGAGTCTTTTTGAGCTCCTGAGAAGGAACTGTGTGTAAGCCACAACTCTTTGGGCTTGTAAGGGTGGTTTGCCTGTACTCTACTCACCTTCCATCCCCCTGCAACTGGGGGGTTCCCTGCATAGCAGGGCTTTAATGAACCAGCTGGTGATGTCCCCCACCACTGCATTGCTCCCCTTCATAAAGCAAAATGCAGCTGGAGGGAGGCCCAGAGTAAAGGCAATGGTTTCCTTGTACATCACCATGACAAGGCCCCGAGGAAGGAGGAGCTGGATTAGCTGAAGGTAAGGAGTTGGCCAGCGTTGGCTCTCCCTGTGTGGATGCTCTCACTCAGAAGTAAAGGGACATGTAGTTCTCTTCAACCATTAAAGAGTCCCTGTCCTTGCCTGGGGATTAAACTGAATTGGATTAAGGCCAAAGTACTTCTGAGCAGGGGCATCCTCAGTGGCATTTAAGGCACTTCAATTTAACACATTGAATTATCCCTTTGTCCCACCCAGAGTGCCTAACTAAATCAGTACACGAGATGAGAGGAGACTGGCATTTTCCTGGTGTGCCTGTAGCTGCTCAGAGGTAAATCACTGGCAAGTCCATGGCCTTGCAGTTTCCATCCTGCATCCTCCCTGCACTGGGAGACCAATGGAAACACTTTCCAGCAAATACTCAAGAAAAAAAAAATTCCAGTTCGCTTGGAAAATGATAATGCTTTAGCATGGGCTGTATAAACCCAGCCAAAAACATTCCTCATATTCCAGCAGTCACCTTGCACTGAAGTTCCTGCTGTCCTACTGCTGGACCTGAACTAGCTAAACTAAAGACATATGGGCTACAAATGCTGCAATTATGTCTCTGATCACAGCAGGAAGCCTTAAACCTCAGAATGACAAAGAGGCATTTGAGTGAGGAAGTCTATTTGTTTGCTGTTAGAAAGAGTTGGGATTTTTCCTAACCCTTGACTGCAGTGTTGATGAAACAGTCTGACTTGGGAGACATCTCTAGTGTATATTAAAGTAAAGCCAATCTCTGTAATTAATGGGATGATAAATCGAGGTTTAATTACTCAGAAGGCACCTTGGGTGAAAGATTCATGGTAATTGTTGTGTATCCTCTTGAAGGATTCACAGTACTGGCAGCTCCCTTTGTAGCAATAAAACACAGGGTGAGTGGCAGGCAGTCTCCCAGGACCTCTCTGCTAGGGACTAGTCCAGTTAAGGCAGCAGATGCAAAGAGGCAGTGGTGCTCTTCAGGCTTTTTATCATAATAAAAGCCCCTTCCCGAACCTGGAGGGATTCCTAAGCAGTGTGTCAATCTGAGATCAAAGCACTCAGCGTCAAATCAAGAGTCCATTGGAGGAGATTTCCCTGGTAGGCAGCTTCCTCCTGATGCAACCATACAGAGGCGTATTTCGTGCCATTTTTCCACTTTACTGCTTTGTGCAGGGTAACACCCTTCTCTGGAGTTCCATGTAGAAAATAAGACGTGTGCATGTGGGGAAATGGATGCTAGAGCTTTGAATTTTTGTAGTGTGTTGTTAAAAGACTGGCTGAGCAAAAGAAAAATCCATCTCACCAAGACAAGTCTGTTTTCCTTATTCCCCAGCTTGCTATCTTTTGGTCTGCTGGGGCCAGGAGGAGAGGCATCCAGCTTGCTTGTTTCTTTACTCTGCCTGCTTAATTCACTTTTTAATTAACCTTTTCAATTCACTTAGTTTGGCCAGCACTGTAAACACAGCACAAGGGCTCTGTGCCGATGGCGTATAAGAAAGTGCCCGTTTTCTTCCCCCACACAGAGCTGAAGAAGCAAGTGGAAAGTGCAGAACTGAAGAACCAGCGTCTGAAGGAAGTGTTCCAGACCAAGATCCAGGAGTTCCGCAAGGTGTGCTACACTCTCACGGGGTACCAGATCGACATCACCACGGAGAACCAGTACCGCCTCAGCTCCATCTACGCCGAGCACCAGGGGGACTGCCTGCTTTTCAAGGTAGGTCTGTGCACCCCTCGCTGCACCTGCTTCTTTGGGCTCGTGGTTTTCCACACGGCAGTGTGTATTTGCTCTTTCTCGGTGGTTACACTGGAAATTCACTGCCCCCTGCTACGTGGCAGAGTGTTCCTTGTGAGGGAAGTAAAGACCTTTTCTTCTGTTAAAAAATAGAAGGTTTGACATCTGGTCTCCCACTTATATATCAAAGCCTGGAGTAGAGAGAAGAGACTATATATGCATAATACCTAAGGCATCTGGCCTTGCACTTCACCTTTTTATATTATCAGTTACATGCTGCAGTAATAAAACCTTATGTAACCATCAAAGTTCATCATTACTTCATTATGAGATATATGTCCCTATTTTTTTTTGCTATCCTCTAGCTTGTCTGCATGTCTTCATCTTGTCTTTATGTAAATTGGAATCCCTTTTGAGCAGCAACTCATCCTGGTGTGTGTGAAGTGCCATTGATGTGAACAGCACAGATGAGCAGCAATAACAGTCTGTCTTCTGTCTGTCGGTACCACTCTGGGTCTGGCTGGGTGGGCTGCTGTGACGTTGTGGCTTCATAGAGGTGCTGTTTTTCCAGCTGGCAAAGTTGGGCTGACGCTTTAGAGAGCTGAGGTGTGACTTCAGAAGTCACCAAGCTGTTAAGTTCTGTCTTTACGTTGGTTCAAGTGCCAACAGCCCAAGTTGACAGGTCAGTGGGAGAACTTTCTTCTTCTCCATGGCAAACACAGCTGCACTTAAAACCATACCTGCCTCCCACTGATTCCCCCCAGGAAGAGTCTCATTTATGAAGGGTTTCAGAGGTGCTCAGTACGGGAGGGAACTCCACAAGCAGGAAGTGGGGAAGTTCCGTTCCTGCAGACCGACAGCTCTGAGCCACATGTGGCTTGTTGCAGGACTGTTTCTCTACATAACAGGACAAATGTTTTCCTCTTCTGCAACTTTAGAGCCTCAGAAAAGAAAAAGAAAAAAATAAAACCCAACAAATAAACCAAGTGAGGGTATGTATCCCCAAAACAGTCATATTACTTGGACTTTTGAGGGTTCTGGACTAACTGAGACACATGGCAGCAAGAAAAGAAAGCTTATTGCCCAGTGGGGAGAATAACTGTTGATTTAAAGGTGCTGCCCTTGAATCCTGAAAACAGTTCTCTGCTGAGATAGTGTAATACTGCTCTAACAACTGCAGAGACCTGTGCTCACATCTGTAGTGTTCAATGTTTAATGCATGAAACTTCAGCAGACTCCTGAAGATGTGTGTTGGATGCCATGGCCAGACAGTACAAGTTGCAGCTCTTGCTGTGCCACGGGAGAGATGGCATGCTTGGAGAATGTTAAGAAAATGTGAGAAAATTGCATACTGGCCACATGAACAAGAACTGCCTGGCAGCTCAGGAGCTTGTCTCTGGTAGGAGCAAACTCTCCCTCATGACATGGCAATATAAATAACTTATATGCTGGAGAGTGGATAATAAAGTACAGATTCCACTCTCTAAACATTCTTCTTGCTTTCTCTTCTTCACTTGAGTCTTTATTCCCAAGTATGTCCTGAGGATGGAGGTGAGTGTCACCAGGTAGAAAAGATCTCACATTTCCTAGAGCCAAGGCTGGGTCATTTATTGATTCTTGGAATTCCTCAGCCTCTCTTACCTCACTTCTTTGGACAGGAGAAGCTGATTTGCTAATTAGAACATGATCAAGAAAATCTCAGACTCTTTCTCCCTGTTCAGTAAATCACAGACAATTCCCACTGACTGCAGCTTTGAATAGAAACAACAAATTATTTCCTTGCTGAGTCCAGGCAGCCAGTTCTCATGTATGGATGAAGGCTTGAATCCCGACTGCTGCTTCCAGCAGGGCTGTGTGTTTATGCTGTGGAATTTCTGAGCCATAGCAGACTGTGGGTGTTTGTGTGCATTTCATTAACCCAGAGAGGTCACAAAGCATGGAATGCTATTTGTATTTATTCCATTCAAGCGGTTTATGGAACAGGGTCTATATAATTAAACCAGAGAAGTCCCCTGGCACTTTACAAGCGTCTGTAGTTCAGCTGTAAACTTTAAAAGCATATTTCAGTAGCACTGCTGGTGGCATTTAATTTTAAGTGAGGGATGCAATAGGAGCTCCTGTAATGTAACCCCTTCAAAGCTAGATGAAGATGAAGGATGTGCTTGGTTTTCCTGGCCAAGGTGTGCTGCTACTGTAGTGAGGCTTATTATCTACCTGCTGTATGTATCCAGCCAGCTTGCATTAATTGGGATTACAGCTCCAGTGAAAGGGTTAATCACAGTGCTGTGCTGGGAATGTCAATGACTCCATCTATAAATGAGCACTGAATTCCAATGAAACCATACCAGTATTTATTGGTGATCCCTATCGGTGCAACAGATGAGCTCATCAGCTTGAGGGATGTTCCAGAGGTTTTCAGCCCCCCTTTGAGTGCGTAGGCAGCAAGGCACATCTCAGGCTTCACAGCTCGCTCCTGCTTGTTTGCTCTTTTTTAATTCTATCAGTTAAATGCTGTGGAAAGTGGTGTTACAGATTCCTCACCAGGAATTTAGTTTCTGATGAGTTTTTTGTGGGCTGCAATGCACTGCAGTTCCTGGGGCACTTGACAGTTTGCTGGTGCATGGGATGTGCCCGGCCACAGCACAGACTTTGTGTTCTGTGTTTGTGATGCTTCACTGGTGTGTCTAGATCAGCTCACCCGTCAGATCTCCAGGAACTGCATCGACTCCCTTTGTAACAAGCCATTAAAGATAGCTGTTAAAACAAACAAACGTTGCCAAGGAGCCTCTGGGTCAGCTCAGCCAGCTCGGAATGAGGCGGTGGCAAATCAGGCTGTCATCGCCTGCCTGGGTGTTCATCCTGCTGTTTATCCTTGTCCCTGGCTGGGCCCTGAATGGGAGTAAGGAAATGAGGTCTTTAGAAAGGCAATGACAATTGTTTCAGACAAAGAAAGTCCTTCAGTAAACAGAAAGACTGGTCAAATTTGAAGAGGAGATGATTTGGAGACACTTGTACAAATGAACAAACAGTGGAGAGAAATTAAATCACGGGCTTTTTCTTTTTGTGTGCCTAAAGACACAGTCCCAGGCAAAGCATTTGAAGTCAATCAATTTAAAAAAAAAAAAAAAAGAGTTGAAATCCTTTTATTTGATAGACCCTATGGCTTCAAGGAACTACTGAGAGCAGGAGGCCAGTACATTTTCTAAAATGTTAAGGTATCTTTGCGGACAAATAATAATGTCTAGTTTTACATTAAATATGTACATTTACCTAAAGTAGGGACATTCAGAGCTCTCTGCTTGGAGATGTAAAGGCAACTTCTTACTACGGAGGTTAGGAAGAGAATTCCCTGCGTGCTGCTTATTTTTTGACTTGGGTATACACATAGTTTTGCTGCTTTACCTGAGAACACTCAACTCCATCCTCTGGAAATACTTGGGAATGAAGACTTGAATGAAGAAGAGAGAGCAGTCTGTTCTTGATTATTCTCAATGCTTCAGGTAAACTGTTTCCAGTGTTGTGGCATGAACATGCAGCTGGTCACTTTGAAAGGATCCTGGGCTGAACAGGTCATTGATCTGATCCTGTGTAATGGCTACAGCAAGTTTCTCAATGTTTGCAATCTCTCTGGTTTCAGGTTCCTCTACTTTCTCAGAAAGGAGTGCTCAGATTTCTTAATAATTCATGTCTAATTTATTTGGGTCTAAGTTCATTGGTAAGGAAGTTAAACCTAACAAACTCTTTCCAGTGCCCCCGTGGTGTTATATGTCTGAGCTCATAAATAATCCTGGCCAAAAGGCTGCCTTTAGACAGATGTTTTCTATAACCTCAGAGCCTAGTCTTGCAGAGTACAGAATTCTCTCTGCTTCCAGGTCTCATCCATGTTGTTATTTTCTGTCAAAATTATCAAATGAAAACCCAAACACCAGCAGTAGTTCATTGAAGAGCATCCCCAGGTTGATAGGCTGTAATCCTTGAAAGATAATACCCAAGATACCAGACAGCAAACAAAAACAGAAGTATTTTGACATAGCTTGAGAATGTGGCCAGCTCCAGGGCTTGCACTTCCTGCTGCAAAATAAAACCTTTATTGGTGTCCTGTTGGATTGGTAATACGGTTATAAAATCAAATAAAATCAACGCTTTTCCACAACCTGATAAATTAACAGCTGGTGTGCACACACTGTCTTCGCACACCTCTTTAAGGAGTTAAATACAGAACCAGTTTGCAGATCTGTGAGGGGAACTGTAACTATCAAACTGTGGGGCCACCTGAAAAGTGAACACTTGCTTCTGTTGTGAGTCGCAGTGGGTGCAGAGGCTGAACACAGGGGTGTAAAAAGGATATGGGATATTCCCTTCCTTTGTATGGAAGAAGGGTATGTTGGAATGGCAGACACCACCTTTAACTTCCCAGTCCTCCCTTGGTTGCCCCATGCCTTGTGTACCTTGCTCTGCCTTCTTGCTTCTGTGTTGACAAGGTTTGTAAAACACGGTAGGGCGGCAGTGAACACGAGGTGTAATGGTTGAATTCTCTCCTCTTGAGGTGGAAATGAGGCTGGATTGAAAAAAGAAAAAGAACTTGGAGGCTGTTTTTCAAACACAAAGTGATGCTGAAAAACTGCCGGCTGAAATGGGGAGGCAAAACTCGTGTGGGCAAACGTGCAGGGAGAGTCCAGTCTGTTGAGATTCCAGCACAGTCTGAGTACCAGTTTGGCCAGGGTGCACTGGTGAATGATGTGCACCTCAGAATAAGCAGCATGGTTAATACAGGGAATACTTTTATCCTTCTGAGTGCTCTTGTTTCAACTTGAAGCTGACAGCACTGTTGGGAGCTGTGATTCTGAGTCCACATTCTTGGCATACCTGCAGTTTTGGTTATTCCTCCTTTAACCTAGCTGAGTGTCTTGGAGAAGCCTGTTCTAGCTGTTTGTTTCTTTTTGTATCTCTATCTTCTCCCCTCTCCTCCTCTTCACCCTTGATGAGTCTCGAGGGGAGAAGGAAATCACAATTTTGATGGAGTGCTATTCTTCCAGCAGCCGTCTCGCACTCTTGCACACACAATCAAAACTAACAATAAGGCTCATCGGTGGAGCAGGCCAGGCAACAGAGAGATTGATTGGAGACTGTAGTCTTCTCTTAACTCCTCATTCTTGTTAATTACAAGTTATTTCATTTTTGTATTTTGTTTTCAATTTGCCCGTGTGGTTGTTGGAGACTTGGTTTCAGCTCAGCTCTGGGGGCGCCTGCCATCGCTGTGTGAGCAGGATGCCTTCCTGCTGGATGATTACTGGGATTCCTGGAAGGGTCAGCAAGGACCCATCTTGGGTTGCACTAATCAGCAGCCTTTAAAAGGAGCTGTTGAGCAATCTGTGGTGTTACAGCATCAGAACCTGTGTTTAAACTTCCCACACATTATTTTCTTTCAGATATTGTAGCAGCGTGTTTTGTGTGAGGCCCTAACTTTAATTCTTGCTACTGTCTTCAAATTGCTCTTTCTCATGCTTTTTTTTTTGTCCTTACACAGTTTCTCTCTTACTGAACATGCTTGCCTGAACAACTGCCTATTCCCCAGTGCACATTATGTTTTTTCTTCTTCTTGTTTTTAATGAAGCCAGTCACCTCGAGTATAGTGGAAAAATCTAACAGAAGGTTTACTTTTGACTGTAGAATTTCTGAGCAAAGGCTTGAGGAGGCTGGACTGAAGCCTCCTTCCAACTGAAAAAAGTGAATGTTCTTTGTCTGCCTCTCTTTCCCACTTGTACAAGGTGGGTGATGCTCCTGCCAGTGTCACTAGGCTGTTGTGAGGATAAATGGGCTGTGCTGGTGGGGAGCACAGAGCACCTTTGGGCTGAGGAATAGATCCCCCTGCTAGCCACCAGTCTGGCACAGTGCCTGTCTCCAGTGTGTTGGCACTGCTTGTTCCCCTTCCTGTGAGTCTGCCAGGGTAGACCCAGCCATGGAGGTAATTAATGCTGATGATGCTGGAGCATGATTCCAGTGACTGAGTCTTTCCTGACTGTCAGGAGAACGGTACGTGTGAGGCTTTCTGAAAGGTCAAAGATTTGTCTTGCTGGTGGATGCATCCTCTCTGTTGGAGTGACTGACATGTTACCCTGTGAGGCAGGTACATAACCCAAAAGCAGGCCTGGTTTTGGACAGGAAACATGAGGTTGTCTCTCTGCAATTCCCTGTTTGCTTTGTAATCATCAGCTGTTGACCACCAAGTTGCATTTCCCTCCCCTTTTCTCCTTCATTCCCTAAGGGCTTAGCAGTGCTGGTAGCCTCATCCAGGCAACAGGACATGGCAGACAGCAGCCATCCCAGCTGAGGGACTTCACCATCTTTCTTGGGCCTTGGCAGCATTGGATTTACAGTTGGACTCAGTGATTGTAAAGGCCTTTTCCAACTTAAATGATCCTATGATTCTGCAATAAAAATAAGTAACAAAATTACTGGAATACATCTTTTTTTAATAACTTCGCAATTCATCTCCCTCCAAATCCCCTTCATTGAAATACCTTTTAATTAATGAAAGAGGAGTGGCAGCCCGTGCTTTCAAGGGAGCATCACATGCACCATTATGGAACACAGGTCACTGATGAGAATTTAATTAAACCAGAGCATCCGGGCCCTGTGTGGCCCTGGAGGGATGTGGGGTGGGCATGGGGCAGGTCGTGCCTGTGCCCCAAACCAGCCAGCCTGTGACTCCCTCCTGGTGCCACGGGGAGAGCGGGGCAGCCCTGCACAGCACAGAGGTGTCAGCGCCAGCGAGCAGGAGGCAGAGCAGGTCCTGGCTGCCTTACCTGCTATAATAAAGCCCTCTCCTTCCTCTCTCCCCCCCACCACGTCCCCAGCACCCGCGTGATTGCAATTTGCTGAGGAAGAGTTGTTCTTGTGGCTGGCTGTGCCCGCTGTCCCTGTGGGAGGTCTGGGGAGAGGAGGATGTCTGTGTCCGCCTGCTGCTGTGTTTGAACAGCGCACAAAGGACTGTGTGGGCTGGCAGGAATGTGTTTACACTCTGAGGGACAGAGACAGTGTTAAGAAAGGGATAAAGCAGAGGGGACATAGGCAAATCCCCTCCTGGATTCCCATTCCTGTCTCTGCTGCTGAATTTGCCACATGGCTTTGCTCTAGGTCACTCACCCTCCTGGTTTTCTCTGTCCCTCTCGCCTGGGTGCAGGATGTTGCCATTCATGGACTTCCAGGGGTTTGAGAAGCTTTTCAAGGTGTCCTGCAGAGGGGAAGCTGCGTGTGGATGGGTTGGAGATGTAACCAGGGCAGACTGTTTGTCTTGTGCAGCAATGGATGCAGGAAATTGTCCCTCGGGCAGCCAGCAGGGGCTGGGGCTTGGGGCAGCACTGCTGCTCCTTTCCTTTCCTGTGGGTACCTGCCACCTCCAACTGGCATTAAATATCTTCAAATAATTTTATTATTTATTTATTTATTTATTTATTTATCTGAGTCTCTGGCAGTTTCAAAAGATGTTCTACTTAGAGCTTGTGTGATCAGCACTCTTTAAGGAAAAGGCAATGCCTTGGAGCCCGGGCGATGGGGGAATACCAAGCCTTGCTGCAGCACACATGAAATGGGTGTTTTGCAAAGCAGCTTTTGATGCACGCTTGTTACTGTCCCCGGCTGCTCTGTTGTGATTTTGCAGAACACGCAGAGCCGTGTCAGCAAACCACAGCCCGCTGGTCGCTCGCATGTGGTGCTGTTCAAAGCTGCACATGAAAAGGAGTGGAAATTGCTGGAGGTTTATATCCTTTTGTGGGGGAAAAGCCTGGAGTTTCTGGGTACCCTGCATGTCAGCCGTCTTTCCTGGCTGCTCCACAGCCTCAGTTGTCCGTCTGTCCTTGGACACAAGGGGGGACAGGTCACCTCTTCTGCCTTGGGTCCGCTCTGGGCCTCTGTGCAGGTGTTGATCTGCTCCAAGGCAGCACATTCAGCCGCAGTAAGACTGTCACAGCATCATCTTGTGTGCCATCCCTGTGTGACAAATGCTGTCAGGGACTTCAGCAATCCCTGTGGACCTTTCCTCCACTTGTGATTCCACACGGCCATCCCTGGAGCCCCTCTTTAGCTGGCTGCGAGGGGTGGGTGGCAGTGCAGAGGGCATGCAGTGAGAGCACTGCCGAGGCACTTCAAGATGCCTTTTGTAGCACTCCTTCGCCTTCTCCCTGTATGTTCCAGGAACAGGTTTGTGACAAGACGTCTGGGAAAAGCAATTAGTTCCAGGAAACAGCTCTGAGGTGAGGTGCAGCTGATTACATCCAGCCAAGCACCCACCAGGTCATGGCAGCACAGCTCAGCCTGCACAAAGCCACCAGTGGGAGTGGGTGGCAGCCACTGCCGCTCTTCTGTCTCGAGTAAGCAGCACGTTGTTTAGACACAAAAATAATCAGGACTTACCTCTTGCTTTGAGAGTTTTATTACTGCCCATGCTTGTCTGGGGCAAAAGATATTCTAACCTTTAGGGAGGGAAAAGGGTGTGTGTTTGTGTGTGTAACAATTGTTCACAAGTATGAAAACACAGCAAAAGATTCCTATGCTGGTGTGATCCTGGGACATCTATCAGCTCCATCTGAAACGTGGGTCTGGGCTCTTATAAAGGTATTTGTTGTGAATATAAATGCTTGTGTTGTGCCCTCATTTAGGATTTCAGTTGAAAGATTTCAGTCTAAGTTTAGTTTGGGTGATAAGGTGGTTGGCTCTTTCCCACCAGGTTTGGCAGGTGAGGGGGAGGGATGTTTTGGGGGACTAATGAGGAGCAGAGAATGGGGTGTTGTGATCACAGGGCCACAGCCAAAGGGCCACCATCAGGAGTGAGACAGGAGCCAGCATCTCACAGCCATACAGTTCCTCTATCATCCTTGTATTTCTTCCACACTTCACAGTCTAAATGCTCAATTCTTACATGGTTCCTAACCATGAAGTTAGTATAGCATAAACCACTTAATGTGCTTTCTCTCAAACTGGCTTGCCAGCTTAAGATAAGAGCCCATATTTCAAAGCTTTTTAGGCAGCTCTTCTTCATGGGGTCCCAGTCTCTGCTGTGTTTGGGTTTTCCCCAAGACCTTCATCTAAACAGAGGTCTTTTTTGGTTTTTTTTTTTTTTGAGAAACCGCTTGTAGAAAAGCAAAAATAATAACAACTGTGAGCGTACCCTCTGCTTTGCTCTGAGGCATCCCGACGCTGTTTGGAGGCAGTTACTGCTGGAGAGGGTTGGAAGCACAGCAGGCATTCAGTCGTGGCATTTCCTGAAGATCTGATGCACTTCACAGCATCGGGGACTCTTAAGCATGATGTACCATGCAGGCTCTCCAGATCATAACACGTCCCATCAGTGGTGCAGAGTCAACCCATTAATGTTGCTGTCCTTGCTGCCCTGCTGTGTCTGTGGAGCAGTGACAGAATGTAGCAGCACCCTGAAAATCCTTCTGGAGAGCTTTGCTGCGAGGACTGACTGCTGGGATTCTGGGGGAGTTCTACCTGACACCACAGAGCAACAGCTCCTGCAGCTCAGCTCTTTATTCTGTATACTTAAGGAATTAGTACTTCACATGGATACAGCTCTAATGATTTAATATTAAGGATTTGATAATGAACTGTCTTTATTCACATTCGTGGAAATGGTAAAAAAACCTACCCTGTTCTCACATTTTCTTCAAGTAGGCAAGTCCATGAGTTGTTGTAACTCCACACAAAGCCCATTCACTCTGCCCCATGTGAGCATTAGTGCTACGAGCAGGTAACTTGGGCCTTTGTATCTAATGTATTTTCTTTTGCCAATTGCATGAGAATGTCCTTGGAGAAGGAAGTACTGAAAAGCATTTTATGTCAAATCTGTCTTATAAGGATTTGCAGCTAAATCACATTGTGAGGGAAGCAGGGAATTTGAGAGCTGAGGATGACCTCCAGATTTGCTAACTCCCAAAATTATCTTTTGATGGCATCTTTAGCTTCCAGAAGAAAACAAGCCAGGCTACCTGTATCTTGGAAAGAACATACCAAACTGAGGCTTGAAAATTTTAATTTGTCCCTAATCTGTTTCAGCTCAAGCAGGTAGCTGACAACAGCGGATCTATCTCAGCCATGTTCCGGAGAGCTGTCATAAATTTCAAATTTAACCAAAGAGTTAGCCTGTCTTAATGGGAGGCTCCTGGGGAGTGTTTCATGTGCTGGCTGTCCCTTTGCATTTCCGGGATGTATCTGACCCTGGAGAGGGAACTGTCTGCAGATGATTTTTCCATGAAGTAGATAGTGGAGAGCAGCACAAGGTGGGTTTATAATCGTGTCGGTGCCTTCAGTGAAACTGCTGCATGCAGTGTAGCTGTGATGAATCTGCAGCAAGAGTTGCCATCAGCTGTTGGTCTGCTGGTCCCTGTGAAGCCTCTTGTGTTTTTGGGTGTTGAAAAGGCCCAGCTGACGCTTGCAGGGAGGCGCAGAGATTTTGGACATGTGTGTCAACAGCTGTCTCTTGCTGTGCTCCTCAGGAGGTTGTCAGACATCTGTGCATGTCTCTGCCAGGCAAGAATCTCACTGCGTTGTCCTGGGAAAGCACAGGAGTTGTCCTTGGCTTTTTGGCAGAGTCACTGCAGCCCAAAGTTGTTTTTCTTCATGTAATTCCATTAGAGTGATGACAGTTTCAAGTTGGAACAGAAAAAGACCTGATGAAAGGACCACTCTGTAAGTAGGGAAGATAGACAGAGTGGAAGCAGTAACTAGCAAGGTAATAGACGGTGATGGATCTATAATCTCTGAGGCTGCTGTGTGCAGTAAATTCCTAAATAGTGTCCTTTCAGCCCTAACCTATTTATTTGCAAAGTGCTAAATTTAATTTTCCTTAGTCTGCAGGAAAGCAGCATCCCAGGAATAAACCTTTAGCCCAGCCAAGAAGCTGTGCCAAAGTGCTTGTTCCAGCATTTCCATTTCCTCCCGGCTCTGCGCAGAGCGTCGGGGCTGTGCCCCCAGCACGTCATCGGGTTGGTGTCACGAGGCTGGACTCAACACTGCTGAGAGGTGGGATGGATCCTGCTCAGGAGCCTCCTCAGAGGAGGAGATCTAATAGCTGCGGGCTCAGTAAAACCACCTGGGCTCTGAGAGCAAGATGAGCGAGCCTGTCCCGAGGTGGGAAGGCTGGCACACGACAGCCAGCGCGGGAGGTCACCCTGCACGTGCTGATGCTCTGCCTGCCCCGCAGATACAGGGCCGGGTGCTGAAGGCTCAGCTCAGAATAACTCCAAGAGTTGAACAGCACATAAAAGCCCACGTATTCTGAAATCTCCACAAAGCCACATCTTGAGGAAGAAAAGCAGTGAGTTTTCCAAGCAGCCAACGTTCTGCACGTTCACCCGGCAAAGTTTCAGCAAATGTGGTAAAAAGTAGGTTTCTGTGCGTTGCTTTTTGTTCCTGGTAGCGCTGTGCAGGTGATACACACAGCATGTGTTCTTCTGGAGCTAGCAAAGAGGTTTGGTTTTTTCCCCCAAGATTCACAATTCAGGAGAGTTTTAGAAACTCTGCTTTGATGAAATATTTCAGGAGCAACTGCACAGCGTCTGAATCCAGGAGCTGGCTTTGAGTCAGTGCTTAGTGTTCCTTCAGTTATCCTGACCCCAATGAAGTGCAATGTGGGCTGTCACTAATCCTGTTGCTTCAGAGAAAATCAGATCTCAGCTTCAGAGCTTTGCTGTTTTCCTGCCCATGGAGGATTTTGGCAGATCCTGTTCCTCTTTTTTGTCCATTTCTTATCCCCATGATAGCAGTGCTGTGTTGGCTGGTGGGGAATATCCTGCCAGTGCTGCCCTGAGGTTCCACCATGTCCTCAAGATGTTGCTTCCCAAGGATCCTGCTGTCTTTATTCTACTGAGTAAAAATCCAACTAAACCTTGAAGCAAAGTGCCATTGAAAAGGCAGTCTTTTTTTGTGTGTGTTTGTTCTATTTTGCTATTTTTAGCACCTTAGGAATGAAATTGGAATGTGTAAATTTAAATCCAGCCCTTCCCCCTCCTTCTCTAATCTCAATCTGGGGAAGGATTCTGAGCTTCTCAGCTCCCTGTGCTGCTCAGAGCTCTGACATCCCTCTCACATTTATTTTAAAATAAATAAAAATAACAGTGCTGGGAATTGAGGGTGGAGAATTATGCAGGCCTTTTGCCCACTTTTTGCTTTGACATGGGGCTGGTGGGAAGGGTAGCTCTGCTGCAGGCTGGGAAAGGACCTTCTTGAGTTGATACTGAATTTGCAGTGGGAGTCTCTGTTTTTCTGGAATGAGCTGAAATTGCCATCCAGGGGCGGGTGCTGTGTCATCTGCCCTTTCCTCACCAGTTAACAGGTTCCTTGAGTCTTTCTGCTGATAGCATGGGTACAGATGACAAAATAGACTTTTTTTGTGAGTTGAGATGATGTCTTTCTCTGAGAGCCTTTCTCTGCTATTCTTTCATTTTAAGCACAGTGTCACAGAAAATTTCATTAGCCACACCATAAGTCTCTCAGCCTGCAATCAGCTTGTCAGTGAGTGATAGATGTACAGCATTGATTAATATTTACATTCTTTGGAGATTTTCCTTTACCCAAGGGATCATGTGGAAAGCAAAGAGTACTTGAGCCTTGGAAGAATCTGGAGTTCACTCTCTGCAGTGAATTCAGAATTGGTAGGGTATTCAACTGAAAGGGCTTCTCCACAAAACCAGAACTTAATCAACTTAAACCCACATTTTCCTACCAGATTTTCCTCCTTGAGCCAGGTCTACAGGGAGGTTTCCCATGCAGGGGGTAAGTGGGCAGCACACCAAAGGCCTTCAGACTGCACGGGGGCATCTCCAGCTTGCCTGAGCTGCTTGCATTACTCAGAGACTGAAATTTTAATCATTGAATTAATTTTTCAGAAACCGAAGTGCAAATCTGTACCCCCAGCGGCATTAATAATGAATGCAGGGAAGAGAGACATTAGGAAAAGGAAGGGCTAGGAAATTTGGGATTGGGGAAGGGATGTTTTTTGGGGGATTATTAACTTGAAGAGATAATGTATGGATTGTATTTCCTTGTCCCTGGGCCTTTCTCCTTTCCTTGCCCATGCTGTGTCCAACAGAGTCTGCTTCATTTCTGTCCAAGGCATTTTTCCAGTAGTCTTATTTCCTGCTTCTCTTCACCTGGATCTTCTTTTCCAGGGTAGATAGCCGACTGTGTACACACAGTGTCCCACTCCTCACCTCCAGAGCAGCCCCTGCGGTGTTGGGGGTCTCTGGTCGCATTGTGGGGAGCGAAGGAGCTGGGACTCACCTGCTCATCAGGTTTAGAGATGAGCTCTGAACTGCAGCCAAGACGCCAGAGTTTTCTGCCTCGCTTTTGGCTCCTTCCTTCCTCTCTCAAAGAGAATACAGAGGTTTTTTTCCCCCCCCTAATTAAAAGTATTGTATACCAGAAGATTAATTAGAAATGAAAGTGATTTTTTTCCTTCCCTCCCTTTTCTGCCAATGGAAAGGGCCGGTGCCAGGCGACTGCCAGAGGGAGCTGGGATTTCTCCCCTTAATGGATTCCAGGCAATTTGCCTCTGGACAGCTATCTTATAAATAATGGATGTTTGCACAGATTCTCCCAATTCTCCATCAGTGCAGGTGGTCTCCCACCATCCCAAACAGCTCTGGAAACCACAGGGTGCTCCCATCCTCAGTGACCACACCAAAGGGGCAATTCCTCACGTTCCCCCTTCCTCCTCCTGGCGTGCATCATAACCCTGCAGTTGCGGATTTGTATCTTTATTTATCTGAAATCCCGTCGAGCCATCACAGCTGTGCTTTGCTGTTCCTCCAGCAAAACCTTCGGCAGTGGATGGGCACATTTCTCCTCGTGGCCTGATGGGCTGACATTCTCCATGTAGGAATGTTGCCAGCAGACAAGGCTCCAGCCCAGGTGCACGTTGCATGATTGCAGGACATTTTCAAAGCCTTTGTGCTCCCCTCCAAGGCTCTCGCAGTAAGAGGGTGATTCTTTGAATTGTTGTAGTAATCTTCACAAATGAGGATTTGGTTCAATGGGTGCTCCACAGAGACCGGCCTAGAGGAGAAATCCTCTCCCAGAAGGAAAGCTATTCTTGAGTTAAAAGCACCCCAGAGTGTTTTATGCAGAGCAGGGGCTTTAAAGTGGCCCTGGTGCAGGGATGAATTCCAGCCCCGAGGAGGGCGACGTAGCCTGAGGCTTTCTCTTCATACTTCCCCTGTTTATTTCCTTTCCATTCAAATGGAAGTGGGGACTGCAGGAAGATGAAGGTGAAGGTCCCCAGCTGCAGAGAGCTCCCGTGGTCAGCAGCCACCTGGTTCAGAGGAAGGCTGGGGATTGCTCCAAGAACCTTTTCTGTGGCTCTAAATACAGCAGCTAATGACACCTTCCACTCAGCGGGAAGAAAACAGAATTACTAAACTTGCAATTTGGCACAGTGGGAGTGTGAGTTTGTCCTGCCAGTTTCTTGTTGCTATATATTTCCCAGACTTTTTTTTTCCCATTATTTTTTTTTTTTCTCTGAGGCAGGTGGAATCCAGATCAAGGGGTTCACTTTAAGGACTCAAATTATGCATGTGGAAGGCACAGCACCAAAAAGAAAAGATTGATTGCTGCTTATAAGTCATTCAGCATAAAAAGGAGAATGTGCATGTTCTCTGGGAAATGCCACATATCTTGGCCTTATGAGTAATATGTAGTGATGTCCCATTAGGAGCCCAGCATTCCCAGTTTGGTGGTGAAAGAGGTGTATATTTCCATATAATTTAAATCATTTTGACTTATGGTTTAGGTTTGTGCTAGGCAGGCTGCACAGAGGTTCCAGGAGAATTCTGTTTGAGATGGCTTTGGGGGCAAAAGAAAGAAGACAACTGAAGGCAAGGTTAGAAATAAGTGAACATTTCCAGTCGAGCAACTTTTACGGTCATGCTCTGTGGTAATTGAAGGTTTGCTGTTAAATGCTACAAATCTGTGCTGGAGAAGAAAACTTGGCCCCATTTTGATATTGCTGCAGTTTGAAGTGGGAGAGCTCTTAGGGCAGGAGGTGCTGTTTGTAAAGAAGTGCAGGGAGCAATAATGACAGGTTTGCGAGGCCCAGTTCTTTTGGGTTAGGGTGTGTTTTGTAGAGGAGCCCTTCATCTCCAAGAGTTGTGAAGGTTCATCCTGAAGATGCATGAAAATTCAGATTAATTTCTCCAGCAGTGCCTGTCATGGACCTGTCGAGCTGAGCTTGTCCTGGTGCTGTTTGGGGATTGTGTGGTAAAACAAGTGAACACTGTGGGGCTAAAACTCTGCCTTTCTAGTTCCCCTTCGACACCTCTGTATTCTTGTTGCCAGAGCTGTGTTAGAGCCCTGGGGGACAGTCAGCCATCACCAGCTCAGACTAGTGGGATGTGCTCAAAGCTCATTTCTGCAGCCAGCCCCGGAGCGCTTGGAGGAAGCAAACGCGTGGTTTCTGGAGCAGGGACTGGCTTTAATGTTCTTATCAACTGTTTTGCAGTCTTTGTTAAAAGAGGTCAAGGCTCATTCCCCTGGGTGGGGACTTCTTGAGCACAGTACTTATTATTAGGGCAGTACCATATCTTGTAATTAGGGATGTAATTCCCATCTCTGTAGAGAGCCGGCCTGTAGCCTGGGTACCATTTAAGAGTTTCATGAGATGAATTAAGCGAGGATGGACTGAGCAATACAATGAATTTCAGCAGAGATCACTCGCCTGGAGTCCTGCAGGTGTTTCAGACGAGATATGAAAAGTAAATACCTTCCCTCATCTTCCTTCCCTTTCTTTTTCATAGGAGGCAAGGAGGATGGCATTGTTTTGGGGCCATGCAGTAGTGACCCTCTGACAACTTGCAGCCTGCTTGTTTGAAAGGTTACATCATCCCCTAGTCCCTGCTGGAGCAGCTGGAAGAACCTCTATTTCTTATTCTGTCTGACACTAAAGATTTTTACCTGAAAAGGACCTGTGTCTTAGAAAATTGCTGTTGCAGTACATCTGAAGAGTCAGATTTTGGCAGGCTTTAAAGTGTGATGTAAGAGATTCTTACTTAATTTAGCATTTTGTTAACTTTACAGGTTTTTTTTTCCTCCTTACCTACATGGGTAGCAGTGCTTGTGTTATTTTGCAGGGAGTTCTACAGTTTCTATGCTTTGTATAAAATAATTTACCTAAGTGCAGAATAAATCAATCAAACTTGGTAAAAAAAAAAAAAGGGAAACCAATCAACTTTGGGCTTGAAACAAGGAGTAGGTAAAGGGCTGAAAGAAAAGAAGGACAAAGAAGATGAATTGTGAAGAAAAATAGAAACAAAACTGCGTACAGCAGTAAGACAGAAAAAGAAGGGGAGACCAGACATACAAGCTAATGCAATGTATTTTCCTCTGTAATTATATTCATTTGATGTAGATTTGTGCCAGGCACTTTGCAGCAGTGTTAATGAGATGAAGGAAGAGTTGATATCCATAGCAGTTTAAAAGATAGGACTTGAAGCAGTTCTCGGTGGGCATGGCTATATTTAGCATCACAGCACACTGTCTATAGGATGCCATTAGAGTCTTACATGAAGGCTTTTGAAGGAAGATCTCAAAGCACATTGCATTAGTTCCTACGCAGTGTTTCCCAAATTCTGTTTCCCAAAATGTTGAGAGCTGCAGTTGCCAGTGGTTGCTGTGTTGGTATTTTTGTACAGCACATGTCAACGTGGAATAGGAGTGAGATGTCCAGTGATGACGGCAGTCCTGCCATCTTTGTGGAATTCTTGTTCTGCAGCTGTCTTCAGGAAGTGGTTTTACTACCACGGGGTTATCTTCAGGTGTGAGGCTCTTCCCAGTGTCTCAGAGGAAGGAAGCACTAATTCCCCTCTCGAATGGAGCATGGCTCCTCTGCAAATCTGCATTTGCTTTCCTTGCTTTGACACATCATCCTCCAGATGGATGAGAGCTACTTGCCCTCAACCCCCCATAATCCTGTCAAAAACCTCACTCTAACGATGCACAAAGTGCTCAGGAGTCTTGTACTGCACTCGTGGTTTTTCAGCAGTGCAACTTGTACCCCCTCATCCTGAGAAACAACAGTTCAGATTTTACTGGGAAAAGGGGAAAGAAGAGGATATTCCCAGGGATTACAGAAAATTTACTTTCCTGTGTGTATGGCATACATAGAAGCATAAAGCTCATGCACTCATAGACGGCTGTGTTACCAACAGGTAGGAAAAATGCTCTGGAATTATTCACACTGGCTGCTGGCAGGAGCTCAGAGTTTCGTGGGTTATCCACCAAGGCAGAGATGTGGTGAACTATAGGGGTTTAATTTAAGGGATGTTTTCCCTGCCTTCAGCACATCTCTCCAGCTCACATCTCCGTTCCCTGATTGCAGTGTAATCTCACTCATTACTCTGTGACCGTAACCTCCTCTCCCCATTTTAGCAGTGAAGAACCAGCAGCCAATTTGTGTCCAGAATTAAGGTTGTGACCCTCTCCACTCTTGCCTCTGCACTAGGCAGCTGTGGAAGGAGGTCCACAAAGGCTCTCTACTAATTGTTAGAAAAGAAGAATTTCAGACCCTGAATTGTTTGCTGAGATTTTTCTGTAGTTTTTTTGGCTCTGTGCAGCAACAGTTTTCAGCAAAAGCAGAGGATTGGTTGCTCCTGGAGTTTATTGTGCCTGGTTTTAAGGGAGGGTGAAATATTAGGGGTGTCAGATGGGAGATAGCTGGTCACTCTCACAATGAGGGGATCTCACTGTCCTCAGTGGACTTCAGCTGCTCTTTGGGAAGCAGCCATCACACCTGGAGTGTGCACTGCCTTTGCTCTGCTGCTAATGCTTCAGATGAATTGCTTGTTAGGGAAGGCAAAACTGCAGATTTCTTTTCGGAAAGAAGGATGGGATTATTCCCCCAGCTGAATAAAGCTGCAAGTTTGGGGCACAATTGACCCATTTGTACTCACAAATGTACAACAGCTTTGGAGGTGGTAATGACTTCTGTCAAATTCTTTTATTTGTCACTTTGAACTATCAGCTTATAGAAGAAGCACAAAGACTCCTTGTTGGTAGGAAGATGGCCTGAAGTTGCTGAATCATTACAAGCATCTCAATGCAGAAGCAACTAATCTTTTCATCCACTGCTAGCTTTGGGCTCTGCTTTCCCTCAGGACCTGGATGTTGTAGAGAACAAGAAAATTAGTGCTAAAAAGATTATTTGGCTGTATGTGAAATGATCCTCCATGCTCCCCACATTTCAGGAGGCTGCTGCTTGCTGTGCTGTAATGTTGCAGTTTGGAAAATGTAGGTAAGATCTGGAGCACTCAGGATGTCCACAAGGACACAGAGGGTACTTCCTGTTGCTTTAAGTTTACTAGAATGTGTTGTATGTAGTGTTCAAAAGTGTGGGTAATTACATTTTGCAATGAAATCTGTGAACATCTGTTCTTCTCCCTTTCTGTGCCAAGTCCCAACCTTTGGGAGTCATGTTGTCTCCACAACAGTTAGATGGCATATTTGCCCCCTAAACTAAGTAGAGGTTGCAAGGCAGGAGAAGAAACCTCTCAGGAAAAGCATTTTTGTTTTAAAACTTTCAGCAGCAGCCGTGCAGGGAGAAGAGAGATGGAGACATGGTGGCAAGAACAGGGAATTGTGGTCCACTGTGGTGCCCACGCTCAGCAATGCCCAGGGATGAATGACATTCATTAATTAATGACTTCACTGGAGTTGGGTGTAGGCCTGGCTGGGAGGTGCATAACTGAGTTTCTCAAGCGGAAAAAAAAAAAAAAAGTTTTTCATGCCTTCTGTTTTAGCAGAAGTTTGAAAGTCTGGTGGAATCCTCAGCTGTAAATATTTATCTTCTAGCTCCCTTTCCACCCCCCCTCCTTGGGAGAGCTCTTGGGTGATGGCAGAGGTCCCAAAGTAACTGCAGCTTTTCTTCTCCCAGCGATGACAGTGGCGCAGTAGTGATGGCTGGCATGATGCAGGGAAGAAGGATGTACTCCATCCGGGCTAGACTTGCAAAGAGTAAATTGGAGTGAAAATAGATTAAATCTTTCCATAGTTCAATGGCAAAAGCAAATCACCCATCATTTGCCTTTTATCTCCCAGATGCATTAAAATATGGGAAATGCTCAATCTCCAAACCCTTCGTTTCTTGACAAGCTTTATTCACTCTTTCTTCTCTACTGTTTTTATTAATTTATTCTCTAAGTCAGCTCCTGCTGTGCCAACTCCTTTTACTGCATGGTGTAGGGAGATGTTGATAGGTCTTGTTGAAGGATCCTGAACTCGGGGCTTGATGGATATTCTCCGACTACTCCATGTTTCTTTTCTGCCTTTTGCTTTGGGCTTTTGTAATATCCTTTGAAAGGGAACAGCAGAAACAAAAAATGAAGAGTTCGAAGAGTTATCAATCTTTTCTGTGCCTTTTGTCCCACATTATAGTCCCAACAAATGCAGATAAAAGGTAAAAAGGAAGGATCTGGAAGCTGACTGTGCTGTGAGAGACTTGCAGTGCTGATGGTTAGTGACAGAACAGGATGTTCAGGATAGGTCTCACAGCTTGGACCTTAGGGTTAACCAGTTCTAAAGACACCTCCTTTGAAGGCTGTGACCTTGTCCTTCTGTTTTCAGGCTTCAGCTTTATTGCTCTCCCAAGGAACTCAGACAGTTGATTAACTCGTAACTCACTAGTTCTTGACACATTAAGCAGCAAATTTGACTCTAATTAACAGCTTTTATTAACTTAGTTCCCCCTTCCCTCCTCCCTTTCACTCCAGAGACTCCTCAAGCCATTACAGGTTTTAAAGAAATTTCCAATTTTTTTTTAATTCTTTTTTTTTTTCCTAATCATAAGTGAATATGTGCAGACATTGGAATGCACAGCTCAGTGGGAGGACGTGTGTCCATCAGAAGAACGTTTGGAAAGCGTATACGGTCGTCTGGAGGGAAACAAGGGGTTGGATTGTGGATGGAGCTGGTGGCTGGCCCCAGGGTTGGCTTGACACTGAAAAGGAAACCACGAAGGTCGGGCTTTCCTCAGCTCCCCTCCTCCTGCTCTGAGCAGTCGCTTCCCAGCTGACAGCAGCCAAGCTCAGCCTCGATGATCCACCTAGGTGTGCAGCCTGGTGTGAAAATGAGAAGGGGCATTGCTGGAGCTCCTGGCCAAACGGGATGACAGCTCTGCTGCTCCTCCAGAGCCTGCCAGCGCTCCGCTGCCGGGAAGATCTGCATGGAAATCACCCCGCAGGGAGCTGAGGGAGCTGAGAGAACTGGAAAGTTTGGGTTTGGAAAGTGTTTGGAAAGGTACCCTGTACCTGCTGTCCGTAGTTATCCTGTCCAGGCACCACAGGGGTGCTGAGGAAGCGGCGGCTCCCCAGGGAATTCTCCACCGCAGTGCGGAGCCGCCCGGATCTGGGGTGGGATGGGATGGGATGGGATGGGTGAGAGTCTGAGAACAGCTGAGGAGGCACCTCTTCTTCACCACTGAGGTTCTCTCTGGTTCTTTGGTCAGCAGATACAGCAGCTTGTTGGCAAGCACGCAGCCAAAAAAATCCAGGGATTCCCCGGCTGTAATCCAGCACTGCCACTGAGCGCCTCACTCTGTCTCATTCCCCGTCTGTGACTTGGGAGCAGTAATGACTCTGCCAGTTGGTCCAGGTGTTCCAGTTCTGGTGTGCAAGTTCCTATTGAAGTGTTAATTTTTACAGCTTGCAAGGGAGAGGGGAGCTTTTCAGCATTGTTCAAACAAAGAGATGATTTATTTTCAGATTTCAAAACACATTGTGGTGTAACCCTGCCTAAGAAACTACTGTGGTATCTTTATAAAAGATTTTTTCATAAGCTTTGGTAAATGTGTTTCACCACTATTGCTCTGAATGTATCTAATCCAGTTTTGGACTTTGTGAACTCTTGATCTGAGAGAGAGCCTGTGACAGTGAGCTCCAGAGGTCAGTGCAGGACTTGAGAAAAGAGGGGGGTTTATATCTATTTAAAATTGCCATTCAGTTCCATTGGGTATCATTTCCCTTGCGTCTTGCAGGAAAAGAGTAAATATCTTCATTATTCTGTGCTTTCTCAGGTTTCTCCTTAACTGCTAAACAGCTGTGTTTTTATATTTTCTGTAACTAAAGCAAGTGAAGCTCTCCCAAGACAACCCGCAGTGAAGATGAAGCGTTTCAGTGCTCCTAAGAGGCAGAGCAGCCAAGGTCAGCACAATGCCCCCCAAACCACTGGTGTCATATGCAGTCTCACCACATCTCAGCTCGCTCTCCTATGCAAATAGCTGAGGAATATGTTAGACAAAACGGGTCCTCAGGGAGCAGCCGCTGTAATCTTTCGCCATGTTGAATATTGATCTTGTGTTATACCTCCTTTTTTAATTTAGTTCAGTTAGTTTCTGGATTTGTAATAGCACTTTATCCTTTGCTCCGTTGCTCAGACAGTTTTCTTGTTGCCTTCTTGGCGGTGCTTTGTCGCAGAGGCTTTGAAAACCCAAATAATTAAACCCCAAATCCTCAGGGTTTCTTTTTTTTTTTCTTCTTCCTAAGAATTTTAGGGAATTCTCCTAGATAGAAAGGGAATAGTTTTATTTATTTATTTATTTGCATTATTTTTGCCTGGGGGTTTATCATTTCTTGTTTAGTTTTGTTTGGTACAGGAATAAGTTTTAAGGCCTCGTACCCTCTGGATCATTTCTGAAAACCTGGAGTCAGGCTACAGTATTGCTCCTTTCTTGCCTGCTGGTGTATGCATTGGATTTTAAGGCTAATTTATTTTTTAACAATTTCAATACTTTTAGGTCCTCAAATATTATCCTGCCTCGGTGATTCATGATCCTCTGAGGATAAGAGATGTGGTGGGGGAGCTTGCAGATGGTTTTGTGAATTGAGCAAACCTGCCAAGTTACAGGGAGAGCTTTATGCAGAAATGACACCCAGGATGGCTTTGACAGCCAGCAGGTAAATATGTGTCCCCTTCACGGGGGACCTGTGGAATCCATCTCCTCTCTGGGGGGAAGACTGAACTCCCTCCACCGTGTTCCTTTGCTGACTTCCAAAAAGAGGATGAAACTAGGCTTCATTTTCATGTTTCTATTTATTGTGTTGGCAAGATTTAGTTTGATTAGAGACAGACCAGAGGGCTCTTTTATTTGGACTGTGTGGGAGATAAATCAGGTGTGATCCTTGCATGATGGCTCTGTGATGCTCACAAAGAGCAGTGATGGATAGTTGTCTTTGTCACTTCTTCTCTGCCAAGAAGAAGAAGAAAAGTAAGGCTTCCCTTTGCAGTCCAAACAACTCCCAGTCTCTGCATTAAGCAGGAGGCAGAACTAGAAAGGAAGTTACCTCGAGGGCTTCCCTCCAGATCCAACATTCCAGGTAGGAGGAAATTCATTAGAGATACTTTGGTGAGTGGGTGTAGAGAGCACACAACTCCCAGGATGTGTTTTCAAAGGGTCTGTCTGAGGTTAATGCTGCTCTAGAGCTCCTCTTTTGTGCTAAATTAGGCTAATATTTAAACAATCTTCTTATTAATTTCTCTGTTAATTCCAGTGTTTATCATCTACCAGTGACGTGTCTAAATCTCTGTGTGTTTCACTCTTGGAGTTTCTCTGGTGCAGGGGCTGGCAGTGTCCCTGTGCCATCACATGTCTCAGCACAGCCTCTGTGCATGTTGAATTCCAGAGGTGAACGTAAGGATTAAGCTCTAGAGAGGTTGAATGGAACAGATAATCCTCTGTTCCACCCCTTCCCTTATCCTCAGTTCCTTTCTCAAGCCATTTCCAGTGAGATTGCTTTCTCCTGTTGAGATCTTGGATGATCCTGCTTTGTTTGGACTGATGCCTGGTTTTCTAGGCTGTGTCATTTTGTTGTCTCCTCTGTATTTCCCATCTCTTCAGAACCTGTTTGCTTTTCCATCTACTTTCCCTCCCAGGTTCCACAGGTTTTCACAGAGCAGCTGCATTGCTCCAGCATCTGAAGAGTAATTTAAATGGAACTGCACTTAACAGTGATGCTCATTTTGATCCCTGCATCCAGGGACATTTGGTTATTTTCATGGTGTTCTCATCAATTTAAAATAAGCAGTTGTAGGGCAGGAGGGGATGCCTTGCTCCACTGCACTGCTTGGGGTAGCAGATATGCCTTCAAACTGCAGTTGTGCAGGATAGAATGTTTTATTCTCTTAAGGTACCATGTTAGCTTCCAAAGTTAGCTAATTTCTAAGGGCTTCTAATATTTTTTTTATGAACAGCTTTAAATAGAAGTCATTAGACACTGTTGTTCAAACTTAATTAACTGTGCTCCTTACTGAATTACAGCACAGCAAAGAGTGACGGCACTGTAGGATGGAGAAACATCTTACTAGATTTAAAAAAAAAATGAACTAAACTAGATTTAACACTTAATTAGAACACAGGACCTTTGGCAGCCTGGGTATCAGGTTGCCTTCTGGGAGATCAGGCTTTGGGGAGTGATGTGTCACTTCCCAGACTACTGCAGTTAAACCACGTGTGCTTCAGTCATCCTTGGAGCTCGTGCCCTTGCTTTGTTCACTGGGGTGGTTTCCTGTCCCCCCAGCAAAGGCAAAATGTAATTTCAGTATGTGCAAACAGTTTCTTTCAGGCCTAATCTCGCAGGTACCTGTAGCAGTGTTGAGTAAGAGGCAGTGGTTAGGGGTTCAGGCTGTGCTGACAGCCCTACTGCAGGCTGTGGTCGCTGGAGAGCCCTTGCTGTGGTTGCCAGCACGTGTTACCATCACCCTGCACCATCCCTGCCAGCAAGGAGAGGCAGCACAGGACCCTGTTCACAGCCTTGGACGGAGAGGTCTTTCCTGTGGCTGAGCAGAGGGTCTCAGTTGTGTCTGCACAAGGAGCTGGTATAAAACCATGTGTGTTTTTGACAAGAGCAGCAGGCAATGCTGATGTTCTAGAGTGTAGCTATGTTGAAAGGAAACAGTTAAATATCATAATTTCATAGAATCACAGAATGGTTTGGGTTGGAAGGGATCTTAAACACCATCCAGTTCCACCCCCCTGCCATGGGCAGGGACACCTCCCACTACCCCAGGTTGCTCCAAGCCCTGTCCAACCTGGCCTTGGACACTCCCAGGCATGGGGCAGCCACAGCATCTCTGGGCACCCTGTGCCAGGGCCTCACCACCCGCACAGGGAAGAATTTCATCCTTATATCTAATCTATAGATATTGGAGAAAATAGCATCATCAGAAAATGGATTTAGAGGGTATTGACCTACATAGTTACCCAGAACTGGTTTTTAGGCAAAGTGAAGTTGCCTGGAAGAAGCCTTTGCAGGAATAAATCAGGCATATACTGTATTTGACTTAGGATATTTAGAACAAAAGTTCTGGGAGCAGCTAAGCCTTCCCATCACATTGGAAAGGCTGGTGATGTTTTGACACTTAACGCCTCGTAGTACCGTGTGAGGTCTCACTCAAGTGTGAAGGAGCTGCCTGGGGAGGCCGGAGAACTAGGTCCCACTGGGAAAAGGCTTCCTTTTAAAAGAGCTTCCAGAGGTGTCTGCTGTGTCTCCATCCTGCTGAGAGGCTGAAGGAAATACAGCAGGGGAACATCTCTGAAGAAACACGATTCATTGAGTCGCAGTAATGTCAGCTGTCTGCAGTGCCAGCAACACGCGCTTGTGCCGTGTGCTGGATCCATCTCTCCTTCATCCTGTGCCTTTGCCTGACCATCACAAAACAATTTGGTTTCTTTAACTTGGCTTTGGAGCTAGAGCAAGAGCTTACTACAGCTCTTTGGAGTAATTTTCACCTCCATTCCAGCCAACTAGATTAGACTGGAGATAATGCTAGGAGTGAATAAGAGCTCCAGCTCCAAGGGAGCTGGAACGTAATTACAGTAGATGAAGGGTGCTCTCCGCAGCTCCTCCAAGAGTGCTGAGATTAGACTGTAATCATTGTTTGTAAGCAGACAGGAATGAGGAGTAATCAGCCAGGCAGCCCCTGCATGTTATTCCAGGAATTAATATTAGCTTCCTGAAGTAGCTCATCAATTCACACTTACATGAAACTGCAGAAATCAACAGGTCAGGTCGTCCCACCATGGGAGCTGCCAAATGGGCTGGGCCTGTGGGGCTCGGGCTTGGGGTTCTGTGGGTCAGGCCGTGCGTGCGGGGCGGCTGACGTGGCTGTGCAAGAGGGAATCGGTGTTCCCGGGAAGGACTGCAGGCCTCAGCTCCATGGGGAGAGAGGCTGCCGCAGTCCCTGGGTGTCGACAAAGGGATTGGGTAATGCAGGACCAGGAGAGCTCGGGAGCTGCAGCCTGGTGCTGCTGCCCATGGAGAGCCAGCCGGGCTCGCTGTGCCAAGGAGGGGAAGGCGTTGCTTTTTTCTTTGGGAATCTTTAGCCTGCAGAGCTGCGGCGGGAGGGAGGGAGGGCCGGCGCTGGGAAGGAGTGGGGAAGTTTGGTTTTGAAGAAAATCTTTGCAAGTGTGCTTGGTGCTGCTTGAATCTGGCCCTAATTATAAAGCCCGCGGGTCCCAGCGAGCACAGTGAGAACATCGTGTACAGACACAGAGTTAACACTAGGCAGCAAAAGTCTTGACATCCCTCTGATGTGAAACGAGAAGAGAAGGAAAAAAAGAGCTTGCAAATCCAGGCAGAAGTCATTAGGAGAGTGAGTCCACAGACCATGAAAGGTCATTTGAGTTTCAAGAAACACATGTATTGCTCTCACCAGAACTTGCTACTCCAAGCCAGGTGGTAGGACCATTCCAGTATGAATGTTGGCCTGCCCTGCTTCCCTCCCTTCACCAGTTCTCACTGGCAGCCCTTTGCTTCCATCAGTTTTGGAATAAATCACCAGCCAACCAAATGATTATCTCTCGCAGTGCTTTACATACATTAGTTATGTGCTTGGGCTTTTTAATGATGCTGCTGCTCTGACAGCTCACTAAATATGACACAGCTTTATGGGTGGCATTGCTAATACTTTAGCAGTCAAAGGTTAGCTGCTATTATTAACCACATTAGTACTGGCTCCTGTAGGAAAAATTAGTGGAGATAGATGCTTTCTCCAGGAAGGCTCACAGTGTAAAAGCAAAACACGAAGGAGTATTGAAGGAAGGAACAGCCCATCAGCAAATGGGCTGCTGGTGATTGGCACAATGCCACGGGTTTACACTTGGTTCATTTGGTTTGTTAGTTGGAATGGAGGCAGGTCGAAGGGCGCAGCAGGGGCCTGGCAGCCGGCGAGAGGAAGGGGGACAGAGCCGGCGCGTCACCTGCCCGTCCTGATCCGCTGCCAGAGTTCTGCAGCTCTCTCTGCAGGAGGACGTCTGGAAAAATTTGGAAGAAGAATGTGTTAATGTCTGCATGGATTGCTCCCAAAAGTCTCTTCCAGGCTCTTTTCTAGCGTGGGGAAAAGCATGGGAGGGCACATGGGTGAAACTGTCTGGGCTTCAAAGCTGCAAACCTTCCTTGGCAGAGCAAGGTGTGCGTGTCTGGCTGCCAAGGAGCACCTGCCGTAGGGAAGGGCCATGCAATGGGAAACTGAGATGGTGAACAGAAATGAGTTGGACACCTGGAAAGGTGGGTGAGGAGAGAGAAGAGCCACTGAAAGAGGATTTTGAAGTTAATGGGTAAAATGAGCTATGCTGAGGATGCACAGCCATGAATTCGCATGACGTGGGCATAATTATTGTAGCCCAGATCAGAGGGGAGGAGCTGTCTAAACTCATTTCTTTTTGCTGCATTTCTCATTTAGATATGTTTTTTTATCTAATGGATCTTTGCGCAGTCGAGCTTGGGAATGAGAAAGGCCCTGTTTGCTGTGGTGGAGCAGCGAATAGAGCGGAGAGGTGGGGTTTGCTGATGAGTATCAGCTTCTAGAAATGAACTGTTTTTCTTTCTTCTGCTGCTGCTTTGCTGAGAGACTGGGGCATAGATCTTGTTTTAGAAATCTCACGTGTGACTGTTGTGTTTCTTAGAAAGGACAGTAGGGAGAATAAATCCGTGGGATGAAGGGGGATGATGTCTGTGGGTGACACTCTGGTTGTGCTTTTGTCCTGTGCTCATCACCAGCCCTGTCACACTGAGATGTTCTGCCTTGGCTACCTGGAGATCTGTGTCAGTGCCTCCTCTGATGGACTATTAATACTTCCCAAAGCCCTAGTAGCCTATCTAATAAAAGCCATAAGTGCCTTGGTGCCTTGCTGCATGACTGGAAGATTTATTGCTAAAAGCAGCAGAAAAGCACCGGGGGAAGTAGAGGGGTTGGTTGCTTAAAGAAATTCAGATATCACAGGTCCCCGCGTTCCAGTTCATCTTTACCAAAGGAGTTATCAAATTAGAAGGTCCAGTGGGAACAGAGGGAACATGTTACCAACACTGTTGTAGTGAAGGCTGTGCCAGCACTTTTCGTGAAAACCTTCTGTTTTCGAATGACTATAAATAGTTGGTTAAATGCACATAAATAGATCCTACCTGGGGGTAAATACTTGACTTTGAAGTGAGCAGACGGCTGCTTCTCACTTTTAACCTACATAAAATGAGGGACAGCAGTGTTGCCAAATATGAGTGTTGAAAATTGTAAATGCAATGTAAAAAATAACAATATGCTTTGAGATAATTTTATTTGCCATCTGGTTTTGAGCTGTCGGTTATACTTGCATCATGTTTTCTCTGCAACTGTGAAGTTACTTTATTTTGAAACAAAAACAAAGATTGCCATCTAGTACCTTGACTTCAGGATATCGAAATTGAAGAAAAGTTTTTAATCAAATCAAGTCTTGCAAAGCTTTTCAGAAAGGGAAGAATGCTGGCGATGGTAGGGCATTTAGAGAAGTTTATTAATCTCTTTTGGTTTTGTGTAAAAGCAGATTAACCAAACAGACTTAATGAATGCATCAGACATCTCCATGCATTCACAATGAATGTTTGCAGGTAGACATTTGGAAATTAGAAAGCATTAAGTTAAAACACGTATTTTCCCTCTACAGTTGTACCCTAAAGAATTAACTTTCTACACCCTTATAGACATTCGCTACGCTCTTATAGCCACATATAGCCTAAATAATCTGTGGGTTTGTGATTAAAGCTTTTTTAATATTTATATTCCTTGGGGTTTTAATATTTAATATTCTTGTCTCTGTCTTGTTTTTATGGAAAAAAGAAAAAAAGGCAAACAGAAGCTGACACGTACAGTACAGCAGCCATTGTGAACTGGCATAAAGACCAAAGCTGCTTTTTTTTATCTTTGCTTCAACCTGTGTACATGCAGTTTGAGTGGAAGTAGGTTTGTGCAGTTTTTGGAGAGGTGAAGCAGCGGTGTGAACCATTTTAAGATGGGACAAAATGGTTACCTTGCTGTATAAAAATGTATGGAGTGC
The DNA here is from genome assembly GCA_013400975.1 of Atrichornis clamosus. Classification (NCBI taxonomy): domain Eukaryota; kingdom Metazoa; phylum Chordata; class Aves; order Passeriformes; family Menuridae; genus Atrichornis; species Atrichornis clamosus. The sequence goes on along the minus strand of WBMZ01008093.1, from coordinate 186,231 downwards.
AGGTCACGTTCCCTGCTCGGTAGATGTGGCGCCTGGGGACATGTTTTAGCGGTGGACTTGGCAGTGCTGGCTTAGTGGTTGGGTTCTAAGGATCTTAAAGGTCGTTTTCAACCAAAATGATTTTGTGTTTCTGTGGCAAAAGTGGGGTCCTACCGCAGAAGGAAGGGAGGTGTTTAGAGCTGAACCTCTTTGAAATTGTTTCCTGAATGAAGCAGGAGTTGTTCTTGAATGGCTGCGGGGCATTGCTGTGCAGGCTGAAGGCAGATGGGAGAAAATTGTCATTTTTCACTGGGCTGAGTTATCCTGCTCCTCTGGTTTGTTTTACAGTAAACTTGGTCAAGAGGTATTTTGGGTAGGGTTGAAGGCACTGGGCTGGGCTGGCACGAGGACAGCATCCACATCCCCAGCCCTCCGTGGTGCAGATCCCGGCTCACTCAGCGACGGCAGGCAGGGATTTTGGAGGACTTTGCAGACCATGGGGGCTTAATTCTATCGTGCAAAAAGGCTGCAGACCTTGGCACTGATTTGCCAGGCTGCAGACGTGCTGTGCCCTGGAATGGGTGTCTTTTCCCCCACACCCCAGCCGAGGCAGATCCCTCTCCCAGCTCTGCCAGGCAGCCGATCTGTACGTGGAGCTCGTGCCCACGCAGTGACTGCTTTGGGTTATTCATCTACTGCAACAGGCTCTGCTGCCTCCTCCCACCCCAAGCTAATCACTTTGCAAAGCTTCCAAGGTACACCAACTTTGTGTGGCAGCTAACAAGCTTAGCTGATGAGTTCTGCCATCATCCTTCTCCAGAGCTAATCAGCTTACCAGTGCTCCAGAGCTAATGGGCCTGTGGGTCACAGCAGCACCATGAACTGCTCACACATGCGTTTCCCACATCCATCTTTAATTGCATGGCTGGTGCTTTAATGGAGTTTCCTCCTGCATATGCTTCACTTTTTTTCCCAGTGGTTATCACTTGTTATTTTGCAGCCAATTCTTTTTTCCTCAGATGCACAGTTCATTAAAGACTATTTTCATGCTATGGTTGAGATTTCAAATATCAGCTGCTTCCCAGTCATCCCACCCAGACTGGGTGGTGGCCAAAATTTATTTACAAACGGAAAATTACACTTGGGATAGCACATCTCATGAGCGCTCTGTGCTTTTTACCAGTGCATCCCTGAAATATATCAGTTCCAGCAGAGAAAATAATTGAGTGATGTCAGCTCTCAAAAGTCAGGATTTCACAGAGCTGAGAGTGGGGGGAAGTGGAAGGGCTGAGAGCTGCTGCAGTGGAGGTTCTGCAGCCGAAGAGCGACGCTGCCAGCTTGTAGCCCCGTCCTCTTCAAGTGCAGCAGCTGAGGGCTGCACCTGCGCCTGCATCCCTCCCCTAATCTGAAGTGGCTTCACAATCATTTTGCTAGAAAAGGTATTTTATCCTTTTCACTCGCTACGTGAAAGCAAGTGGAGAAAAGAGACTGACAAAGAAATGCTGATGGTACGTATCAAAAATGCCGACTCTGCATTTGGCGAGCATCCCAAAGATAAAAAGAATTTTTTTTTCCTTGTATTTTTCAGCTTTTATAATGGCAGGGGATGGGAGCAGGTAAAGTGCCCGCCTGAAACTTTGTGCTAAGTTGCAGCGTGTCTCTGGCTTGGCAGTGTCCCAGCCTGGGACGTGACAGGGAGGGTTTGATGATGAAGTTGAGAGGTGAGCGCAGTTACACGTTTCCAACTGTGCTCCATCCCCACGTGCAGCAGGGACAGGACACCCTCCTGGTCCTCTCCTGCCCTTAAAGCAGAGCAGGGGCAGGGCAGGCAGGACCTTTTCCAGGAAGAGTCACTCAGAAGGGTTTTGCCCTCTGAGATCCCAGCTGTGAATGTGCATCAGAAGTTACTCGTGACTTAGGAAAACACAATTAAATGCTGCTCAGTGGCTGCATTGTTAATAACATGATTAAAAGGAGGTTCCTCTTGACCATATCCTGTTTTTGAAAGCAAAATGGAAATGGCAGAAATACCATTTAGAAGGTGGAATGTTGTTGTCTGTTCTAATTTTCATTAAATTCTGTGCTTCTACTCCCATACAGCTGTGGTTGCACAGGTTAATTAACACATGTTGTGTGAAAATTAAAGTCCTTAATTGTATTTTGTTCAGCTGAGTTCTCTCCTGTTCTCCTCTTCCAGAGCAGTTCTCTTTCTTCCTTTATTATAATCTTGGTATTTTATAGACCTCTTCTGTGAGCCTCTTGGTTTTTGTCCCTCCATAGAGTTTTCCCAGAATTTCTGGGGGATTTATGAAAACCTCTTTCTCTAGTGCTTTTCAGTACTCTTCTGTGCCTATCTTAAAGTGCACCGTGCTTCAGATAAGTATAAGCCACCAATTAAAAAGTTGCATTATTGTCTAATCGAGACTGTTCCCTATTTTCTGTTTATTCCTGTCCAGTACTTTATCCAGCAGTTTTATTAACTCTTGGAAAGAGCACTACCAAAACAGAGGCCTGGTTATCCTCTGCCCTGAGCCACATGAAATTATTTCTCTTACCATATTATATACAGAGGATTTGCACATCTATTTAATAATTTTTCATTACTGATTTTGCTGGCATGGGGGCATGGTTTGCCAGTCCAAAATTATAAGCTCCTTTCTAAGCCTTTATTTAAAAAATAGGTTTAACAAAAATCAGTGTTTCGCCTTGCCCAAGAATCCTTTGGTTTTCAGGGAAATTCCACACAGGTAGGAAGGAGTCCCTCACAATCCCTGACAAAATTAATTGGGGAGAAAAAAGCACTTTTGGACACTTTTAGTCACTTCAAATGGAGTTTCTGCGAAACCTCAGTGAATATGTTTGAGGAGGGAAGAGACAAGGTGATGTTGCCCTTAGGACACTGTCCCAGACCATGGAACCCCAGGGTTTGATGTTTCTTTTCTCTTTTAAAAATCTGACCTTGCTGCTGCCTCCCTATAGGAATGTGCCAGAACTGGGGTGTCCCAGCTGGAGAATACAGGGAATAGATGTTCCTCCTGCTTGTGCTGAGGTGTAGAAACCCAGATTTCTTCTGAGTAGAGACTGAGAGAGGGCTCCTGACCACCCTCTTGGAGAAGATACAAAGGGCTTGCTTTCCTTTGGTCCCGTGCATAAGAACTGTTGCGTAAAACACATCATACATATAAACAAACATACATTTGTATAAAATGCTTCACTGAGGCCAACAGAAGTTGAGCAGCTCCTCAGAAGGGTCTGGTTCAGAAGCAGGTTGGCCTGGCTGCCAAAGTGGGACGGCACGACACGGCGTCCGTGCTGGAGTCTGTCTGCTGTGCGCCGAGAGAGCGAGGAGGAAGCGGGCTGGCGCGCAGCCACGCCAGCAGATTGCTCCTCTTTTGCAGACTGAAGTCATGTCTGAAATAAATACATGCACTCACTGCTGCGCCTCCTGCACGGAGCAGTGAAGGAGCTGAGCAGAAATGAGCGTTTTTGGCTGGAAATTTCTGCTACTGTCGTGTAGAGACGGGTTCAAAGCTCTGGGGCAAATATCCTCCTTCCATTAGAGCATTGTCAGTGACTACAGCCTTTTGTGTGCCTGTAGCTTTGGTGTGACTGTACAACACCATCAAGTGAGCATGTTTTCATAAATCCAGTCCTTTAGCTGGGATCCTTCTGGGCTTATAATATGCCCATTTACTTAATGTTTTGTGTCTTGCCATACCTTAGCGTGTGTCAGATGTTCACAGGTGGTGAGAAAGAACGAAGAAGCACAATTTCTATTCTGGCTGTGTATTTCTCTCTCTGATTCAGCTCTGAGCTCTTTGCTTAGGGTTTGACACCTCCTCCATCAAAGGTTCCATCTCCCAGGCCTGGTAGTCACTGATTGCTGGTGAGGAGCTTGCCTGGAGATGATTACAGGGCTCGACGTGGAGAGTCCCTGGTGCTCCTGTTCCTTTATCTATAAAACCAGCAGTGAAAGGCTGGGGCTGGTGGTGTCTTGCATGGTGTGTGACTGTAATTAAGAAGATCAACTATGCCAGTTTTCTGACTCCCCTCTGCTCGTGTGAGGAACAATAGCACTAAATGATGATTGTAATTCATTACAAATGCACCCTAATTAAATTACCCATCAGTGGCTGCAAGATTAATGATACCAACCCGAGTGAAAACATGATTAAAGTTAGGCTTGTCACATTTTTCAGTTATTATATGGAAGTTCATGAGGGAAAGGGATGGGCAGAGTGGAAGGTGTGATGGGATGATGCTCTGGAAGACAGCTGGGGCAGCCAAAGGCTGCAGCTAATGCTGCTCCTTTGGACTTTGCTGGGGACAAACCCTCTGGAAGTTTTTCTCAGGTCTGTCAGGAGGTGTGTGGAGCTATACCTTTGTCAGGGAACGTTGTTAATCTCTTTGTAGGATGGGCGGGAGGGTTGTGTAGGGAGTCTTGACACAGCAAGGAACTCCCAAACTTAGGCTTAACTCTTGAATTTAACTTGCTGAGTTGTCTTGCCTTTCTTCTTTTTGATCTTTGTATTTCTACATGCTGAATAGCACCCAGTCTTTCTTAAAAGTACCTATAAAAATAGTCGGGGAAGATCACAGGTGACATACCTGATCATTTAGCATGGGGAATTTTGCTGCCTCTGCACTGCTGGAAGAGAAGCCTCTGGAGGTGTTCCCAGGCTCAAGTGAGGGGTAGGACTAATGTGTGGGATGTGTTTAGGTGGGTGAGAAGGGAAAAAAAGATGTCTTGGCATAAGGACTGTCTCTCTGAACACCCTAGCACAGACTGGCTGTGCTTGGCATTGGTTCTGTCATTAGCTGGCAAATAAGCAAGGAGGAATTTCTGCAAAGCAATTTCATTTTCCAATATTGTACATCCTGTCCTTAAATGCCTTTGCTGATTGGATTGGTGGGGCCAGTCCAGAAATGGGCATTGTTTACCAGTCGGGGCTGGACTCTTAATAGATCATCTCGTACTCCTTGAGAAGCAGCTCTTGGATGCTCCAAGCAGAAATAAATTGAGCAGTGTGGTTGATGTGCCCTTCACATCAGTGGAATGGACCTCATTAGAGCATTGTACACGACTGCTCAGGGCTGGAGCAGCAGAAACAAATGGAGTCCCTGGAAATGAGAGTAAAGCAGGGCTTGAATGAGATAGTTGCATATGTGAGAGAGGAGGCAGCTTTGTCTCTGCGTGGTGCCCTGTTGAGTTGTTCCCTTTGCCGGGTGCTGGGACAGACTGGGGCTTGTGGAACAGCTACTGTCAGAGTTTTGTGGCCTAGTTCTTTCTCTCTGGAGGGTTTTCTCACCTGGCTATGTAGCCTTGAAGCTACATGTTTCTCTGCTTGTTATTGCCTTACAAAGCTAAATGTGGGTTTCCTCCTTTATTTTTTTTTCCCAAGGAGGACGCAGGAATAGGTGCTGGTACAGCAGGTGCTGTGAGGTGAGACAGCCCCTCCTGTCACACTCCATGGACTCTCCAGCACTGGCGTGGCAGGCAGATGGCACTTCCTAACTGTGCAAACCTAATTAGTTCATGTCGGAGTTCCTGGAAGACATTTCTCTGGGGAATGGATGGTTACTAAGAGGTTCAAACCCCACTTGAAGAAGGGGAGATATTAATATCTAATGCAGTCCTCTCTGGGTTTGGATGGCCTTGCTTCTGTTGATAAAATGAGGCATTTTCCAGGTTTTTTGCATGTTCTCTTCAGCAACGCTGTTGCTCATAATATTGAAATGATTTCCCTTGAGAAGGATAGGGACGAATAACCTCAAAGGCTTTTCCTCCATAAAATCATCTGCAAAAGCCATCTCTCACTACACTGGACTTGTTAGCATGCAAGTTTTAGAGTCAGAGATAAATTTTTATCTTTAATGTAAGGGTGGTGAGGCACAGGTTGTCCAGAGAATCTGTGACTGCCCCACCCCTGGAAGTGTTCAAGGCCAGGTTGGATGGGGCTTGGAGCAACCTGGGATGGTGGAAGGTGTCCCTGCCCGTGGCAACAGGGTTGAAACTAAATGGTCTTTAAGGTCCTTTCCAACCCAAACCATTCCCTAATTTTGTGAAGTAAACCAGCAGCAAGCACCGGCACCATGGGCATCAGTGGATCCAAGAGGGAGCAGACTAGGTTTCCAGATTTCCAGATGTTGCACACATGAGTGCAGGGATGGCAGCCAGGTGTTGGCTGTTGGAGCAGCCTCTGCACAGACCCAACATGGTCTATCAGTTCTGGGAAGGTGGAGGCATCACCTGCAGCTCGTGGTGTCCCGGTCACCTCTCATCTTCTGTCAGAGAGTTCAGAGCTGCTTCCACAGCCCATCACCATGTAAATAAATACCTGTCAAAGGAGAGCAGCCAGCTGGCTCAGCCATCAGCCACAAATTTTGGGTAATGCAAGCAGATTTAGCAGCTACTATCAGAGTTTTGTGGCCTAGTTCTTTCTCTCTGGAGGGTTTTCTGACCTGGCTATGCAGCCTTAAAGCTACATATTTCTCTGCTTGTTATCGCCTTACAAAGCTAAATGTGGTTTTCCTCTTTTATTTTTTTTTCCCAAGTGTTAAGACTTGTTTTTATTTAGAACACAACCCTTCTTGTCTTTCTGGTTTTGCCTTTCCCAACCAGCTCCTGCAGACGAGGTGGTTGGGATTCAGAGAAATAGCTGACTCACGTGGGCAGATGTTGAGATTTTCCTTTGTAATTGAGCCTGTGAAAGGGGAATTTTCCTTTAGGCATTGCAGAGGGAGAGCTCTGCTGGCTGTGACAGGCACCAGGGGAGTGGCAGTGGGAAGGAGATGTCCTTTAACTGAGGAGACGGGGTGAAACTGGGGAGTTTCGATGGTGCTGTAGATCAGTGGTTTAGATCCAGTCTGTGCAGATAGAGATGAGAAGTCATTACATCCTGCCCTCTTGATCAGTGACCTATGTGAAATGAGTTTGGGTTTAGTCCAGTTCTCTGTGGATAAGCTGTTTGCAGAAAGCAATCAATGTGTCTGGCATGGCCAGGCACCCCAACCAGCCACCTCAGCACAGGGCAAGGATGCAAAGATGTCCTGGAGACCAGGATGCAGTTACCCAAAGTCTGAGTTAGGGCTTTTGCTGTGATCTGCTACCTTGGTGCATCTTGCACCTTCTCCATGATGGAGCTCCACCTTATCAGGTTCCAAGGTTCTGGCTGGTGCTTTGATGCACCCACAAATTGGAGGGGAGAAAAGCTGGAGGGGTTTGAGTCCATGGTGTCCTGCTGAGCTTGTCTTTGTGGTGAAATGAAGTGTGTGTGAACAGGGGTTGTGTCTCTTGAGTTCATGTCCCCAGACTGCCCCAGGGCCGCCTCCTTGTACCCCACCAGAATGGCTCTGGGTCCAGCTCACCTTGGCCACCTTTCTCAAGAGCAGAAGAAGCTGAGGCAGAGCAGAAGCTCCATTGCCTGGAGCTCTCTCCTTGACTTCTGCTCAGCCAGGGCTCCACACCCTCACGAAGGGGTTACTGCTTCTTTCAAACATGCAGCCATGAGCAGATGTCCAGTGGCCCCCAAGAGCTGAGGAGCACCTTGTGAGGGTCGAGTCTTTCCAGTGTGGAGATGTTTCTTTTAGAATAAAGAGCTCTCTGATTCAAAAGATGCACCTCCTGGGCAGATTAGCGATCTGAGGTAGCAGCAACACATGGCACTGCCTCGCTGTTTCCAGAGACTGATCCCTCCAGGACAGAGCTGAAGGGCGGCGTTGGAGGAACCGAGCAGCAGGTGCGTGTGTGGATGGTGCTCCGTCCCCTGCCCATGCCTGCAGTCCTGCCAGCTCATGGGCAGTGTCCTGATTCCATTGTCTGTGATCAGAGTGGTCAGCAGATGGGCCCCAAGTTCAGCCTGATTAGTCCTGTTCAATCAGCAAGGCCAAGGCAAAGTTGCTTCCTGTCTCATCCCATATGGTGGCTCCTGCTGTCACTGTTCTTGTGGGAAAAGCTCTGAGCAGGCTCCTGGTCTCGAGTCCAGCCCCTGCTTTCCCCTCACCAAATAAAAGAGAGCACTGGAAACACCAGTGTTTCTGTCAAGTGCATGGTTGCACCCGAGCGGTGATGTTTGACTCATGGTGCTACTGATAGCTGGGAGCTGGCACTACTTCATCCCAGTGGATGCTCCCTTGTCACTTGGCAGGGACAGGCTCCCGGTGGGAACTGCTCCAACACCCTGCAGATGTGCAGGGCCTGTGCCCTGCCTCGGCTCTGTGAGCGGAAAGGTGAAACAGATTGATAAAAATTACTTCTGACCACATTCCTGAACTGTCGTTCAGCAGCAGAGGAAGGAATGGAGAGACTAAACCGAGGCAATTTGGGTAACTCCAACTTATTCTTCTTGTGTTCTGTTGGAAACTATCACTTGGATTTAATCCTTTCTATGGATCCTTACCATTTTTTCAAGCACAGCAACAAGGTGAGGAACTTGGTTTGTAAAACTACGATGTAGGGTGCTAACAACATGGCTGGCTCACAGGGAAGTTCAGGAGAGTGCCTGGAGTTGGTCTATCCCTTCCCATGGAGATGTGGGGAGAGGAAATGCAAAATTGAAGGACTCTAGATTCAGGACTTGTGTAATGACTGGCTATGATCCACATAGCTAATGCACACAAAGCTTCTGGATATCATCCCTGTATCACCTTCTGTCCCAAAAATGTCCTAAACACCTCCCTGATACAGGCGGCCCTCAGAGCTTGTGCCAACCTCACGATCTTCATCATTTCTGGGTTGTTCTCTCTGGCTCCCCACACTGGTGTGTCCTATTGTGGTCTGGCGTGCTGAAAGGGAGAAGGTCTTCTCGTGATGCTCAAATGCTCCAATTTGTCACCTATGGCAGTCTGTGTCTCTTATTAGGCTGGAAGTTCAGAGAAATGCCAGGGGCTTGGTACAATCTGTTGAGGTGGAGCATGTCTGAGTCTGCTGAAGAGGAGCTGGCTCAACCATAGCTGGTTTTGTCATCACAGTTGTTGCCACACGCTTTTTGTGATCACATAACTGAGATCTGAGTAGATCCAATTTCTGTTTTTTCCTCCTCTTATGATTCTGGGCTTATTAGCCCTGACAGTTATTTATTTGTCCTTAGTTGTAGGCTGAGGCAGCTTTATGGATAATGTGGGCAGCATGTCTTTTCTAATTAGACCACAGTCTGTTGTCTGTCTGCCTCATGGGCAGGACACAGCTTGCTGTTTTGCTGAGTTTATAATAGCAGGAAGCCTTGGATGCAGGAGGTCATGTTGGGCTTTTGTTCTGAGAGGTTTTAGAGCAACAACTCACGACATCAGTGTTCCCGAGACTAAGCGGGAAACAGAACCTATGGAATATATTCTCCTCTTTTTTCCCCACAGTGAACTATTTAAATTACATTGGGGCATGATGAGGTACAATAGGAACTGAGAGCAACCCGCCATGCCCAGCCAGACCACCAGCTGGTTTTGCAGGAACTTATTCCAACTTGTTTCCTGTGTCTCCTAGTAAGGTGCCAGCACATGTGTAGTATCCCAGCTCTGGCAGGAGTTCTCAGAAGTACTGCAGCAACTAATGAGGAAGGAACAATGGCTTCATGGAAGCTCACACCTTTTCTTTTCCCAGCATGATCACCTGTAGAATGTGCATTATGTCACCATGATGAGACCAGTAGCTTTATATAGTGTCCTATCTTGTATAAAAAGTGAAGGCTGCTGTGTCTTGCTCTTTGAATTCAGTGGCCCATAGCAGGGGGGTTGGAACTAGGTGGCCTTTAAGGTCCCTTCCAACCCAAACCATTCTAGGACTCTATGAATAATTTTCTTGCATCTTTCTTGACAGCAGCAGACAAACTTGTGCAGAGCAACTCCTGGTTCTTTGCAGGCAGTGATGTAGTGGAGTTTGTTCTGATGCCACCAGGGAAGCTGAGGTGGAGGGACAGCTATCAGGAGCATATCTCCAGTCTTTGTCCTCCAAGTTCGAGGACAGAGTGCTCAGCAGAACACTCATCCACACCTTTTTCATTTGCCCTCGATTTCAGCAAAGGGGACGGTAACAAGTTGTGTTCATTACCAAACCTTGCAATTCAAGATAACTCTTAAAATAGCAACTTTCTTCATTCTTCAGCCACTGGCTCAATGCCCAGGGAAAATAGTGGGTTGAGAATATGAAGCAGCAACTTTTCTTTTTCCAGTAATAGTGCTTTCAAACTATATGTCTGTTTAGAAACATTAATCACTGTAACTACGGGGTAGGAATCTCCTGCCTGTCTTTAATCTTACCTGTGCAATGAGATGGCAACACTGAGTTCTTGCTTTCTATGGATGATTAAGAAGGGCCAAGCTTCAAATAGTTGACTCTATCTTTTTCTCAATTTGCTTGTCTGTCAGTTTAAATTAGAGATGGTCTTGGCTGTTCTGTTGCAAACTCTCCTCATCCTGTGATCTTTTCTGCTGTTACAAACTGTGCAGGGCTGGTCAGGGTTAGCCCTGCTTTGGAAAATCTGCAGTAAAGGTTTGTCAGAAGGTTTTGCAGTAAAAAACACCCTTGTCTGAGGCAGCCATGGGCACAACATGCAGTCAAGAGATGTTGCATTGCCTAAGGGTCTGCCCTGCGGAAGAGATACAGAACTGCTCATAGGTTTTGATTTCTTGTGGCATTTTTATGACATAAAGGGTAGTTCTTGACAGATATTGATGTATTTACAATGTAATTACTAAGGGTGGTTGGTATTTATATCTCCTTTCCAGCATGTGCTAGTGTTGGTAGGTGGTGTTAAAGAGGTGCTGCATGATTAGTAGCATTAAGTGATACTTCAAAGTGTTTTCCAGACAATAACTAACTAATCCAGTTAGAGGAAGGAGATCCCAAGGTATTATTTGTAGCATTTCATGTTTGTAAATCCCTCCAGAATCTCTGAAAGGCAAAAGAATTTCCATACACGTGATAAATACTTTATAAAACGGCACAAGACGACAGCCAACCTTCCCACATGGCTGGGATGCCTCTTGCATGTGTTGCCTGCTGTGAGGCAGATGTTCTCATTAGAGGTGAGGAGAGGAGTGTGGGCATGCAGGGATGGAGGCTTCTCCTGCTGTGCAGGAGGCAGCTCCTGGGCTGTTCCTTTGGGCAGAAGGTGGAAGGGCACGGCACTCGCTGGATCACCTGGGGCACCGCGGAGCACCTGGTCCTGACTTCACAAAGAGGGTTACACGCATGGCTGGGCAGACACAAACGGTTTTGATTCGTGCAGTAACTTGCTCCTGGATGAGCATTCACACAGATTTGATACACAGGAGATTAAATGCTTGGCCTTGTATTTGTGTTGTTCCTCGGTGCAGTTGGGGACATGCCCAAATTCCTGGTGAAGGGACAATGGGGCTGAGCAGCATGTGTTGTCTTTGTGACACTTCGACTGTTCCTCAGGTCCATCTTTGCAGTGTCTGCTTCCATATCCATTCCCTTCAACACCTACTATTACTGAAAGTTTCTGAGGAGCCAGAGTAAGTATCAGCCCTTACTATAGGAGCAGCTCATGGCTGGTTGTATCTCACCACCTTCTGATAGTCCAGGAGTGACTTCCTTTGACTTTTCTTTCTTGTTTTGTTGTTAACAAAGGAATTAAACACAGCAGGTTATTGCTGGCTCCATTTAAACAACCTGCTGGTGCTGTAGAGAAACACCACAAGCACTCTGTCCCTCTCCCATCTCCTCCTCCAAGTGTTTTTAGCTGTCAGTAAGCTTGGGATGAAACCCCAAGGGTAAGTGATAGCCACGAAACCAATGCAGGAAGTCAGAGGTTGGAAAAGAAACCCACTGATTAGAGAAAATGGATTTCAGGGAAAAGGAGGGGAGGGCAGAGTGAACACATAGAGCAGGAAGAGAACTGAAAGCCCGTGGCAGGAGCTGGGCAGAACAGTCAGGGTGAATAACAACCAGACTGTGTTCCACCAGCGTGGCTGATTTGTTCCTCTCTTCCAAACGGTTTAGCTGAGACCTGCAATTGGAAAATAAACTTTCCTTTGTTTTTTAAACAGTTCAGTGCTTAGGAGAGCATCAAACAGCTCGGTTTTCAAATCAAAATGAGCCTGTGGTGGTTGTGTTGTCATTGTACCTGTTCCGCTGCTCTGGTCTTTGGGAGGAGGAGGCGTCTTTGGGGAGCGGGTCCAGCCAGGCTCGTTGCTATGGCAAAGTCTCTGCTGATGCCTGCTCTCTGCCTGTAATTGCTATTCAGCAGCTGTTTCCAGTGGTTGTCTGGAGAACTTGCACAAGTTATGGACATGAAAATCCCTCCTTGTGTGCTGGCCTTCGCTGGAACTGAGCTTTGACAAGAGAGATGCATTAGCTTCTAAGCTCACAAGTAATTAGGTTGGTCGGAGTGTACTTTGCTGAAAGTTAAGGCTTTGGGGCTGGGAAGGGAGGATGGAGGGGGGAAAGTGGCAACTTTAAAATCAATATTGCAAATGCAATGCAGAAGAGTGTAATTAGCATGTTTTGCAGGGCCTATTAATTCCTCTGAAATGCTGTTTATTAGGCAGAAGAACTTTGGGAGCCCATCAGTGGATTAAACAGGTTCTGTAATGAAATGTAAATGGTGTAATTGGGCTTGTTCTGAAAGTATTTATTCTTCACCTGTGACCCGCTTGATTGCGGTTTGACAACACGAAGGAGTGTGCATCTCCTCGTTAATGACAGCTAATTCCCTGGAGCTAATGGAGTGGGACGCCCAGGCGCACGGCGCCGGGAACGGCAGGTCATGCCTGGAGCTCTGCAGTGATTGGCACCAATCCGAGCACAATGTAACTTTAATTACAGTAATTCCAAATCTAAAGGAAGCATTTAGCGGCTGGAGAGAGGCTCTTAATTTTGCAAATAGGTGCTGTATAATGGGCTGACCTTTTATTAGGCAAATATTGGGATGGGTGGGAATGCTGTCCTCCAAGATACAGGTAACATTATTGGCTCCCATTAGCTCAGTGAAAATCACAGGGATGTGTTCTCGCTGCCAGGTTAACCATATGGATTTCCTTCAGCAAGCAACATTGTGGAGCCAGGGGAAAAATGTGATGCTTTGTGTTATTTAAATTCAGTCTTTGCATCAAGGCATGAAAATCTTCTGCTGCCCTTCTGCCTTATGTGTGTGCTTTTGTCAGTGTAGACAACTGGGATTTTTGTTGTTGTTTCCCCTTTCTACAAACCCTCTTTAACGAAACTGTGGAGTGCGAAATATCTCCAGGCACGCAGGAAAGGTCACGCAGCTCTCTTGAAGCAAGAGCTAAACACTCAGTTCTGCCTGGCACTATGGTATCCTGAATTAAGGGTACCTTCTGTGCTTGTTATGCTGCCTCTTCTGTAGGATTGAGAGGTGTGCCCAGCCACAGCCTCCCTTCACTCCTACTGGAGAAGGCCTTTCCAAGCACAGACTGGCTGTCCTGTGGGAGCAGAGGGTGCTGTGCTGGCACAGAAGACTGCAGAGCACACAGCACAGCAGGCGCTAGAAATCCTCCAGCTCTTCCCAAATCCATTAAGGCCTGCAGCCTCCAACCTTGCCTTCTGTTAGCTTAGACTCTCTCTTAAGTAGTGGGCTTGTTAGAGTTGAAACAAACCCAGGCAGGGAAGCTTTTATCCAGGAAATGTCCAAGTCTGTGTGTTTGGATTTGGAGTGGGTCCCCAGGGGAGTGCTGTGGGCTGTTGTGTTTAATGTTTGGAGCAGAAGCAATACAATTTCTGCAAGCAATGCCTTTCTTTTCTGTGTCATTATCTTTCCTCCTCTGCCTCGTTCCATCTGCAAGCTGAGAGGCAGAGAGGTGGCAGTGACAGCGTGGTCACAGATCTCTTTACACCGTTGATCTTGGGCTTGTCCCCAGAGTCAGGACACGCTGGGGAGGGCAGGGTGGGAGGCAGCTGTGCACAGGGTGAAGGACAGCAAGGCCAGTCGACATTTGGCAACCTGAAGAATGAAGGAATGAGAATCACTGGGCGGGGAACTGGAAACGTTGGGGTGTTGATGCTCCTGTGGAGCGGCGGCCAATGCGAGGCCTGAAACCAGTCCAGCAGTGATGAGAACAGCGACAAAGAGGAGGGAGCATCCTCACAGGCCAGGCACGTGCTCCCTTCCAGCCGATGGCTTTCCATGCACAGTTCCTGATGCCAGCAGAAGTAACACCTTCTCTCGATGAGCTCATGCTGCTGCTCACGTGCAGCAGCCTCTCTGTGTGCTGGATTTACGCTCTGTGGAGAGCCAGTGCACTGGCAGAGGCAGAGCAGCCTCTGACTCCAGTGTGGCTGCATGGAGCAGGTTCTCCTGGTGTCAAAAGCGTCCCTTTTCCCAGCTTCTCCTCTGGAAGGTGCAGCTCTGTTGGGAATCTTGCTGGGAAGTGACCTATGGGAGGACCCAAAGTTAACATTGCAAAGATGAGATGATCTTGGCAAAAAAACCCAATAATAATTCTGATCATTGTCAAGTCAAAAACCTTCAGGTTTCCCTACCTCTATGTCCTAGTCTTTGCTAATATGCCCCTTCACATGCCTAATGATGCTTTCTCTTGCTCCTAAACTTTCAAGGCTGAGTGGCCTCTCTGGGTTCTTTCTGCTGGGTCTGCTTTCAGCCCGCAGTCGCCAAAGCCTTCAGCACACAAAATGTTCTCTGGAATAGTTTTTACCAGACAGTCCTAGACCACAGGCAGAACCAGGGCAGATTGCATGTGGTCTGTAAGGCTGACAATAAACCCAAAATAGAAATATTGTCCGTCTCCACTCTGATAGCCCAGGTTTTGGAGTTATTTAATTTTGTGCCTTCCAGATGCAAGCTTCTGGCTGCTAGTAAAGCCCAGTCTGACTTTCTAAATTCAGATCCTTTTCTTTTTAGCACATATGGAGATTGTATTTAACTGAACTATGTCTCTAAACCTTGGAAGTGTTCAGATGTAGAGATGATAGAGTTGCCTAAGAGACAGTCATAAATGTTGATTTCCTTGGTGACTGCGTGACCTTGCTGAGCCCTGCTGGCTGCAGACCACACACAGGCACCCTGGGGTAGTGCTGCTGTGTGGAGGCTCTTCCCTGAGCCTGGAATACTGGTTCTGTAACCTGGGGAAGCTGTTTTCAGTTCACAGGTATCTTATGGTTTCCTGGTGGAGATTTGAATGCTGTCTAGTGGATGTAAACCTACAGTGGCAACAAGCTTGCTTTTCTTATCTACCTTACCTTAAATCTTTTACATTGTCTGTTGATTACAGATTGAAGACCATCACCCCATGTTAAATAGAGAAGCATGCTCACAAGTTTTTTCTGAAGCGCTTTTCAGCATATAAATGCAAAAATCTTGAGGGCTTCAGACTAAGTGCAGCAGCAGGATGGGCTTTGTGTGGGGAACCTTGGATCCAGAGGAAAGCTGGACATTGTTAACGTGGTCAAATGCCTCAAGGAGAGCTTCGAAGAGACTTCAGGCTCCTTATCCTTCCCATCTCTCTACCTATTTGCTCCCTTTGGGGTCCATATGGCCACTTGCACCTTTTTTCCCTTCAATCCTCCATTTTACATCCAAATAAAGGAGCCATCCCCTTGCATGTGTTCCATGCATGTAGAAAGCTGTATAAAATAGCCCTGTGGGTGTGAGTAGTGAGGAGCAATTGAGTGCTTTATCTCTGCAAGCCCATCCTGCCTGTCCATTCAGTCCCATCCATCTCCTTTTAGGGTCTTTCTCTTTATCAGCCTGAAGGCTTTTCAAGGAGTGGACTCTGCCATGTAGCCACAAATACCTGTTGCGTTTTGGGCACTAAATAAATAATAAATATTGGGTACTAAATAAATAATAAAAACTGCCTGTGCTGGAGAGCCATGTACCAGATTAATGCTGCTGCTATAAACAAACAAGGCTTTGAGCTGGGAGAGCAGCAGGTTTCTTGGGCTGTCTGAGCACAGGATGAGTGGCAGCTCCCAGTCATTAATACAGGACTTTGATCTCTGAAGTAGGAGATTATTCCCCCGTGGCCCTTTGGCATGAGGAACCGGTGATAGACTGACAGCAGTAAAACATGGCCATTTGAGAGGCTCCTCCAGCATTTTACTGAGATTAGATCTCCGAAAGGGGCTGTTAGAAAGGAAGAAATGATGGAGCGGCGGGTTATGTGACCGCTGTGACTCATTAATATATCAAAATTTATGTCCAGAGTACCCTCACAACTGGTACAAACCAACTCTTAGGAGCTGGTTTCTCTCTTCTCCCCGTGCTGCTATTGCCTGAAGGCCTCAGTGGGAGATGTGCTGACTCCTCTAACAGCCTCCTGCATTTGCTCTGACTCCAGGAGCTTTTGACACAGCGGAGCCTTGGCTGTGCCACCAGCACAGACTTTGGGTTCATTCTGCACCTGAGGCAGTCTCCGTGTCTGCAGCCTCCCTTACAAGTGCCACGACAGCCAGTTACAAACTGTGGTGACATGGACACATGTACCTGAGAGCCTCCTGCCACACTGGGGCTGGGCTTTGGGTGTTTTCAGGTTGTCTTTGTGAAATTATCAGAGCATCAAGACAATTGCTGGGAGGTGATGATGGAGGAGCTCATTTTATTGAATTTCAGCCCCTGTACCAATAAATCATAACCCCAATGGATGGGAAAAGTTGTCTTTTGCCACTGGCCAAAAGACCACTAGACAGCATTCACTGCCAGAGTACAAGTCAATTGAGACCTGACTTTTTCACCCAGAGGTCCCCAGGCCAGACTTTTTCACCCAGAATTCTGGCAAGAAGTGACAGAAAATCATTGACACTGAGCAGCAGTTTTTCTCTCCAGGAAGGGTTTTATCTCTCTATCTAGTTCCTGTGAAAGAGCAGATACACGAAGAACACAGAAACCATCCCAGCCTTGTGTCCTGCTGCCAACAGCCCAGGATCCACCATGCTAATCTTTGTTCTGAGGAGGAGAGGACTTGAGCCTTGCCAGTCTAGGGGACACTGGGGCATGTCCCCCCTCATGGTGTGGCTGAGCCCAGCTCCCCTGTCTCGTCACTTTTCCTCTGGGATGGCTCATTTCATTATTGCTGCTTGCCATTAGCTCCTTCCCACCACACTAAATTCACTTCTAATTAAACCACTCGAGTAGACCAGGAGGAAGCAATATGTTGGGGTTGGTGCTGCTTGTGGCGGGGAGAAAACCCTGTGGGTGATAACTGGCGTGGAGAACACCCTTGGATCCTGCCCCACAGATGGGCTGAAGAGTATTTGAATCCCAGCATTTCCTGAGTATTGCTGAGAGCCTTGGGGTATTGTTTTGTGGGACAAGGTGCTAAACGCAGTAGAGAAAATAAACAAAGGGCATTAGAACTGTGTTTTCTGCACTCATCCTCTGTTGCTTGCTGACAATTTTCCCCCTGCTTTTCTTACAGCAAGGTGGCCCCAACCTTTTCTCCCAAGTCTGCCTTGTTCCCAGAAATCAGACTGGGATAACAAGGGAACAGTGTGAACTCTTTTCAGCTCCCTCAGCTATGACTGCTGCCTCCCCACTGTTTTCTCCCTCCGCGTGGCCGTGTGGATCCTCCTTGTCTCCCCCTGGAGCTCATTCACCAGCGCATGATGTCGTCAAATGACCCAACACCTCTTGGTTTGTAGTTGAAGTTTTAGATTTGCCTGTTAGTGGATTTCTCTCCCTGCTCCCCGCCAGATATCCACCATGGTGCTCCCAGTTCTCCCACCAGACTTCCTCGGTGGCATCGTGCTCCCTCACCCCTGGCACTGCTGTTCAGCACTGACACGGGCATAATGAAACCCCCATTACCACTCAATTGAAAGCAAATCAAGATGCATCTGCAGCAGCACTCTGGTTCTCAGAGAGGAGACAATCAATGATGAATGAAGTCAGCCAGTGGTTAGCATAAGTCAGAATGAGACACTTCTCGAGGAGAAATATTTCTGTGACTGTGAAGCAGTGCGGGGATGGAGGAATCAGTCTCGAGGCAACAGCACAGCTGTTCCCATCTTCCTTTCCCAGCAAGTGACTCACAGAAAGATGATGCTGTTTGGAGATCCTACTGGTAGCAAAGCAGTTTTGCCCTGGAGTGTTTGTGCTTGCAGTGATGCTCGGAGGACAGCGAGAAGCACAGCAGGGCTGAGCAGCTGGAGTGTTGCAAAGGGCTGGAAAGGAGGAGAGGATGTGGTGCATCTGGGTTTGGAGTGCTTCACACAGGAGTTGTGTGAGTGTAACCTCACAGTGCTGAGGACCAAAAAAACTTAATTGATGGAGCAGAAAACCAGCTCCTGTTCAGAGCAGGATTTGAGGAGAGGGATGGTATGGATGCAGAGGAGAGCACCAGCCCTGTGAGTCCTCCCACAGGGAAGATGTGAGGCAAAAGGAGGAAGGGAAGGGAGAAAGCACTCTTTCAGGCAGTTTGGCAAAGAAGAGAGTGAAGAGAAGATGTGTGTGAGAGAAGTAGGAGGAGAGGGGAGAAGTAATCCAAGAGTTCCCATCAGCATTAGGGGAAGAGGTGACTGTGTAGGTAGTTTACCACACAGACAGAGGAGAAGAAAGCAGCCTTGGGAAGAGAGAAGAGCTGGTAAAGGGCCTTCGAAGAACACAGGGGCTCACTTAGCAAGCAGCCTCCTGACAAAAAACAGTATGCTTCCTTTGGGTCTTCCAGCAGAATCTCCTGGCATCTTAGTCTTTGCCTCCCTCCTTTTCTGTCTCCATTGAGGTAGGGTCAGTGATCTTCAAGAGTGCAAGTTCAGCTTGAAATCAACTTCCAGCATCAACTCCTGCATCAACCAATACCAGAATAAGAGGAGGCAAGAAGGGTGACATAAAGATGGGGATGCACAGCATAAAGCATGTGGTACACGCACCTCTATTTTATCAAAACATTTTCTTAAGCTCTTTTCTCTGAAAAGAGGGGAAGTCCTTGCTGGGCAGTCTCTGTTTCTCCTGCCTCACCTCAAGATCTAAAACCAGTGAGAGGCTGGAGAATTTCCTTCTAATTAACTCAACAAAGAGCAGGTTAATAAGCAACTTGATCATAGTCTGAGTTCCTATATGGGAAAGAGATTTTGGCTAGTGAAGAGCTCTTTAATCTATCGGACAAAAACATAACAAGATCAAATACTGGAAGTAGAAACCAGAAAAGATTAGAAATAAGGAAATGCTTTTGTTACAACAGGGGTAATTAGCCATTGGAACTATTTATCTCTGTACGTAGGGGATTCGCCATCGCTTTGAAGTGTCTAAATGAAGATGGGATATTCTTGTACAAGAAATGTTCTAAGTCAGCTGGTAATTATGAGCCTCGTGCAGGAACTGCTTTGCTTAATTCACCAGCTTGTGCTTTTCATCAGTTTTTAGATTGGCTGATTCTTACGGTTCTTTTGAGCTCCACAATTTGTGAACCTATGGGAAATCAGGGACAGTGCTGATGAGCAGAGCACCTGAGAGTACAAACACGGGTACTGGAAAGTAGTAGAATAGTGCAGAAGGCTCTTTTGAAGCAGGAAAGAGAAATCTGTGGCAACATTTACTAACGACTTGGTAATTCTGCTGAAAAAAAAATGGCTTTCCTGTGTTTCAGTAGGGATCAGGCTGCAAACCCACGTTAGGTTGGATCTTCCAGAGGTGGCTGGAGATGTTTTCATCTCATCAGACTCATCATACCATGTGGGTTCCATCACAGGACCGACAATGCAGTGGCTTTCTTTGTCCCAGCACGTAGCATTCATCTTTCAAGCAATTCCCAAACATAATTTATCCATTCCCTGGCATACCTTACTGGCTTCTCGTTATCCTTGCTCGTTTTATGGGTAAGGATGGTTGGGGTGGGGTGGAGATTTCATTTAGGCAATTAGGGAAAGGACTTGTCAGAGCTGGGATTAATACTCGGGGCTCCAGAGCACCATCTCATTTTAAAATTACTGATGGAGTGCTAGGAAACCTATGTCTGCTGCTGGCCTGAATTTGATCTTCCTTTCTTAAATAAGAATAATAAACGAGGGAAGGGGGCTGGAGGAATGCTGCAGGATGGAGTGGGCTCCTTTGGGAGCTGGTGGGGAGCACCAGAGGCTTCAGTGCTCGTCTGTGTCTCTGGCAGCCCGACCCTGCAGTGAGGATAATCAAGTTTAAAATTAAATCAAATTTCAAATGTTAAACCAGCCAATTAAAGACACAATCACATCAAAACATGCATTCTAAAAAAGTTTTTGTTTACTCTGTCGTAATTAATTTATTTAACAAGAAAACTTTAGTTGGTTCAAAATACTTGTTAAATTGGTCATGAGCAGTTGAGGGAGTGAAGATGCAGGGACACAGAGGCGTAGCAGGGCAACAGTTACCCAAAATGTCACCTGAAGCTCCCTAAAGATCTGGATGAATGAGTTCTATGGGGAAGGTCTGTTCCTCCCACAAACCAAATATGATGTATCTTTTATTCCAGCTGCATGACTGGAGGCACGATTGCTGTTTGTGGCCTGTCCATTAACCTTAAAAGTGTCTTTGATCAAATAACTTACCATCTCTTTCCTTTGATTTCCCTTGATGTTCTTCCTTTAGAAGACTGAATAGTTGCTGAGTTGGATACTGTGCTCCTGGGAAGTTATCCCTTACCTGTGTGTTCATAGCATCAGTTGATAGCACGTGAATTATGTTCTCTTGTTTCCTTGCAGCTCAGCATCCCTGAATTTCAGGATCTCTCCTGTATGCTTAAGCAGGTTGGTGCTTATTTTGCCTGTAGCCTGTTGCATAGGCTGGCATATTTAGGAAGGAATTTTTTTTTCCATCTTAACATTCCTCATGGAATGTTATTGTTTGACCTTTAGTGAACACCCTTCAGTAGTGAGAGAAGGTGGATTACAGGTGTGTCTTCCCTTTTACTTTTTAACCATATTTTCACTTTTTACCATATGAGTTGAGGGTTTGTAAGGCTCAGTGTATCAGGACATTCCTGAAAGCTTCTTGCTTCCTACTGTTTCCACCCCTTAGTACGGCCTTGGTTATTCTGCCAGTCTTAAAACTCCATTCAAGGAATGACAAGTGCAGATTTCTAATACTAAAGCAGTGAGGAGGGAGAGGCTGCTGAAGAAGCCTCACAAAAACACGAATCTTACAGTATGGGAGGACCTGGAGAGGAGCATGGGCACCACAGACCGATGGCTGAGAGAGGAAAGGCAGAGGCAGGGTCCCCAGCCCAAGCCCCAGGGGGATGACTTGCTCTGCTTTGGCTGTGGTTTACAGATCTCCTGAACGACAGTGGCCAGGGGACAGTGGCACCATTCTCCATGGGGCCTGGGATGACCCAGTGATGCTGACCTGGAGGACCACTTGTTCACACTTTGCGATTCACAGGGTAGCTGGATCCAGAGATTTTCAAGAGAATTTGGCTGGAAAGTGCTGACGTGAAGTCTTAAGAGATAGAGTTTGCTTTTCATCATCCAGCAGTACTTAATTTGTGAGGAAAGGAGGAAATTTGACATTCAAAGGCTCGAATTTCTGATGCTTTTTCCCTCCCTCAACCTCCTTTCTGTTCAGGAATAGACAGGGACTGGAATCAGCCACTGCAAGTTTGCAGTTGCCTGAACTTTTCGTTATTAATTAATCCCATCTTTATTCACACAGCACTCCCTTTGCCTCAGACCGTGGGTAATAAACACCGATCAAGCAAGCAGAGATGATAAATTATCTATTTAATAATTAACAAATTAGTCCTAACAGATGGAACCAAAACAAATTTGTCTGTATGTGCACACAGCACACGGCTTGCCTTCCGCTGCTTGTCACACTGGGAACTCGCCAGAGATTTTGGCATTTCTCCACTGATAGTCACCTTCACGTGCCACTTGGGCTGGTCCCGAGTTTATCTCTGGGCCTGCTACAACTCTTTCTGGTTCTGACATTGTCCGTGTGCCAGCAGTGGATGAACGAGGCAAAGCAGGACGTCACAGAGGAAGAGTGTGATGGAGAAGAGAGGGGGATCCCGGCACTTCAGTATTAGTTAAGATGCAGGAGCATCCCTGCAGAAGGGTCAGCTGTCCATTGTGATCTGTTATGTTGAATTAATAGATATGATAGTCCCTGTAACTCTTTCTCTTATTATCTAGCAAAGAATAAAAAGTCAATGCACTGCTGAGTTAAATAAGCATGAGGCACTACAGTCATATGAACATAGTATCCTGTGAGCTAACTGGGCATATATTATTCATTTCCAGTTATTATTCATGACCTTTCCCTCACACCGTCATGGCTCCATCACTTGTGAATTTATAACTTCATTAATAATGAGTGTCAATTAATAATGTATTTTCGTTATATCCATTGGGTATATTTACAGCATTCATAATGCATTCAAATAACTGATTTGAGGTGTAAAAATAAAACCATAGCTCTTCCATGGGCCCTCACCTTTTTGATTTTGAAGAGTCACTATTTTTGTGCACAATCCTTCCTGCTCCCATTGCTGCGTGGCCGTGCTGTGTAATAGCCTGCCATCTGCCACCATCACGCTTAAAAGGGCTTGAATCAAAGCAGGAAACCTCATTATTGTGTGAGATTAGAGGCAGATGATCCACAAAGTCATCGTTATTGAAAGCGGCGCCACAACGGTGAGAGCGCGGGAAAGGTTTGAAGTTCAGCTGTTTCCTTCTCCTCTCCCCCACCAGTTGCATTTGGTTGGAATTGAGAAGCCCATTCAGGTGGAAAGAGGCACCTTGGATGCACCCAGGCTCCAGGAAGCGCTGTGATGGTCCCAGGAGCACGGAGATGTGCTGGGGGTGTTGCTGGGATGTGTACCTAGGACAAACATGCCGTGGCAGGTCACACTGTTGTGCTTTATTTTAATTGAAAGACGCCTACCTCATTTCCTTCCTCATCTGCAGCAGTTTAATCCTCTGTTTTTTTAGAACCTGAAAGTTTTTGCAAGCTCTCTTTTCCTGTTTTCATTTTTTTTCTCAAAAAGAAAACTCTGAAATACTTTTGTTTCTCCAGACATCTTTCCCCTGGCTCAGCCTAGGAAGTGCTGGGCACTGGTGTGCAGATCATTAGCTGGGTTTGGACACCAGAGCCTGAACGTTGGAGACTCAGGGACTGATAAGAAGTTAACATAACTAATCCTCTTCCAGTTCCACTTCTTTCCTCTTCGAGTATGCTGATAATTCTTATTTTATTTTGTCAGCAGTACTTTGAGTTTCATTTCTCGGGTTTTATTTCAGTGTTCATAGCCCCATGGTAACACTCAACCAGTAAATAAAATTCACCTTTTATCTGTTCCCCATTATAGGCATAGGCTGTGTGCTTTTAAACAGCTCCAGGAATATCAAGTGCAATGAAGGTACCACCTTCAAAGCACATACTTGATATTCAGACAGGACAGGAAAGGCTGCCTCTGGCCCCACGGAATTAGAAACACTTAATATAAGAGTCGGTTGGATATCAGTAAGAATGTATATTATTTTCTCTTCTAACTAATAGGATTTTTAAATAAGCTAAAGCGGATACGTCTGGCTGAGTCCCTGCCCTTTGTGAGAGGTGCAGCTTCACCAAATGACAAAGGGCTGAGCCATATGAGTTCTGGGTATCCTGAGTGCTTGCTGGGAACAGGTGCAAGGAGGTGTGAAGAGGGAGGCAGGAGAAGGAAGCCGTGAGCAAGGGACAGTAAGTGAGCTCTTTTGTATTGGTTTTAATCAAAACATAATGAGGGGAGCTAAAGCATAAAGCAAAGGAGGGATTTTGCTTGTGTCAGCCTAGAGGAGGGAGCCATTAATTTCACTCTATCATTTTGAATTGCTTTCTAGAGGGCTTACTCATCCATCTTCTCCAGCCAAACACTTCTCTCTGCCTATCATCGTTCATTCTTTTGGATTTAAATTATGAGTCTGTATTAATTTAAGTATCTCTCTTTGCTTCTTGTTTTGATGTTTGCTTATTGAACCCACTTTGGACCCCCAGAACAGTTTCATGCTCTGCTTCAGCAGCCCAAGGGAGCTGGGAGCCTGTGCAGACACTTCTTCCTTTGGACAGCATTGTCAGAACAAGCCAACCAGTGACTGATGTGATGTGGAGGCAACGAGTGTGTACAGTGGATAAATGTGCCTGACGCTTTGTGATAGAGCTGGTAATTACATTTCACAGTGAGTGGTATTAATAGTGAAAGGAGGCTCTGGCAATGCTGCATGAGAATTGGTAACAAGGGAGGCTGTAGGGAGAAGAGGGAGTCATTTATTAACCTGACGAGTTACGGAAAAGTGGACTTTTCCTCAGAATGCAGAGGAACTTTCCTAGGCACGATGGCTTTGAGATAACTCAGGGCCTTTGGTGACACTGATGATACTGGAACATCTTTTCTTTCTTTTTACCCCATCTCTGACTCTTATGACTTCCATCTCCCTGCTCTTGCTCAAATACTATGTTGCTTGGCTTTACACTGCACAGAGATGGTGCCTGGCTGGGGATTCACAGATCTTGAGGTCTGAAGATCAAAAGTTTTAGAATGTGTTTGAACCTATAGAAGAAAAGGTGATGAACTCTGAAGAGAGTCAGCTGTTGGTGTCAGATGTTTACCAGGCACGTGGGACAAATGTCCTGCAAAACAGGGTTCTCCGTGAGTGTGGTCCTGGGGACAGATCTCTGCCTGTGAAGGATGTGCCCGTTCTGGGAGTATTACCAAGAAGCAACAGAAGCTGTTGTACCTCAGTCTTCCCTAAGCAATTTCTTACCATAGCATTTTCCACATTAAATGTCTTTGAGGAAGAAAAACAGTCTCTCCCAAACTTTCCATTTCATGAAAGGTCTTTTCCTCCGGATCCTTCTGCTCCTCCCTGCTCACACCTGCTCTGCATTCCAGCCACTCCCTTGGTTTTCCTAAGGCTTGTCAGCGTTCCCTGCATACCCAGTGCTGTGTCCAGGCTGTTTCCCTTCCCTCCCAGCAGCCGTGTGGCAGGGACAGTGCCAGTCCAGCCGTTCCATAAATGCTCAGAAGGGATCTGAGGTGCCTTCCAGCAGAGGCGTAGCCGCTGGCACGAAGCCCCGGCTGCCGGGCTCTGCAGTTCTCTCCTGGGGTTCTTGAAAGGAAAAACGTGCCAGCTCTGGGAAGGAGGACAGCACGACGATGGAAACCAGCCTGAGCTGGAGAGAACTGCCAGGATTTTAAGGTATTAGAAGTGTTCCAGAACCAGAATGATTTAACGGTGTGATTACTTCTTAATGCAACATGCAGAAGGTTTTTTATTAGATTTCCCCCTGCCCCATTCATTCCTTCTAAGTGCTGCAGAAACAGGCAGCTTGAAATAAACACCTGGGGCTGTTATACTATATCACTCAGTTTAATTAACTTTTAAATCATATGATGTCACCTGGATATCTTTCTAAATTCTACAAGCGTATGAGACAGCAATAGCTGCAGTTCTATTTAGTTACCACCTTTGATAAAATCACCTTCTGGAGGCTGCAGGGTCCCCCTCTGCCCTTTCCTTCTCTTACAGATGTTCTCTCATTCAAAGAGCATAGGCTGGAACCAAGGGACTTGTAGCTTAAGGGCTTGAAAATACGTGTGGTTGAGTCTGTGTCAGGTGGTATCTTTGTGAGTTTGGGTCAGTGAAGCAGCTCTCTGGTGTCCAGAGTAACTTTACACTGATGGTTTCACAGGCTCTGTATCCACACGGCAGTTTGTGCTCTTGGTCATGAGATGGTCTTACCCAGCAAGTGACAGACAGAGGAATGCATTAGGAAGAGACAAAATGTGTCCCATGGTGGTTAAAGCTGCTTGGCAGGGAAGTTTTTATTATTAATTTCTGCTCTTCTCTGATACAAGTTGCCTTTGTACTGGTGATTCTCCTACCCTAAGAAGGTGCCAGCTGTGCATTTTCCCAGTGTGGGGTCTGTCAGAGCCAGTAAGTGCTTGTGGTACCATCCATGCATCCAACATTTTGTAGGCATTTAGAGCAGAATGACAGGGGAAAGAGCTACAGCATAAGACTGTCTGGTCCCTTCCTCTGCCTTAAGGAGAAGAAATCCAAGAGGCCTGTGTCTCACAGCCAGGCTGTTTGCACTGAGCACAGTCCATCCTGTGCACAGGAAGCTGAACCTCGGAGGAGTCATACATTCACTGTTAGGGCTAATCCTTTAGGATATTCATTATTCCAGGAAAAGAAACCAAACCAAACAGTGAAGTTATTAGAACTGATGGAGAAGAGGAATGCAGGAAGATTAGGAGGCAAAAAAATGAAGGTACTGGAATTTGCTGAGCACTTCTGAGTTCAAAGTGCCCCAAAAGCACTAACAGAGTCCACCTTTATGGAAATAGATGAGATGCCTTTGAGATGTCTAAACAGAGAGCCAAGAGATAAAAGAGGTGAGATGAGAGCTAAACCTGACAACTGTTGGCATAGAAATTACAATGGCTGAGTATGAGAAGGGGAAAATTCACCGAAAGACAAGAAGACCAAGGGCTGTCCTCAGCGTGGATATGACCAAGAGGGTTTGTGGAGCAAGAAACAGAGAGTTCAGCATTGGGTTAAAGGAGTGCATGGACATAAAAAATGGGAGGAGAGAACTGGGAAGCTTTAAGGGTTAATAGACCAGGTATGAGTGTGAAAAGACCTGCTGGTGAGAAATGGAAGGGTTGGAAAAGGCCACCAGAAAGGTCTCTCTCTCTCAGGTGACCCCTGAGGTGGAGGTGGAATTGATTGGCCATGCAACAATGTCACTGCATCCGCTTCATCTTTATTTAAAGTTCCTCCTTTTGTGTGCGAGCTCTTGCCACAACCTCCGCAGTGTGACTGAGCCGGGCTGCCGTCAGCTCTGCACCGCCCTGCTGTGCTCCTGCCCCTCCCCTGATGGAACGTCCCGGATATTTCCCTCCAGCTCATCTGATTTGCAGAATCCCAAGTGATCCAAGTGATTCTTAAGCTTTTTCCCTCCTTTTTTTTTTTTCCTCCTTTTTCTTCCCTGTGCACTGCTCTGAATGCATTAGAAATGGGAAGGCTACATAAATGCAAGTCAAACCAAAGATCCCTGAGACCATTAGTGTGTAGTGCCAACGTCATCCTTGCAGGAGTATGTGGGATGGCCATTACAAGGCCCTTGGCAGCTCAAGTGATGATGAATTTGCAGGATGTCATTAAGCTGCCAGGATTTCTCTCTGCCAGTCAATGTGCGAGTTAAAAAGCTCTACCATTTCCATAAAATAGGGAAGGAAGTGGGTTGGGGCATGGCAAACACTTGGAACGAGCTGTGCTTCAGTGATACAAGGGCAGCTCTGAGCAAGGGAGGAGTTGCTCAGTTCAGCTGCTGTATTTTGATCTCTTCCCTTTGCAGCTTTTCTGACCAAGTTTTCCACCTTTTTCTCTCTGTCTGTGAAATGGGAGTGAGCTGAAGTGGCCGTCTCACGTTGCTGCATCGCTGGGAGTCGCCTGACCCTGGGGCTTTGTTTCATCCCACAGAAGGTCAAACGTGGTGCTGGGGGAGCAGCCAGCGGGAGCTCCCTGGGAATAATCAATAGAGGGAAGGTGGGGGACGAGCAAGTAGGACTGAGAGATAGCATCTAGCCCATGTTTAATAAGAAGGGGAGAAAGAGGTGCAGAGCCAGGAAGGGGGGGGATGTATTAGGAAAGCCGAGATCTGGCGAGAAACTGCATGATAATGAGGCATAGGTGATAGCAAAATGATAAGTCAGCAGAGCTGGACGGGGTGGTAATGTCCAGCTTTTCAATTCCAGGCAGGTACTGCTGCGTTTGCAGCTGTGGCTCCTCAGGAGCAGGAGACATGCGCCTGTGGATGTGGAGCTGGGGAGGCGGGAGCTGGGAAGCGGCCTGCACATGCGCTTGTTCCCAGAGCTCAGGAGGTGGGGAGGGAGCAGGACGCAGGACCCTGAGCAAGAGGGAGGGAGGGAAGAGAGCTTTTGCTCCTTTGGCTCTGCTGGGCTGATGGGCAGGGGCCCCTGGAGCGGAGCTGTTGCCCCTGTTGTGCCAGACTGTGGTGGTGCACAGGGAACTCGGAGGTCCTGATGCAGCTGGCCTTCGTTTCCAAGGACGTGGCTGGTGGTGTCCCAAGTGCTCTGCAGGCTGGTTATTAATGGGGCCTGTGATAGACCTGTACACACAGCCAAAAATTAATAGGCTCCAAGAAAGCTGAGTTGGATAAGTGCACCTACTGCAAGGCCACTGGAGCAAGGAAGGAAGGGAGAAGTCAGTATATTTTTATTTCACATTCAGGAGTCCCCAGCCCCTGAAGCCTTAATCTGCTGATAAAGGCCTAGTTAAGTTCAGGGTTTCCTGTAATTATGAATGGCACAAAATGCTATTTCACCAGGAACTGCGTCTCTGCCCTTAACACAGGCTCTTGGGGAGTCTGATGGTGGTCTCTGGGTCTCCTGGTTTTCCAGCAGGAGCCCTGTAGCCCATCTGCCCTGAAGCTCTCTCCACGTCTCTGTCTCGTGGCAGCACGGCTCAAGCGGGCTCCCATGAGTTCTGACCCTTTTGGACACTGAACTATTCAGCTGGAACGTTTGCAGCAGCAGCGTGTGCCCTGTGGGACAGCTGGTGTTTCTCCAGGGCCCTGTGGGCAGGGGCAGGAGGGCACGGGGACACCAGCAGCCCTGCCTTCAGCCCTGTGTCTCCCTGGAGCCCCTCCTGGCCAGCTCTGCAGTTACTGCAGACTCTGCTCCCTCATCCCACCTCTCTCTGGTGTTTGCTGTGCTTACACGGTTGTACCACACTCTGTCCTCCCTGGCCAGCTCTAGCACGTGCTAGAGTCACACCCATCTGAGGGCAAATACACAGAAACATCTGGGTTTGCCAGAGATAGCTGGATCATGCCTGAGCATCCATGGGGGGTAGGAATGAGTGTTGTGTCTGTTGAGCAATACAGTGACTCTCCCTGATGATTTTCCCCAGAGACTCCTGCTAATATTCTGACTGCTCCAGCCATGGCATGCAGATGCCACTTTAAAAACAAAAATTGCTCTTCTCAGTGTATTTTGCTTCTTCTGTGCCTCCAGCTTTGCCCCCCAAAATAATTTTGCCAATAGACAGTCTTACTGCTTTAGACTGATTTAAAATCTTCCCTTTAGTGTCATGTGGTCAGGAAACAAACATTCATCCTGTTGGGAAAGGAAGATGCATTGCTCATTCCAGCAGCCCCAGAACTTGCATCTAGCCAAGAAAGTCCTCAACTTAATGCAGTGTGGTTTAGTGACATGTTTATCTACATAAACTCTTCTTGCTGATGGTCTCCCAAGGTCTCTGGACTTAAGTTAGCAAAGAAAACTTGGCTTGACAAGCATAGAGGTTTTATATATATATATTTTAGATATTTATATGTGTATATATGTGTGGAATAAAAATTGACCAATCTTGATAGCATTTGTAATCTCATCTTTGGAATATCCAGTCTCTTATGACTCTCATTTCCCTGTTTCTTTTTAACTTGATGTTTCACACTTGGAACAGGAGGGAGCTTGGCCCAAGGCAGACCTGCTGTGCAAGCAGGTTGTATCAGGAGGCAACGCTGCCATGGTCACCAAGCCCTTCCTTTGCTTCCCCACCCAGTAAATCCTCCCAGTGCAGAGCTGAGATGCTGCCAGGCAAGGGAACGGGTAATGCTGGCATGACCCCCATTTTTTGCTGTTTCATTATCAAGGTTAACATACGTGGATTCAGGAACAAGCAAAATGTCCCATTTCTTTGTCCAAGGTTTTCTGACTGTCTCTTGATGCTGGAAGGCAGCATCTCTCAAATTGTCTTTTTTTTTTTGTCTTTTTTTTTTTTTTTCATAACAAGCTGTTTAATATTAACACTGATTACCCAATTGCTCATTTCAAGGAGAGCAATGGCAACTTTCAGAGCTTTGGGGACTTAATTTTCTCCTGGATTTATGGGCAGCTACCCAGATCTCTCCAGCATGGTTTCTTTTCTCCACTGTCTGTATTTTTCCAGAGAACATTTTAAAGACATTTGGGTACAAGCTCTTTCACATCCATCCTTGTCTTACCCCATCTTTTCTGTTTCCTTGTTAAGTATAACAGTGTGTTTATGTTATTTCTAACATTTTTACATAAGATCAAGCCAGTCAGGATACAGTTACAATACCCTGGAGAGACAGATGTATTTGACATACTTGACTGTGAACTGTCAGCATCTAGGGGGTGATAGTGGATAAGGTAAGGAAGAGTTGCCTGAAGAACATTTAGATAGAAAAATGAGAAAAAGCTCTGCTCTTCCAAGGCATCACCTGAGAAGGATCTACTGCAAATTGCCAACAGACAGTATTTTACCAGTTCTGAACTATAAATGACTTTTATTTTAGTTTGACCCTGCAAGTGGAGGTCGCAGTGGTGAAGTCCCTCCACCCTTTAGTGCAGTCTCCCCTGGTACGGCGAGCTCTGTGCAAGAACTGAGTCTGCATTTAGAGCAGGTGTTGTGGTGTCTCATTAAAGCGTGGGTGCTTGGAGAAAGTGCTAAACCCTGATGGGTTTTCCACAAGCACCTGCCTGGGAAGAGGGAGAAGTGTCACAAAGTGACATGCCAACAGAGGCCATGTAGCTTGTGCTCCTCACACTGCACATCATTTCTTACCCGTACACATTCTCCTTCCGTAGGATGAGAAACGTGTGAATCACTCATAGTGCCTGCTCCGTGTCCTATAAATTAGAGAAAGGTGCAGCTGGTTTGTCTTTTCATTTTCTGTGCTCTTTAATTGCCTCTTCTTTATATCATCCAGTGTCCCTTTCTCCAGCCTCTTTCATATCCATCTTTGAGAATGATGAGCAGTCGAGTGTGACATGCCCCGAAGGTGACTGTCAAAACACGCTGAATTATGCAGTGGTCCAGTATTCCTTTTCTTCTCTCTCTTTCTCCTGTAAGTATTGCTGGAAGAAGAGTTGCAGCGATCGATTGGGAGGTCAGGATTTCCTTTCAGATTGGATGGAACACTTTGGATTTTGTATGATTTAAAATGTAAACCTTGGCAAGTCTTTCTGTGTGTCGAGGCTTTCCATACCGTTGGTACGGAGCGTTGTGGAGTCTCCTTCTCTGGAGATATTTGAAAGCCATCTGGATACACAATCTCGAGTGTTGTGCTCTAGAGAACCTGCTTGAGCAGGGAGGTTGGACCAGGTGACCCACTGTGGTCCTCTCCAGCCTTACCCATTCTGTGATTCCGTGACATAATCCTGAGGTTCTGTGGATCACTCCACATATCCAACTGTGAACTCCTGCTTGTTCCCCGCTTTGTGTTCCCAAGTTTTTGTAGTTTCAAATGACTGACTTAACTAGCCTTCTGATGGCCAGATATTTTTGTATAATGACATCTTCCCAGGGATTAATCTGGGGTTTTTTTCCTCCTTAATGTAAGATACCTGGGACTCGGTGTTGTGTCCGTGCAGTTCCCATCTCCCCCTATCGCTACAATAAAGCTCTGGTTAAAGAAACCTTTTCTCCCTTAAGGCAAAACACGAAGACATGCATGTAGGCTGTGCTGACATTATCTTTGATAGCTGTGCTCGAGCTTGGCGGCAGCTCCCAGGGCCAGGTGGCTCCATCCAGCTGCCTCCATCCCCAGCGGAAGCAGCGCTGTGCAGAGCCGGCATTCCCGTATGGCTGAGCAGCCCTGCCTGGGGACCCCACTGGCGTGGGACGGGCTGGGGACAGGGCGAGAGCCACCTTCCCAACCGCATTGGGAGGAAAACAGGCAGTGCAGGGGGATCCCGAGCCAGTGGTGGCCCTGAGCTGGGAACTGAGCCATGGTTGGATCCATCCGAGCAGCCCTGACGGCTGGATGCGCTGCTCGGGGAGGAGGCTCTCCAGGGACGTGCCTTTTAAAGCACATTGCAGTCACAAAATTTAATTGACACATTTCAGAGTCTTAAACCTGAAGTGCAGCCTCAGGAAGAAGGAATGCCTTTTAGGATCCTTTAAAGTGATCCAGGATTTTATGTAATAATAATAACAACAACAACAACAGCAATAATAATAACAACAACTACTTATCTAGGACCTACACAAAATCATTGATGTTTGCCTTTGCCATCAGCTTAATGTGCATTTTGCTGATGCACAACTGCTGGTTGATACTCTTGCATAAATAAAATAAGCCCTGTTAATTTTAAACTACTTGAGAAACATATACATGCAAAAATCTAAAGCTTACTCACAGAAAAAGGGCAAAATCAGCAGTAAAGGAGATTCTTTTCAACAGCGCCCTTTTAATTAGAGCAATAATTAATTCTTTTCCCTGACCTGCACATACAGATTACTCTTTTAAAATATTCCTGCTTGAAATAAAATTTCTTAAAGCTACATAGCTGAAGAATAGATCATAAATCTAAAGGAGAAAAATCGGGACTGTGTGTATTTTGAGCACTCCTTTGGAATCCAAAATGGTCACTGGAAAGCATGCCATAAAATCTAATGGCAAGGTGAACAAAATACTCCTCAAGACCCGAGTGCTGAGAACAGGCAGAGCTTCACGCAGGCACTGGGGCCAATGAAGTGGAAAATGGAGTTAATATATTTTGCACATGCACAAATCAAACCAACTGTGCTCCTTTCCAGGGGACAAAATGCTTCCTGCTTTTGGGATAGATGCACTCTATTGCCATAACTTTTTCTGGCCTTACGGACTTTGAAGGTTGCTCAGGGAATAATCTTGTTTGGAAAGTGGATGTGGAAGCAAGAGATCACTTTAGAAAGGGTGGAAGAAGCCAGAAGCAGGCGCAGGTGGGAGGAGGAGGTGGTGGAAAGCCAGTGACAGTGCAGCACCAGAGCTGGATTGGACATGGGGTGTCCAGCAGACCAGCTCTCCTCCTCAGGGCAGTGGTCACAGCCCCAAGGCTGCCAGAGTTCAAGAAAAGGGTGGACATTTCTCTCAGGCACATGGTGGGATTCTTGGGGTTGTGCTGTGCAGGGCCAGGAGTCGGACTCAATGATCCTTGTGGGTCTCTTCCAACTCAGGATATTCTATAATTCCTCAGCTGGGGGAGGTGGGAGCAAGCCTCTGGGGGGCCTGTTTCATTTGGTGTGGGCTGTGGCACATGAATGGTTTCACTGGGGCAAGTGGGTTTGATGTGAGGGTCTGAACTTTGATTGTGGTGATGGAGAAATGACAGAGAAAGGTGAAGGAAAAAAAGGGCAATACAACAAAGTCTGCTGCAGAGGTCAGGGGGAAGAGGGGGGAGAAAAGAGATGTGTTTCTGGAGGAACCCAGGCATCCATTGCTCATACTATTTTTTATTAAATTTTCACACAATTCCCTTTATAAATCCCTCAGCTATGCCAGAAGAAGCTGCTGTGTGGAAGCCAAACCCCAGCTTGCAGCTTTTTGCTCCCAACCAACATCAGCCCCAGCGCCTGGAGCTCGGTCTCTCAGCACCCTGGAAAGCTGGTGAAATGCATTGGGCACAGCAGGGAAGCATCTCACTGCTTCCCTGTAATTAGACTTGTGAAAATGCCTCCATGGAGAAGAAAAGCCTGCAGAGCTTGCTCCTGTGTGGGAGATTGCTCCCGAGGGCCGATCCTGCAGGCAGGTAGTGCCAGCCCGGCTCAGGATTTTATCGTTGAGTTGTGCTGCCCAGCCAGGGTTTAATTTCTTATGGTGGTGATTAAGACTACTCATTTAGGGACATAAAAGGAGTTGGCCCTCTAATTGCATGTACAGATGTTTCCAGACATAAAGCAAAATGATGCAGGGAGGCTGTAGCATCCTGCTCACTGTTCCGTACAGAGAGGCCAGTGCCAAAACGAGGAATTAGAAGAACAGCTTGAAAAATAAACCCAAGGAGCTTTTGTTCACCTGTAAAGGAGATCATACTGGAATGGTCATGAAAGGAGAGGTGGAAGGAGAATGTGTGTGGGGGAGGATGGAGTTCACCTTGTCCTCATTGGGTTATTTCGCTGCACCCGGGGCAGGCTCCAGGCCACAGAGCCACAATCAGCAGTGCAGCCATGAAGACCTCACCAGCCCAGTCTCCAGTGGTGCTAATTAGGAGGAAGGAGTTTCTTCCATTTCGTTTTTGACAAAATGATTTCCACACATCACTTCATTCGGTTACATTTCTCCAGAGATCAGCAAGCCAGGGAAATGCTGTTCCCTTTGTCATGACTGTTAATTAAGCCAGGGCTGAGACACCCTGGTGAACCTCAGGTACCTCTCAATTTGCCGAGGACTTTGCAGTACTGAGATGAGCTGCAGGGCTGGAGAGACGTTTCACCAGCAGCCCCAGAGGTCCACAAAACCCTTGATTAGACGAGGGTAGTCTGGTTCATCCAAACTCTGTCTGGAGATACAAAGGAATTGTAATCCTATATTTCCACCTTCTAGAGTGGTCTAAAAATGACTTTTTTTTTTGCTTCTAGAGGACTTCAAGTCTTGTCTTGTTCAGCTGACTGCAAAGAGGACATGGTGTAGTGGGGGACGACAGGGATGCTTCCCAAGCGCTCCACACCAAGTCTGCTCCTTAGCCTTTTGCCTTGGGCATGTGCTGCACGCTGCCCTCCCTCCTGCCTCTCCTGGTTTTAATGAAGTCCCACGTGGCTGGAGAACCTGTTGACGGCATTTGCAATCCTCCTCACTCCTGCTGGGCACAGGGGCCTCATCTCCTTTAGAGAAAAGTCAAGGGTTTGCTCTCGCCCTCCTGTGTTTATGTGACCTCTCAGCCTGCGATGTGGATACGAAGGAGCTTTTTCTTTCCCTACCCATCTTCTCTGCAACTTGGATTCATGATCCAAGGAGGAGTGATGTGGGCACACGCCACATTTCCCTGAATTGTTGGGATTTGCCCTTCATGTCTGTCCAGACAGGTGTACCCATCCACATTCAGTGCCACATCTCAGCTATAAGCACCAGTGCTTCTCCAGCTAACAGTGGCTGCAGTTTTCTGTGGTGGGACCCACCCCTCCATTAGCACCTTTCTTCTTTTGTTTAACAGTTCCAGTTTCATTCCTTGCTTGACCTTGATCAGCACTTGGCACTGTCGCTGGTCTAGAGAGGTTGTATAAGTAAAGGCAGTCGCGGCACATGCCATTTGGGGAGATACATGGTTAAATGCCTCAGCTTCAGCTCACAGCACTGATTTCCTGGATCTTTTCTTTGTTTGTTTCAGGGCAGATCCAAGTTTTGAGGACAGCTAAAGGTGATGGAGATGACACCTTAATTGAAAGGGGTCAGAGTGCTGCATGTTTCTCTTGCATTAACATTCTGTGCATATTCCTTTTTAAGCCCAAAGGCTCTGTCCATTGTTCTGTGCTGGCCTTCAGAAAGTGAACTCCTGGTAAAGGGCTTAAAAGACAATATTAAAAGGGGAGAGGAAAAACTGAAAAGGGGATTACAAATCCAATAAAAATTGCTCTCAAGAGTAGACAGTATCTGCTGGACAGGAAATATATTTGAGTTTCTGACTAGCTGCAAAACACCTCAGCCACAGAAAGTCCTGAGCAGAGGGTGAGCCTGGTGCTCAGTTAATCATCAAAGACAAGCAGAGGACACTGAGCTTGCACAGGGATCAAGTCTGAAGCCACCTCATGCATATTGCAGTGTCTCTGCCTGTGCGGGTGCTGGAGCGCTGATGGAGCAGCAGCCGCTGCGGAAGAATTTGCTGATGCCTCTTAGTGTGTGCAGCCTGTGCTGGTGGGGATGCTCGGCCCGGTTCTGGAAGGTGACAGCCAGCCCACTGCACACTCCGCTCACCAGGTGCTTGGGGTACCTGGTGGTCACATGGAGATCTTTGCTGGTCTGGCATTTGAAGAGCTCTGAAAGTTGGAGGTTCTGCGCTTTTGCCCAGTGCGTTGGTCTGAGCTTTCCTCTGGAATGGGGGCAAGTTATTTGGGCATTCAGGTGTCAACAGCAGATGCTGCTGCTAACATCCCACTGGTTTGTGAGGGATTATTGGCTATTGCATTCATCCTATGCAGATTATCACACGGGTAATTTAAGGTTTTTCCTCAGTTTCTACCTTTTCTGGATGTGACCACATGGGGGAAAATGCTTTCAATCCCACCAGCAGACAGTGGAGAAGGCGGTGTCTCCAACACTTCATTTCTGCCTGTGCTCCGTTCCCTGAATGCTTTTGTGTTGCAGGCTGACAGTTTTTAGGCTGGGCCCGTTCTTTCAGTGGATGCTCTTTATGCCGGTGCCTTTCATCCGAGCGGCGGAGCGAGCGGGGGTGGGACAGGCAGGATGCTGGCGCAGCCCCCTCTCTGTGCAGGGCGTGTGAAGTGCCTCGTGGAGACTTTGTTGGAGTCTTTCTAAGAGCATCTGCCTCCAGTTGGGGTAATTAGTACTCTCAAGCTGTAGTAGTGAGTATCTCGTTGATGGAATATGAAAGTGAGCAAAATGTCAGTTCAGCACTGCGTGGAGGCCTCACTGACACACAGGCTGCTTCTGAAATTGCTGGCGTTTTTTTCAGTTAATTGCCTTTTTAATCATAGTGAAATTGCTCCTATTTGCATGAATATTCCAACAGCAGGATCGGTTTGCTCTTGTCACAGATACTCACTACATATCACATTCAGTTTTGCTTAATATGCCTCATACTTAGAGGATCAAACTTTTTTCCCTCCGTTTTATTCTTTTGTTTCCCTCTGCCTGCCACGGGATGGGCAAATATTCTTTTATTTATTTCAAGAGATGTCTTGAAATAAATAAAATGTCTGGAGGAGAGAAAGCTCTAGGGAGACCTTGTAGCAGCCTTCCAGCACCTAAAGGGGAATTACAAGAGAGCAGGAGAGGGACTTACAAGGGCATGGGGTGATAGGACAAGGAGGAATGGCTTCAAACTGGCAGAGGACAGTGTTAGATTAGATATCAGGGAGAAGTTCTTTACCGTGAGGGTGGTGAGGCAATGACACAGGTTTCCCAGGGAAGCTGTGACTTCCCCATCCCTGGAAGTGTTCAAAGCCAGGTTGGATGGACCTTTGAGCAAGCTGGTCTAGTGGAAGGTGCCCCTGCCCATGGCAGGGGGTTGGAACAGGATGAACTTTAAGGTGCCTTCCACCACAAAC
Source organism: Atrichornis clamosus (assembly GCA_013400975.1). Lineage (NCBI taxonomy): Eukaryota > Metazoa > Chordata > Aves > Passeriformes > Menuridae > Atrichornis > Atrichornis clamosus. The sequence continues at coordinate 149,330 of WBMZ01008093.1, read as the reverse complement.
CATTCTAGGATTTTATTATTATTTATTCTCCTCTGCCCCATACCTGCTGCCCAACTCCCTGAAGGCTCCCTCAGAATTAGAAAACAAAATTCTCTCAGAACAAAAGCCCTGATGACTCATCTTAATCATTAAAAAGGAAGCAAACCTCCTGCCCATATACACCTGCCAAGGCTGAGCCTCGCGGTCAGCGACCAGCACATGGGAGACATGCCAGTGGCAGGGGAGGGTGCCACATGCCTGTCCTGCTGCCTTGTCCTGGTGGGAGTGACTGCTGGGAGTGGTGCTGCTGCTCACTCTGCCAGCACGGTGCTCCTGATGCAGTGTGAAATGTGAAATGGCATCGCCTGCCCCTGAATAGTCCTTGCCACCTCAGCACCACTCGGTCCTGGTGTAACTGCTGGGCGTGGGAGTCTCTGCCGTGCGTCGGGAGGTGTCTTGTACAAACCACTCGACAGTTCCCTGTGACGGGGCTGTTCACAGGGCAAGAGGCCACAGGTGGGGGTGGGCAGCAAAGGGACAGCAGGCAGCAGGGAGGCACCGGCCTCAGCAGCCCGGCCAGGGTGGTCCCCCAGGTGCAGACGTTGCCTGGGGGCTGTGCTGGTGCAGCAAGAGGAGTTGGCATGGCCAGGGATGCCCTTTCCCCTGAGCTCTCCCTGCCAGAGCAGAAGGGAGGGCAGCACTCCAACCTGCATTGGAGACCCGGCTCCGTCACTGCCCTTGGCTCGTCAGCCAAGGATCCGCATCCTCCAGGAGGTATTGGAAACAACCTGTGATGCTGGTGATCCCAGCTGCCTCGGAGGGATGTGCTCAAGTGTTGGTAGGGTGCAATGAAAACATTGCTCAGAGTTAGCAGCACATGAGGATGGACCCATCCAAGGCAGTAAAGCAATAGGAAACAGGCTGGGCAATCAGTCATCTCCAACTGTCAACTTTTAAGCAGAAAACATTGATTTTAATGGTAATTTCTGCATAAAAATTAATGGTGCTATAAAATCTTAATTTGGAGTTTCAGAACAAATAATGTAATAGCAAAAGGCAGCATCCTGGAGTAATTTGAAAATGAATTAGGCCAGTGGAATGAAACTCTCCCCACTGAGACGCCTTTAATTGATCATCTCCGTAACAGCTAGTTTACAAACATATCATGAGAGTGCTTGCTGCCCTGGCACCTTCCAGGCAGCACATCCAGCATCAGTGTGGAAACCAGTGCACCCCTCCATGTTCCTTCTGGGTCCCAGCGAGGATATGACGGGGAGGAAATAAATCAAGCGCAGTCATGTGGTCGGAACAACATGAGTCTTTGAGGTTTGAGCAGGGGAAAAACACTCTCCCACAAGGAGCAGAAACCACACGTCTAAAATTAGCCAAGCCCTTCGGATTGGCAAAAGGCAAGTGGTGAATCCCTGTGGATCCTCTGTGCTGACAGCACTATTAATACCTCAGCCGAGGGCTTGGGTGAGGGTGTGTGTGCATTGGGAGTAATATGTTTTCAACATCTGGTCTCATTCATTGGAGCAATACCAGGGGCTGAGCTGTGATACAGGGCAGGAATGCTAGAGACTTTCTCCAAAATGTAAAAAAAATTTGCTGCTTCTTACTTAATTACAGTCATGCCAGTTGCTATGTTGAAACGCTGCTTTAAAAGCCTTTGTGAGTAATTAGTGTCAAAAATATAAGATCTACAAAGCCATAAACTCACAGCTTGGTAATATTACCAAGTACTAATTAAAAAAAGAAAAAAGAAAAGTCTCTCTTTCATGATAAGATTTCCAGCATAGCGAAAGATAAAAACGATGCAATTTGCGATGATAGGAGAGGGAAAAAAGGAAACCTGAGAGAAGGACTGAGGAGAGAAGAAAGTCAATATCAACAAGGCTGTAGATCTCTGGCTGATTTGGTAATGGTAAGAGTAAGGGAAGTGAAATATTGGAGTCTCAAGACAGAAAAATAGTCAGGAATACATCCTGGGAGCCTCTTCTGCTGTGAAACAGAATTAAGGTTGAGTATCAGGCATTATGGACAAAAGGGATAAAAATACTGCCGTGTTTGGGACTAATCCTGGCACGGCTCTCAGGAGCAGTAAAGTATTGCAGGAATGTCCTAAGTGGCAGAAATACAGATATCTTGTGCAAATCTGCAGTTGTATCGTGGCATCTTGTGAGGGATATGTGACATCCCACCCGTGTTCCTCCTGACCAGTCTGGACCCCTCTCTGGACTGGTGCTACAGGAGCAGATCCAGTCCAGCAGAGGGAAACCAGGCTCACACATAGCACCTCAGAGAGTTTGGTTATACTGAGATGAGGTGTTTATCCTTTGGAAAAAAGATTAAGAAGAGACCTCATTAAGGTATAAAGAAAACCCTGCTGGGAATAAAAGATCAAGGCTATTTGGGTTATTGTCAAATACATGTGTCAGGGGACATAAAGCTAGTCTGAAGAAGGACCTGAATTCTATGAAACGTAAGCTCATTTTTTTTAACAGCACTTAATAATGCAATTATAATAACAACTTGTGCTTTCTCATGCCTTCCAATTTAAGATCTGAAAGCACTTCACAAACATGAATTAAGCCTTCCAGGACTGTTGCGAAGTACAGCAAATATGCCTCTATTTTACAAACTGAAAAACTGAGGAACAGCATGAGTACAAGGCAGCACAGCATGTGGAGGAGTATGTCTTTATTTTAATCAGGTTGGGCATTGCCTCAGGGCTTTGCTTGCTCACCAGGTGCAGTCCTGTGGCTGTGCAGAACCTGTCTCCTGATGACGCTGCAGAGCTTTTCATTCCACACCTTCTTCTCTCTGATACTTCCACCTTTATGGAAATCATTGTTTATGAAAAGGGAAGGAGAGCAGTAGAAGGTGGCCACGTGGCCACTGATGGCTCATGCTGCTGTGAGATCCCAGGTGTCCCTCGACACCAGTGGATTGAGTTTCCTTGTCCCCAGCCTCCCTAGTGTTTCGGGGTGTGCCAGCAGCACCACAGGACCCAGGGCAGAGGGACTCCTAGGCCATTTACGTCCAGTGTGGCTTGCAGATCACGGTGTTCAGGGTCATTGTGCTGTCGAGGGAAGTCCCCTCCCCTGGTGCCCACCACCAGATACGCAGCTGGACAGCAGGGGAACCACAGGCTCGTCTTTGAAGTGTTTCTCAAAGGTTTCTCTTCTCCTTTCCAACTCAACAGGAGCCCCTGCAGGCAGGTGGCCCTTTGGGACTGGGAGCTGGGCTATCTGATTGTACCAGCCATGAGATGGTTTCACATCAGGGGCTGTTTCAAGTCTGGCATTATGCACTACCTTTTTCACCTTGACAACGCTCTGGTGGTGGGACCATTAGTATGGATGGCAAGTCAGCAGGAAATAAAATTGTCCTGCCCTTAACAAGCTGGCCTCACCTGACCTTGAAGACATTATTTTGTTTCCTGGATGTTTTAAATGAAGTGGCATTTCTACTAAGGTGGTTTCGTATAAATTGGTTGAGATAATGCTTGCTCCAGCTGAACATGCCCAGCCAGTGCCTGTTAACTCCATGGTTTTGCATCCATTCCTGCCTCTTTCCTTTGTTCACCAATGCAGATTCCCTTTAGATGTCATAGATATCTTGATGTGTACATTTGCTCCTCGTTTTTGCTCACTCTCCCCCTCTTTGTAGCATGAGAATACAGACCAGCCTACTTTGTGACATGCACAGAGCTTGGGCTCTTGGGTTTAGGCTGTTCTGATGGCACGTGGGTGAGAGGATTTAGGGTGAGGTCTACACAAGGCAGCCTGGAGCCTCTACTTGGGAGGAGACTTTTGCACAAGTCCATGGCACGTGTTGTTTGTTTCTACACCTCGAGTTCATCCTCTAACACTGAGATCATACACAAGACTGTTTCTTCAGGTTCCAGAAAGAACTGTTTTGTGGTTTCTTCTCATCACCCAGGGCACAAAATATCCCTTGGATTTTTCTAAAGGCTGCTTTATAGGCAAGCGTTCCTAGAAAAATTATCTACCTCATTGTTATTCATGCCTAAATGTTGGGGGAATCTTACTTTTCTTCCACCATGCTGCTAATCACTGCATGGGGCTGTTCTTGAGCTTCAGCAGCTCACTGTTGTTTGGTAGAGATTAAAAAATAACAATTGGTGGTGTCATCAAATCAGTGCAGCCAGGGAAATCAAAGCCTCAAACACCATCAAAGGTCTACATGTCTCACAGAGGAAAAATCCACCAGAGCAACAGGATGGCTGTGCTCCCACTGCTGCTTTGATCCCACTGGTGATACTGGTGAGGAAATCAGATTGCAGCATTCCTCCAGTCTGTCTTCCACACCGAGAGATACTGACTGCATCAATAAACAGCAGAAAACGAGGAAGGCGTGTGTTCAGGAGCACTTCAGGCTTTGGGATAAGTGTTTCTAGAGAGTTTGCTAGGAACAAAAATCTAACTGAAATCAATGGCAGATATCTGCTGCTTAACGACAAGCCGATGCGAGGAGGCCCTGGAGTACAGCGTGTTCTCACCTGCCTGTGTGCTAAGTGGACAAGCTGCTGCGAGCTGATCCAGCTGAGGAGTGTGCCTGTGAGTCACTCCCTCTGGAAGAGAGGCTGGGATCCCACCAGCTGAGCCTGTGTCAGAGTGAGAAGGCTGCGACCTCCTGGCCGGTCGGAGCAGCGGAAGGGATGTTCACAGCCACTGCTGGCGAGTATCAGTAGCAGACGTGTGTGCAGAAGGAAATAAGGGCTATTTATCTCCTGGATGGATAGGGCACTTCAGTGGAAGATAGGGTTGAATTTTCCAGCAGCACCTCTGCGATGTCTGTCCTGAGCTGGAGGCAGCTGTTTGTCATCCACGCACTTACCTTACCCTGGCACTCGGCGTTTGAGTGATGGCTGTGCTCATCCTTAATGTAGATGTAGGGCTGGGTGTCAATGTTCTGTTGAGGGTGAGCTGTGGGAATCTCCAGACTCCCTTGGTCTGACATTATTGCTGTATTAGAAAGGAAAAACAGGATAAAAATCTGCAGCAGCCCTGGCAGCCTAGGTAGAAGGAACAATTGTCCATTGCAACATGTCTGTTATCAGTCTGAGCATGGAGTCGGCTTAACAACATTTGGGTCACTGCTGCCAGGTCTTTGGGCCAGCCAGGGATGGAGGCCACAGACAGAGAAAGGCTGGACTGGATGGTGTCCTGGTGTCAGTGGCTGTGCAGTCCCTGACTTAGAGGGAACACGGAAGGTGATGGTAGAGGTGAGGCAGGGCTTTGAAAGACACTCCTCTGTAAAGAAAGATTAGAAGCAGGGTGGAAGCCTAACTATATCTGATGAGAAAGGACCCCTTCTGCACCAGCAAGTCCGTTTAATGGTTGAGGGTCAGTACTCAGTGTGCGGATGCATGGAGAAGGGTCAGGTGTCTGAATAAGCATCCAGGTTCGTTTCAGGTGCAGCCAATGCTTTCAGGACATCTGTTTGCACAGCTGAGCCAAATTCTGGGAAGATGGGCATCATGTTTGCCACCAACCTAGACAAATCCTGCTTTGGACCTTGAAAAACTGTCAAGGGTTTGGGTTTTTGCTGCTGTAATGCATACTAGCAAGCTGTGGCAGGAGAAGGTCCTTAAATCCAGGCTGAACAGAACTCTGAATGACTCCATGAGTTGATTTGCTATCCTGTCTCATTTCAGCCTTTGAGATTTTGCAGATCCCACAGCCAGATGAAGGGCCATTTGCAGTGGTGGTGAGGGGTAAGCCAGGACACGGTGCTGCCATTGTTAGTATTCAGCAGGAGTCGTGCAAGAGCAGAGCTCTCATCTCTCGTCCGCGCGGTTCGGCCCTTGTAGGTTGTCAGCACCTCAAGGTGACCTCTAAACCACTGGGGCTCTGCAGCTCCAAAAACAGAGACCAGTTGCATTGCACACTGGAGCTGGTTGGCAGTGCTCTTGTTCTGCAACTTGGCATCATCGTATTTGGGAGTTTCAGCGAGTCCCTGAGTGTTCAGGAAGGAGAGGTGTAATTCGCCTGCACAGTCCTGCTGTTGGCTGTGCTCTGCTGGCTCCTTTCCCCACTGAGCTGTCCTACCTGGAGCCTCTGATGGAGCACCTGCTCATTCTTTACAACTAGGAGCTCCTTTTTGGCAGCCCTCCTTGCAGCCTGGCTGTCGTGGCTCTCAAGTCTGCTCATTCTGAAATGCCCTTACAATGGTCCTGGACTTCTCTGGGAGAAATTTCCCATATTTTTCCCTGCACTCAACAGGAGTGTCAGCATCCACAGGATTTCTTACAGCTCCAAAGAATGCCTTCCACCAGGAACCTGCCTGCACCAAAGTACCCTGGCACAGTTTGAGCTGCAGTTTTGTCTGATCCTTTTAAGAGTTGGGAATGGCTGTTTTGATGTCTGATATCTATGAACATGAAAGGCTCCTTTCCTTCTAACTGTGCACTGGGCAGGGCAGTGCCTGTCTCTCCTAATCAAAAATGTAATCAAAGATCTCACTTCTCGTAAAAAATGTATTAGAAGAAGAAGAAGAAACGATGCAGCATATTTCTGTTGGCTTCGCTGCTCGTTTGCTCTGGTTTCTACTTCTGTGCTGCTTCCTCCTGCCTTTCACAAAAGAACCCCCACCTCAACTTTCCCCATGTCTTGACATGTTTAATTGCAAAATGTTGAGCTTTGAAAACAAAACAATCCAAAAAAATCACTGTATTTGATTCAAACAAAATATCGACCGTCCTTGAGTTCCCACACCACAGATAGTGGAAACATTTTGTCAGCACCAAGAGCGAGTAGAAAAATCACAGCAAGGAAATAAATTTTCCAACTGGAAGGAAAAGAAGCTGAGCCAGGAAAATAGCTGTGCCCCATCACTCAGTCTCCCACAGCTGCTTCTTAATAAATGGTCTGTTGACCTGATGTTAGCGTTTCCAGTTTACAGCAAGCAGCATTTCCCTTAAACAAGATACTGATAAAGTGAAACAAGGGAATAGAGGGGGTGGAGAAGAGATTTGCAAAACATGCTGGAGTGAGAAAGTCGGAACATACCGTGTGTGTCTCGGGAGTGAGAACATGTCTCAGTGTGTGAATAAATATATAATGTATAGACATATGCTCTCTCTTCTCAGAAACTCTTTGAATAGTCCCAGATTTTGCTGCTTTCAGTAGCATGGCAAAGTAAAAGGCAGGGGAAAGTCAGAGTTGGTGACTGAGGGGTTGGAGGATGATGGCTTGGATGGAGCATCCTCGCTCTCCAGTGAGTGGAAAGGAGACTGGTCACAAAGGGGGCCTCAGGCATCACCTGAGCCAGTGTGTGAGGAGCAAGTGGTCTGCCTGGGGAGACACAATGCAATCAGGTTTGCTCATTTTCATCTCACAGGCAAGGGCTAGTGCTGCAGATGGAGATCAGATTTTCACACAAATTCAGTTGAGAAAAAGGAGCATGGGAAGAGGAATCGGGAAAGTGTTAGCACAAAGTTATTTATTAAATGGATTTTTTATTGTTTTCCATGAAACCTACACAGAGCTGTTGTCCTTTTTTTAATTCCTCTTATGACATTTGTTCTCCTTTTCACTGCCTCCACAATTCTTCCATTCAAGTCGAAAAAGCTAGCTCTGAAAGACCAGTGTAACATTAGCAGAAATTACTAGCAGTGATTTCAATATTCAAATGGACAATATATTTAGTAATAGACTGTGAGTTGTATAAATAGAGTATGAATTCCTGGTAATGAATCATATCAATAATTTTCACATACAGACTGTGCTTTACATTTCTCAAAGGCCTTTACAAATACCAATTGATTCTCACAGCAGGCCTGCTCAGTGGAGGAGTTGTTATTAGTTTTAGTGGAGGTTGAGGATATTGAGATGCAGAGAAATGATACTACTTGTGTAGTTCATGCTGGGACCCAAAGAGAGGACTAAACCTGGAAGCTCCTGACTCACAGCTCTTAATCATGGGACTGTGCAACTCTCTATGATTTCTTCAGCTCGGCTGGAAGCAGTAGTCCTCATGGAAAGAGGTCTTTGTCAGACCCCAGAGTCTGGGGCTGATGGGATGTGGGTAAAGGTAGGAGTAATTAATGCACAGTGAATGGCAGAACTGGTCTTGATAGAGCTGTGGTTTAAGCTTATAGTCAGGAATAGCAACCTTGCCCCTCACAGGTCAGGGCTTGGAGGTTTTTTGACCTATGGAAATGTGGTTTTCCATGAAGAAAAATGGCAGAAAGGGGCATCTTGGATCCAGCTGCACTTTGTAACTTCCACCCACCACAGTCAAGGAGGGTAATAGCTGAAGAGTACCTGAAATACTGGAAGTCTCTTTTCTAGTGTAGCATCTGACTCAGCATTCACCACGCTGCCCATCTTCTATCTACTGTTGCCTTTCTTAATCCTGTTGCAGCCTTTAATGTTTCTCTGGGTGACCCAGGGGTGCAGTCAGTGATGGAGATTTCTTCAGAAGAAAGGCAGGTTAGATAGCATATGCCTCAGACAAGGGAAACCTAATTTATCCTTTGCCCTCATGTTGTACTGAATTCACCAAGGCTGACTCACTGCTCAGGAGAAGGGAACATGCTCTCAACTTGTATAAAACCATGGCATGGTACTCCCAGCCTTATTTCCAAACACATTTTATTTTGACATCTTACTTGATGTTTAGAGTGATACTGTACACTGCGAAGTTGTCTTGCAGCTGGCCACAGTGGCATTTGGCTTTTTATTTTTCTGAGAGGTTACATCATTTCCAGCCCATCAGCATGTTAAGAGTCCTTTAAATTGGCAGAACAACATGTGCTACATTACACTTGTCTGTATTGAATTTCTTCTGCTGTAGCATTGCCCAGTGACCCAAATTTCACAGGTCCTCCTGGTCGCTCACAGTTCTTCACACTCCTGACCCACCCCAATCATTTTGCTGTCTCATTGAGGGGTTTTGTGCTCTAAATCATCAGTTGTTGGGCTGAAACTATCGATTCTTGTCATCACACTGCCAACTCTTCTTCACAGTCCTGCATGGAGCCTGGCAGGGGACTGAGGATGGAAGAACCATCCAGGTTCCTCGAGCTGAAAGACGAAGGAGGAATGGGCAGCTCAAAATGTCTTTCCATAACTGAATTGCTGAGCCCCAATCCCAGTCTGGCAAACTCTCCCTGCTCTTCATACAAGGACCAGAGGCGGAAGGTGACGTGGAACCTACAACCCAGAACCAAATTTCCCACCTTGGACTTGTGGCCTTTGGAAAGAGCGTGTGTATTTCTCAGGGCTGTCCCACAGAGACAAATTTTAGCTTTCAAGCTTTAAGAACTATTTTAACAAGCTTATTGAGCAATTTCATTTTCTTGTCTTCCAGATGAGACTTGGCCACATCTATTCTTTTTAATCTTTTTTTTCCCTCTACCTCCTTATCAACCTATAGACAGCTTGGAGTTTTACCTTTCCCTGCCCATTTTCTAAGCTTTATTAATACTACTTTTTAGTGATCTTTACTTGATCTAAATAATATTTGTAGTTTCATTAACTCTTTCAGAGAAGAATCTGTATATTAGTATCAAGAGGGCTTTCTTCTACATATAAACTCTGCTCTTTCAGACAGATTATGTTATATTCCTCTAGGCTCTACCTCAGGTATTTTGTTCCATGAACTGAGTCTAGCATGTTGAGGGAATAGATTTTTTTTTTTCTTTTCCCTTCTTAAGAAAAAGAAAGAGAAAGGAAAACATAGCAACGACAGCATGGCAACAGCAGCTGCAGCACAAAAGAAAAATAGGCAAACAGACTTCCGAAACATGTATTCCCTGGTAAGCTATTTTTACTGGTTGGTGAGTATGTGGGGGTATTATAACAAAATAAGTGAGAAAACAGCTTACAAATAATTCATAAGTAACTTTAGATGAGAACATATCTTAATGACTTCATACTCCTAGCTAGCCCTCGTGCTTTATGAACCTCCACATGCACAAACTTAAAGGTCACCTCTGATCTATGCTATTTATACGTTGCAAATTTGTGCACAGACACATATATATAACGTTCCATACAAAAAATACTGTCAGTGGAGCATTAAGGTTAAATAACTGGGCACTAAAAAGTAAAGAATTGTGCATCCCTGCATAGCAACTTAAGGATAAATCCATGTCATTGCGTCTGCCTCTGCCTTTGCACCAGAGAGCAGAGATTTCCTGGCTGTGTGGGTGCAGAGAGGCCCCTCAGCCTGGCTGTTCTGGGGGGACTTGCAGGAGCTCTGCGTGGCTCCTGGCTCCACTGCCAGCCTGCACTGTGACCCTGGGCACTTTTCACTGCTTCTCTGGTGACCTCTTTCCCCATTCCCCTTTTGTCTGGAGCACACAGGCAGGAACCTCCAGCACAGAAACACTTATATTTACTTACATTTGCATCTTTGGGCAGAGCTCAACCACATGTGGGGCCACGTATATGCTAAAAAGTGACAAAATAATAAAGAATAGCATCTTCCCTGACTAGCCTGGTCTAGTGGGCAGCATCCCACTTGAGTTGGAACTAGATGATCTTCAAGGTCCCTTCCAACCCAAACTATTCTGTGATTCTATGAAATGTTCTGCTTTACCATCCTCTCCCCAAAATGCCCCACTCTCACTGCAGACCAGTAGACTGTGGGAAGTCTTCAAAATAATTCATTGAGAGCTTGAGAGGAACAGCCTCCAAAGTGTTGAGTTCCTTTACAGTTGCAGCCTGATCTGTTGTGCTGTGTGAGCCCTATTTTTCTCTTCAATTATGATCCATGGGAGACTGAAAGTAAACACAGTCTCTTAAGTCTCCTCCACAATCCCAATGCTTTTATTGGCACATGGAGAAACCCAGCTCAGCCCTCTGCAGCCAAAACTAGATTCATTTGTCTTTAGAAACAACACAAATCTGTTTTCCTGGTTAAATAAAGTCATTTGCAGGGTCCTGTTGTGGGAAGGATGTGTCAGCTCGTCCTGAATGGAGCAGTCATGAGGATGAATGGGTCTGTTGTTGGGCTGGAACAGCCCTCTGCACACTGGAGGGCCCTTCCCGAGGCAGGCCGAGCCCTGGCTGGGGCTGTGCCCGCGGGATGCTGCAGGTGCCTCGGCACCGCTGCCAGCTTTACTGTGGGCATCCCCTCCCTGCGCCGTTCCGCGGAGCTTAGGGTTGATTATTGCAAAATTTGATCCCGCATCTCGCACGTTCCCTTTATCCCCGTGTTTTGGGAAAGCTCTGGTTCCTGCGGCAAAGGAGGCAAACGGGACTCGAGCGCCGAGTCCTTTGATGGGCTCTGTGTTCCTTTGCTGGTGTAGGAAGCCCATTTCTTCTCGTCTCTCAGTCTCAGTGCTGGTGCTTCCCTGCCCTTCAGAGGTATGACAAGCAATGGCTACACGATGCTTGCAATTCTCCTCGCTGCTGCAGAGTTACTCGTTCTAGAAATTTTTGTGTGTAACTGGTAGGAGAAAAGGTTGGTGATGTTCTCCAGAGGACATCAGGAATGAGGAAGCAGCAGCTAAAGTGGTTTGGTTCCCTCTGAGGTTTTTTTCAAATGTAGTTGAAAACAAGCAAGTGAAATGAGATGCTTAGAAGCACTTTGTTTGTAAGATTCTTTCTGGTTTTAAATTACTTCATTTAAACGTCTTTGTCCGTGAAACCTCCAAGGGAGATCATCTGCTTGTTTTCTCATCTGCATCTTCTGCCTTCTGTCTGGTTTTTACACAAGAAAGAATGCAAGTATCTCATGTACATCTACATGTACAGAAAGAAATGTAATTGAGTTGTAAAGTGCAGTCTGGTTGAGCAGGACAGAGGTCAGTCATCTAAAATAATCCCGACACCTTCATCAGGACCTGCTCTGTGTCACAGTTCAGTGTTTGCTGAGGTCTTTTCCTGTGACCTTCTGTAACATCTGAATAGATATTAGTGCTGTTTCTACAGTGTACTTAGAACACAAATAGCCTAGATTTGAAGCATTTGAGGAAATACTTCTAGACTCTTTTGTTGTTTTGGTTGTATTTTTGGCTTGTGAAAACAATTCTCAGGAGCATTGTCAGGTGGGTCATAGCAGGAACACCTCTGGGCGCGCTGGGGAATGTGTGAAGGCAGGTTTTGAGTGCTTTTATTTTCACACCATGTTTCAGTTCTGTAGTGATAAATGTTTTCTGGTGTACAAACCTGGAGTCCTTCCCCTTGCAAGTCTCACTCCTTGAAATGTAAAAAGGGGTTTTTTTTAATTTAGGAGTTTGCTTGCAGTCAGGTTGTGTCACTCGTAGCCCGTGACAGGTCTGATCAGCTGCATGACAAGCAGCACCAAGTGGGAACTGCTGTTTATTTTAGCAGCTGATGGCATTGGACAGGTAGGATTAGTGCAGGACATATGGCAGAGAGGAAGGGTAATGGCACAGCATGGAAAAAAATGAGGGAGGAACAGATCTTTTAGACAATTCTATATTGGCAATTGACCTACAACTCCAAACAAGCTCGATATACACTACCAGCATTTTTACCATATCCTCTGGGCTGTGTCCTGGGTAATTCCCATGTCCTTCAGCAGGTGGGATGAATGCTGCTGAGTGTGGACATCTGGGAGAGAAGCATTTGGAGTCCCCTGAAAATCATCTTAATTCAGGACAACATTTTAACCTTGCGGGTATAGGGAAAGAAAAAAATGCATTCCCCCTTCTTGCATGCAGCATCCTGGCTCTGCAGGCAGATCCAGCCCCTGCACACACACCTGGGTCTAAAAGGCCACTTTTATTACATCCCAACTAGTATGTGCCTCTTTCAGCTGGACCCAGAGCATCCTGTGGGGCGAGAGGGTGTCACAGTGGCTTTGTTGCTGCAGTGTTGTATCCACAGACAGCCCAATTACTTCAAATGGGCCTCAGCCAGTATATTCAGGTTTGATTAAGAACTTTTTGAAAGATAAGCGTATAGAGCTAAGAGCTGGCTCCAGCCTTAGTTATTTACATCAGGATGGGAGTGATAAAATCTTTTATTAGTGTCAGTGTTTAAATATTTTGGCTCTCTATTCCAATATTGTGGCAAGAAGGAACCATATGTGTTCCTAGAAAGAGAGCCTAGTGCAGCCGTTAATCAGGAGAGGATCTATTAATGAATTAACATTCAGAATAATGAGCAAAACCAGCATGCACTGCAGAGACTAACACATATCTTTAGTCTGCAGTTTTCAAGTGTTTGGGAAATGTTGTGTTCCTCCATCTTTCTAAAACTGGTTTTCTGCCAAAAGAAGTTCTCTTCTGTTGTTAATTTTAGAAAAGTTAAATTTATTTACAAAAGCAAACATAGCATGGAGTGCTGGAAACCAGGAGGATGTGGGCACTAACAGGCTCCCAGGCTGCAGAGTTCACAGCAGGAGCTGACTTGGCAGGGAAACTTGCAGGCATGTCCTTTCCTTTCCTTTCCTTAATGCTATGCTGAGCAGGGGACAAGATACGAAGCCCAAGCTCCATACCAGCTCCCCATCACCACCTTTCTCCAGAAAGCACTGGAAGATGTGTGTGTGTGTCTGCAGACCACTGCTGGGCTGTAGGGAAGCTTACTGAAAGACTTGGCACAGGAAAAGGGCAAATTTTAAAGAGCTCCAGAGTGGGAGAGGTTGCTGGTTGAGCAGCTTGCATGCCTCGAGGTCATTGCTAATGAGCAGCATCTTGCCTAAAGAAGTGAACATTTCATTTTAGTGCTGTATGAAAAGCAGTCATGCTGTCTCCCCTTTGCATCCCACGCTACTGCCTGCCTTGCTGTGGCATCTGGAGCAAGCTGCACCAGGAAGGGAAGGAAGCCCTCTTAAAGGACGTGGAAGGATGCTGAAGTGGTAGAGGAGCTCAGATGAGAGAAGCTGGAGCATGACAGCTGTTACTGGATCATGCAAAAAGCCTGCCAGCAAAAATGCATCAATTCGTGTGATATCCGGGTGTCTTGTCTTCTGTTTTCATAATTGCATACATGGTGTCTGCATAAATCTCCTCCCCCCCTGCACTTGCAGCAAGAGGAGCTGACTGGCGGATGGCAGCACATCAGTGGGAGAACACCAGCAGGAAGAGACAACCAGTCAGATGTGTGTCAGATGGGGAGGCCCAGGGCCCCAGGCAGATTCCTCGGAGGTTGCTCGAACATTTGCTAAACACAAAACCTCTCCTTTTCCCTTCGGGGAGAGGAGCATGTTCATCCAGACATGAGAACCAGCAGTGCTGTCTCGCCATGTTCTTCGGGAGGTTAGTGCCAAATGACAGCACAGGCGGCAACAGCAGAAGCTTTCAGCAAAAGCGTCGTAGCCCAAAGGTCTGAGTGTCCCCCCAAGGGATACAGTAGAATTTCTCCTACTTTTTCAGTGAATACTGAAATCTTCCTATTTATTCACTCCTTAGCTTCAACCTCTGTCTCTTCAGCCGTGGACTTTCGTCTTACGGTGAGATCAGACCTCAAGGAGAGAGCAGTCCTGTCTCTTTGTTTCACATTGGGTTTTACCACTAAAAACCCATTTCAAGAAGGCTGGATATACCCAACCTGCACAGGCCAGTTGAGTGGGTTCTTTACTATCTTGTTCTTAAGGTTTTCCTGCCTGTGAACTACAAGTCTGGTTTAGTAACTCCACAAATAGAATTACTGGTAACCATCAGCTCCATGAACTCAGATGTCTTGAAGTTGTGAAAGAAATGGTGAAATTTTAGAAATAATGACATCTCCTCCCCAGTATAAACTTTTACCCATGGCTATAGATGGAGTTTGAGAAATGTGCTTCCCCACAGCAGGGTGGTGAGCCGTTAAGGGTTAAAACTCATTCTTGAGGACACAAGAAAATCATTTTGCGTGTTCAGGATCAACTTTCTTCTTTGACTTGCTGGGTAGTGACAACTCAGGCTTACTTTGGTCCTGCTGACAGTCGTGCTGATGACAGCGATTTCAAATGAAGAAAAACGAAGAAAATGTGAGCCAGCAAAAAAAGCAAGAGCTGTAAAAGCACCTTCCTCAACTCACGCTAGCATTGTGACATTTGGTTATTGATGTTGCAACAGCAACTAACGTTATTCCCAGAGCCAGCACTCAAATTCCACTTTGGTAGATCATAACTGTAAGCAAGTCACAGGGTCCCACAGGAAGGGGCAATTACTGACCCATTCTTCTTGCTCTTAGCTGAGCGGTGGCTTTGGTCTCCGCAGCGCTGGCTGTGATGCAGAGCACTGGCTCTGCACAGAGGTGACTAATACGTGTCACCAATTTCCTTGATGCAAGGATTAAACCTGCAGTTTAGCCCGGGGTGCCAGACTATGACAAACAAGAGCTGGAAGAGGGTAATGAATAAACATGGTGAGAATTTCAGCTGTAATCTGCCATCAGGTCCATCTGTTCCTCCTTCCCCCACAAGCCTTGCAAACTCAATGAGCCGGGAACAGGCATGCTCCATATACTGCCCCATCCCTCAGCCACATAGCTCAGGTCTAATTGTCTGCTTGTCATTAGGTTTATCACTTACAGTCTCTTGAGCCACTGCTGGTCACAGGATCTTGTTCAGTTCTTTAGCCTTCCTTCCACCCTGCTTATGACAAGACTTCCAGAAGGATACCAAAAAGATTAGGAGGATAAATGTATTAATCACATCTGCAGTGTGGCAGAGTAACAGTCACTCCAGTGAGATGTGCTTCCCAGGCACATCCTCTGCTCATTTTACCATTCCCAGCCCTGGAAACTCTCCCTCCAGCTCATGCAAGGTGAGATGCCCAGCTCCCAAACTCAGGGGTTCATTTCCAGTTGGCAGCTGGTGAGTCCCAAAGTCTGTATCACCTATTTTCACTCTGTGTCAGCTGAGGTGAGTCTTGGGGTTTCCTGCTGGTTTGCTCTAATCCAAAGACAGGAAAGCAGAGGCTTCTGAGCAGGACCACGTTTCAGGAGCCGCTGAGCAGAGGAACAGCGTGTGCCTGGTGTGACTCAGTGAGGGGTGAAGGCTCCAGCAAGCTCTGCCTGTTGGTGAGCAGTGGTTTGCTCTGGGGAGGGGGGTGCCTATCTCCCAGGCAACGCTGCAGCTTCAAAAGTTGCCATCACAATTCTCCATGCTTCCAGACGTCTCTCATTGATGCAGGGTTTGGCAAACTTTGCTGCTCATGTTCTGTTGCAGACCTCATGCTCCCGGCTGTAGTTCACAAGTGGAGTATCTCCCTGCCTTGGGAACAGGCAGTCTTAATTACAGCCCACACAGATGATTTTTTTTTTTTGCTTTTCTCCCATAGGTGCTTCCTTCTCAAGTTCCAGAAACTCCATGTTCTTGGTTTACTGCTCTTCCATTCCTTCCAGCTCGGAGAGCTTCCAGCAAGGGAGATGGAGAGGAATGTGATAAGCAGCTTGGCTGGTTAATGAGCTCCCTTTCTGAGGGATTCTTGTGTGCTGGGTTCACTTGCCAGTCCCTGGTATCTCCCACAGGTTGTCTGTCTTCTGGCTCTCCTGGGGGAGCAGTTTGGGACCTGGTTTGGGTTGCACGTACTTCTCCCTTTGTGCCAGGCCACGTTCACTGGGGTCAGGTGCAGACCAGGAACTGCCTCTGGATGGCAGGGCTGGAGAGCTACGTGAGCCTGTGATTTGGCTGGGAAAACAGAACTTAAAAAACACCCAGTCCCTCGCATTCCCGGCGACAACTGCAGAGTCATTGCAGGGAAAGTAACGGGAGATTTTTCTCTCCCTAATTTATGTCTCTCCTGCATATGGCTTCTACGGAGTCGCTGATGTTACAGACAGATGGGTTGGCATTTTACTAGACAGAACACATGGGCTAGATGTTGTTAATGCTTGTTAGCTCCTCACTCTGCAGCTTGACCAGTCCAACACGGGCACCTCGCAGATGGCTGGGAAGCTGCAGCCGGGGTGCCGGGCGGTCCAGCCCCGCCGCGCGCCGTCTGACAGCAGTTGGGATGGCGCGCCTTTGGCTGCTCTTTCCAGAGGGATCTGTTGTAGGTCAGAGATAGCCATGGCTGGGGGGTCAGCATGGCTTCCCTTTGTTTCAAGGAAAGGCATTGATTTGTAAAGATCCTGAGTTTTTTATGGAGGTATTGGCGTTAAAGGCTTAATTTCATAGCTTGGGTTCTTACATGGAATGGAGTTGGAAAAATTCTGTGAGCCCTGCGCCTTGTTCCCATCTCCACTCCTTCATGCTTGATGTTTATAAGCATATTTGGCAGGTGAACACTACTTAGCAGACCTGAGTCTGTTAAAAACTTATAATTTATGACCTCAAGCTCTGACTACAGCCGACTGCCAGTATTAGTTTAGAGTGACATCCCACGTGATTTTCCATTCTCTGTGATGTGAGTAGTCTGCTGTGATTTACTCTCACCAGCCGTGTGTTCAGTGGAACCATTTTTAGGTATCACCTCGGCCAGTCTCCGCGGGGTGAGTCTCTTTGGTGGCTGCTTTGGAGATCCCATCAGAATCTGTGGATACAAAAGTAGATACTATGGGTGAATCATTTCTGTGACCATCTTTCCTCTCTGACAATGTTCAATTTGCAGTATAATGATGGGAGCCTGAATGAATCCTACAGATGACACAGGGAATTCTAGTTTCAGCACTTGTTCTCTAAAAACTCTCAAAGCACTTTTGGAAAATGCATGGGTATTAATCCACAGTGAGCAGTAATTCTTCAAACCTATGATTTAAATTGGATATATTTGTCTCTGTCTGTCCTGAACTGTTCAGTAACATTAATGCACCCTGATAATAGCTGTCACATTTTACCCCGGGGGTTGTTCCTCAGTGATAGGTGAAATCACAGCAGTTCAAAGACCTGTCTTCCAGGATGAAAAGCTCTATAGGAATATTCAGATATAAAATAGTAATAGTATGAATCAAAAAATATGCTTCCCTTATTTTAAAGCCTTTGATCTTATTTTTATGGCATCACATTTGACAGTCTAAAGGGCATTAACCTGTAGAAGAAACCTTTTGAAAGAAGATGCTGGCTTGCCCTCTGCTGCACAGAGCTCTGTCCCCCAGGATTAACACCAGCAGCTTTCCCCCGTGGAGAGGGGTGCAGCCCTTCAGCACACGTCCCTGCTCTGTTTTATGTTTCATTCTCCGTGTGAGGTGCAGGAGAGCTCACCTAGATCGAACCATGGGAAGGAGCTGGTGCAGCACACCCCGCTCTGGTTCCTTTGCTGCCCAGCTGGTGCAGCCTCCAGGACTCTGTCACTGCTGCCCCTCGTGTGCGCAGTGCCTGGGTCACGTTTCTGATTAAGATGGAAGGATACGAGCTGACCTCTTGTTCCAAAGACATTCTGGGGTTGTGGTTCATCTCGGTGTTGAATAATAAGAAAGAGAAAGGAAATGTTTGCTATAAATCTCAGTGCACACAGGGCTGTTTCTCACTTACCCCATCCCAGCATTCAATTTTCTTCTTGGCATTGCCAGGCATTTGCTTTTCTTTGCTCAGCAGCTAAAAGCAGCTTTTTCATTACATTTCCTGGAAGGCCCTTTACAGGCATCCATCCCTGTCTGCCTCATAAATTCACTTTATATACCACGCTGGTGACACGGAGGTCAGAGGTCTTGGCAAGAAACAATTATTATAAAGAAGTACTCTTCTGCTTTGGGTTACAATGAGGATATTAAAGGGGGGGAAATTTTGCTGCAGACAAGGGATGGTCATTTGTGAAAGGGAGGTGACTTGATGGATTAAGTGCTGCACATCCTGCAGGAGCCACCATGGACAGGTGTCCTGTCAGGCCAGCTGGAACCTGCCAGTTACCCTGAAAAAAAGAAGGAAACCAGTAAACAGTTTGCTAAATAACCTCATAAATATTTCCAGCCATAAGCACATCTTGTGGTGCAATTTTGTGCTAGGGTTTTTTTTTTTTAATATTTCCCTAATTTTAAATGAACGGCCTGTAATTAAAGTGATTTAGAGTCTACCTGGGGACCTGGTATTTGAGCAGTGCATGATGCTTAGGAGAGATTGATTGGTGAGGCATAACTCAATTGGGGTATTTTGATAATGATATCATCACCCGAGAGAGCCAAGTTTGAGCAATTAAATCTCAAAACCTCGTGTTTGGGTTGTTATAACTTCAGCAGGCAGTTTCTACATGTACACACACACACACACACACACACACACAGATTTTTCCTAGTTTTTTTCTGGGCACTTGAGGTTTTTTGGCTGGCTCTATGCATGGAGGGCTGCCCTGCATATGTCTGTCTCCCCGGGGTGATCTGAAGTGGTGATTTATCAGCCCTGCAGGTCTGGAGAGAGGGTGCCAGCCCACTCAGCATCACTGCTTCTCCCCTCAACATCTGCACGTGGACAAGGCGGCCTTTGACATTTAGAAAAATCTCAGCATCTGAAGCAAGAGGCAGAAACAAAAGGATTTTCTCATTTAAAGGTCAGAGCCAGCAGCCTCTTAAAAGAAATTTTCAAATAGGTTTGTTGGTCTGTGGCAGGGTTTGTGTGTGTCAGTGGGTGCTGAGGGAGGCAGTGGGTGCCGTGGGGAAGGTGTCAGGGAGTTGAGGGGCTGTCAGGACCACCAGTGTGCCCAAGGCTGTGAGGCACACACGGCGATCGTGCTGCGGAGGCTTCGGGAGGTGATGGGGTGGAACAGCCAACCCTGGGGGCTTCCGTGGACACGTGAAGGCTTTGGGAAGAGGGAGTGACTGCCCCATGTGAAGAGGAGGTCTGAGGGATGCAAGTGATGAAGGCAAATTGCTGAAGGGGTCTGGTGGGGAGATGTGCATAACCCACATGGGAGCGGACGGCACTGCAGCCTGCAAGGTAGGGTGGGGACCACCACAGGGAGAAGGGAAAGGGCAGTGAGAACTGGGGCACAGAGGCCACAGCAAGGCCTCTAATGCTGGAGCAGCCTGTGGACCTGAAAAAGGCAGGGAGAAGCCCTGTGTGGAGTGTTGGGAGTGAAGCCGTGGTGCCCCCTCCCTCAGCGCACGCGGGGCTGTTTGCTGTGTGTGCTCAGAGCCGGTGTCCGTGGGGACACGGCAGGGACAGTGATTTATGGAAGGAGCAGAGCAGATGAGATGGGGCCTTCACGACGCATTCACTGGGTAAATGTCACCAGGCAATGATTCACTTGCTCCTTTTGACCCCTAATACATCTTAGCCTTGGAAAGTACCGTCCACCATAGAGCGTGGCCAAGCGGCATCTGCAAAGCCAAGGTTTGTCACTGCGCCAAGGGGTGGAAAGCCACTCTGGCAGCCCTGCCAAAATCCTGGACTTCATCCTTCCTCACGCTGTGGAGGTGTTTGAACCTCCTTTGTTCCCAAGCTGAGACACAGCTGTCTTGCCTGCTGTGCCTGGCACAAAGCTCCACCATCCCTGTTGTCAGCTTGCCAAAACCCATTCAGGAGCTCCACCTGCGGCACTGGAGGTGTGTGTGTGAAGTTGCAGGAACACATGTCCTGCGTGGATTGCATCCCCAAAGGCAGTTGCGCTTTCTCAGCGTGGAAATCAAAGGTAGAACATCCTCACTTCATGTTAAAATCTCAAGTTGTATTGAATGCTGAAGCCCTCTTCTCCCTGTTTCTGCATTTCTACTCTGTTCTTTCTCATGATACCACATCCCCATGTCAGCTCTCTCCTTGGGGAATGCAGCCACCTTCTTTTCGGTCTTATTCCAGTGTCTGAAAGTCTATGACACCGGGTCTTACGGTCAACCTGTATTTTTCAAGAAGCATCCTTTGATTAAAGTCACGCTGCATGCCAGCTTATAGCCGAGGGCACTTTTGGATCCATTGTTTTTAGCTACCAAAATATGTCAGAGAGAAGGGGAAACGGGTATACAAGAAGCTAAAAAATGAGTGTATCTAGTTGTGAGTGCACTTCTGGACCATATGTTAGCTTGTAAGTGACTAAAGGAGACACTGTCACACTCCTGACATAGCTCCCCCTCGGCTACTGGAAGAAGCAGAGAAGGAAATGCTGGGTCTTGGCTTTCAGAGGTTTGTGTGCAACAGCAGCACAGGTGCAAAGAGCCATCTCAGCAGGGCCAGTGCAGTCAGAAATCCTGTGTGTGTTACACTGAAGTGACAGTGGTTGAGAGAGCCTCTGTTATGGTTCGTATGTTGCAGTTTTATGAGCCTGGTTCATCCAGCTGCGGGTCCGTGCCCCAGCAGGGACATTTGGGAATGCCTATTGCTTCTTCTCATCTTCTGTGTTGTCTGCTCCTTGCTGAGACAGTCCCCATTGGAGAGAAGAACTTGCTTTTCTACCGCGTTAGTGGTTATTTGAGAGATTTTTACATGTATATCTAAACTATAAAGCCTTGAATAATTTACTGGTTTCCAGGGTTAAGAGGAAGATTTATGACATTTCCTTCTGGCAGGCAGCTGCTGATCTTAATTCCCCTGAAGACACAGTTGTGCTAACAGCTCCCTTCTCCAAGCACATCCAGAAGCAGCTACTCCAAGTTTATGTTGTTCTGTGCTGAGCAGACCAGTGTTGTTGTGGTTTACAGCACAGTGAGATCTGCCCCTGGTCTGGTTGCTGTGGGGTGGCACAGCCTGCGAGGAGACAAACAGCACGTCACCCTTCAGATCCACAACTGGGGTCACATCCCACCCCAGCAGAGCCGGGTGTGCAGTAACACAGGGCAAAGAGTGATTTCCTTTGCTTTGCTGGAAAAGGTCCCCACAGGCCTTAAATCAGACTGAACTGGCAACGGAGCTTAGCAAAAGCTGAAATCTTTCCTTTTGCAAGTATTTGAGATCTGAATAAAACATAACCTAGACCTGAATCTCAGTAGTTTAGTGAGCCAGACAGACTTCTCCCATGAATTAGAAGAAACCAATATAGGGCTCTGTACAGAGTACCTGAGAGATGGTATTCTCGTAGTGCTTAGCTTCAGCATCCCAGGCTGCTCTGTGCTCAGGGAAACTGAGGGGAGGGGAATATTTGCATCTCTAGTGAAGCACTGCACTTGTCTGGCTCAGCACAGAGGGAAAAGGGGAGTGAAGGCTGATGATGGTCCCCAAAGTGTCCTCTTGCATTGACCCCTCTGTGCATTGACTGTGGGGTGGACGGGGATGCTCACCCATCCCCACTCGTGGGCTGTCCCCATGGATCAGTGACACTTGTTTATGCTCCTCTCAGCTTCGCATTTTATTCCTAGATAGGCTTGGGTGGCTTTTGGCTTCATCTAAAGTTAGAATTTGAGGGAATGCATTGGCAGAATGAATGGTAATTGTGTTACATGGAGTGTGTCATGAATAGTTGGTGCTGGCACCTGCAAGTTCTCGTTAGCAGGGATTGTGTCCAGGATTTTGCCTTTGAGGGTTGAGACTTTTTTTTACATTTTAAAAAATTGATTAAAAATGAGTGGAGGGAATCCTAGCTATGAATGGTGAAGAGGACTTGAGTGCCCTCGCAGCTTTGAACCACTGGAAATTTCATCTTTGTATTTCCATAAATCCAGTTTTTAGAGCTGGAGTCTGCATTGATCCAGAATGGTGTGAAACACCAGAGCCTGCAGCGTTCACTCAGCAGGGCATTCCCCCCACGTCCTCCCCCTCGGTGTTCCTGCACACCCCTGTGCATCCCCCTGCCTTGCCATGATCCCCTGCTCACTCCTGTTCCTGCTCCCCACTCCCACCCCAGCACTTCCCTCTCTGCCAGCGAGTGCACCGGGCTGGCGTGTGAAAAGAAATCCCGTGAATTAATGGGAACATATTGCTATTATTTCATATAATCACTTTATTTGTAAAGCACAGGCTGCAGAGGTGCTCCTGCTGCTGAACCCAAAGCAGAAAATCTATCTATATATCCCAGTCTATACTACATTATGAACAGATGGGTGAAGAAAAAAAGCAATAAAAACAAATAATAAGAAAAGTAACAATGATAGCAATTTTAAAACACTCCTAGGGAAAAAAAAAAGTTTCTCCATTTTTTTAAAAGCAGTGTGAGATTGAATGAGTTGCACTGCAAGGGCATCCATCCTCTAAGTTCACATGTAAACATCTCCTGGCAGAGGAAGAATTGCCTTTTTTCCAAGTGGCTGCCTTCCCACCTTGTGCCTGTTACAGAAGTGATCATAAGAAACCTGCGTGAGATATCTGGGGTTTCGAAGCGTTTGGGGGTTTTCTTTGATTTTTTGGAGTTCCTGGGGAGACAGAGGCCATGGCGGAGAGGGGGAGGATGGTGCCTCTCTTGACAGCTGAGAAAGCTCAATGGGAAATAGCAATCTTCTCAGAAGCACATATTTGTCCACATAACTTTCTCTGAACATTATTCTTCTGCCTCTGCTGCAGGAGAAAACTTTGGTTATGAAGAATAGGAGAGAGAAACTACCATTAATCTCATAAAAAAAAAGAAAACATTCAAATGTAGCCCTCACCCGCGACACCAGTGAGCTCAAAGTAGAGGAAATTTAAAACATTTATATTGCTCTGTTTCTGAGGTCATAAAACACAAGCAAATGGTCTGGCACTGGATGCTAAATTTCTTAAGGAATTTACTTTAATTAATTAAACTAGTAAACCAATTAATGGATTTGCTTGTAAATTCTTAGAAAATTAATTCTGTGCCCAAAGAGTGTTTTAAATCTGCGAGGGAGGCAGTGTATTTCATACAGAGCTTGAATTCCCATTTTAGATGAATCCAACTCAGCGCTGAGAGAGTTGGAGACACAAGTGATGCATTCATAATACTCGGACCTTCCTCCAAAACTGGCACTTCCCATCAGCCAAATCCAGGGGGGATTTGCAAAATAAAACCTGTGCTGCTGCCACAGCACCCAGCCCCTGTACTTGCTGCTCTGCTACAGCCTCACATTGCACCTCTGGCTTTACGTGGGCTGGGATTTACGTCCTTCCTGATGCCTCCAACCAGCTCCTTCTGCTGCCATCGCTGCCCTCTTTGATCTGGCCCAGTGGTACCTCAGGTGTGCAGGAAGCATCAGGTAGCTCCAGTAAGCAGCAGGTCAAAGCACAGGGTTTGCTTTGGAAAACAACCCAGCCAAAATGAAGATTTAAACAAAAGCTAATTCATTTTTTCCACGTGGAAGCCTCGTTTCAATTCCCTGCCTGGCTCGGGGATGACAGGGGTACCTTGAGCTCCTCACAATCCAAAGTGACCCAAACATGAAAAGTTCATAATCAAATGTGTCCAGGCTCCTGAGGACATGAAATCAGAAGGAAGCAGGTGCCCTGGGGCTCTCAAAGGCTGTTGCTTCTGTTCTGTCCTGGCAGGTGAAGCCATGTTTTCCCTTCACGTGGAAATCCTCCACTTTGGATCGTGGCATCCTTTGACGGCGTGGGGGCTGCTGGCCGTGCCCAGCACCACCTGTGCTGTCCCACCTCGGCTCTGACAGGAAGCAGAGCTGCAGAACAATTAGGAATGGGAGTATTTTGAAGAGGAAAATGGCAGGGGAAAAAAATTAGCATTTGCACTGTGATGTTTTTGCTGTTTATTAACAAACAAGCTGCCTTTGTGCCTCTGGGGGCAGGAGAGGCTTCAAGCATTCCTTATTTCTCTTGCATTTAGCTTTTTTTTTTTTTGCGCTTGTTTTATATGTTACAGGAGATTTGTAATGTCTTCCCACATGTTGAGTTTCCTTATTTTCATGAGAGCATCTCTGGAATAATTCCTCTGGAGGTTTCGGCTGTGTGCTGCCAGGCTGATTTAAACACTTTAGGGATGCAGGGTGGATCAGTACTCATTGGGAAGGAGTGATGTTAATTAGGAACAGGTCTGCTTCCTCCTACAGAAGCTGAATGACTTCAGGGATAAGTGTTTTCATGGAAAGAAAACCCTTGTGCAGAGCTCCTGCCACCCTTGGTGGTGGTGACAGTGTGGGCACCCCAGTTCCGTGCTGACAGCACAGGCTCATTCCAGGATGGCTGAACCCCTCATCTCCCCGTGGCCACATTTGTCTCCAGGCAAGGCTCACAGAGGGGGACATTGGAACGCAGGACTCAGGGACACCGTGTGCCAAACAGATGGCGTGGCCTCGGCGACAGGCGGCTCCGTGCCAAAGGAGGCTTCAGGGTGACACCTCTCACCCTTCCCCGTGTCACGGCAGGGGAGTCAAAACCCTGTGGTATTAACGGGCTTGTTCTTCTTTCCCATTAGGCCTCCAGCTCTTCCGGTGGAAAAATGCAGCTTCTGGAAACGGAGTTCTCACGCACCATCCGGGAGCTCATCGAGCTCCACCTGCTGCGCCAGGACAGCATCCCCGCCTTCCTCAGCGCCCTCACCCTCGACCTCTTCAGCCGCCAGACCATTGCTTAGTGTCCCTCTGCCAGCTGCCAGACAGGGTTCAGCATTCCTGGGCAGGACACTTGAGGTAGAGAGGAAAAGTTCTCCACTCCCACCCTTAATCTGTGGTATTGGGTTGCTTCTGTTTTGCAGGGAACTCCTTCTTCCCCCTTCTTTCATGCTAATTCACAAATCCCACCAATTTGTCTGAAAAGCATAATTTTCTTCCTGTGGGAGGGCAAGTCTAGCTCCATCCCAGGGCTTTCCTGTGCCAAGACCCAATCCCTGCCTTTGGACTGGGTCATGTGTTCATCACCACCCAGACTCTCAGCATCTGTCTGGGAACAGGGTGAGAGCTGCTGGTTTGAAGAGCCACAGCATCACCATTCACCGCTTTTCCCAAAAGGATCCCCCAAATCTGGGCCCCAACAAAGGGACAAACCTGCATGAGGCTGGTGCTTCCTGCCCCATGGTTGTCCTTTTCCAATGGGAGTCAAGGGCTTGGTCCCTGAGGACAGAGACCCAGGGAAGGTCTCTTGCTCTTGCAAACAGCTCATCACTCAGCCAGGTTGAAATTCTTTTCAGGATATCAATTACCTGAGTCTGCCATCACTCAGCAGACAAACATAAGCATAACTGGCCATTTGAAGAGTCTGTACCTGTGTTGACACTTTCATGGCTCAGATGTCACTGCCGTGCTTTCGGTTCCTCACCGAGACTCTTGGACTCTATTCTCAGGACTGCAGTTATCTTGGTTGTCTCAGGACTGTAGGAAGTGAAAGGGGGCAATTTGCGGTGTGTTCACTGCTGGTGGCTTTGGCCTGCTGTCTGCCACCACCCTGTGGGTATCTGTTTTGGGGAGTCTCCCTCCTCTTCCCCTCCATGGAGGGTGGAAATCCCCAGAAGTCTGACATTTTGTGTTGTACAATAGATAAAACTCTTCTGTCGTAAGAATAAAGTGTTACTTCCCGAAGTGGGTGTATGACTCTTTTGTTTGGGATACACAATGTGCCCTTGCTGTGCTCTCCACATGTAGAGGATGATCACGGTTTGTCCATTAATGGTCTGATGTTGGTAGTGCTTTGAGAAGGGAGGACGTCATTATCTCTGCTTTTCCAGGCAAGTCTCGTTCATAGAATTACAGAATCATCAATGGTTTGGGTTGGACGGGACCGTAGAGATCATCTAGTTCCATCCCCTGCTGCCTTAAACCAGATCAGTTTGCTAGAAAC
This sequence comes from Atrichornis clamosus, assembly GCA_013400975.1. Lineage (NCBI taxonomy): Eukaryota > Metazoa > Chordata > Aves > Passeriformes > Menuridae > Atrichornis > Atrichornis clamosus. Next base: position 122,939 of record WBMZ01008093.1, on the reverse strand, counting down.
TTCTGTGAATATTGATTTCCTCTTGATTTCAGCAGGAACATGTTCCCTAAGCTTGGACAGAAGGTAGCAGTGAGCAGGCTAGAAAGCTCACAGTGACTGCAGGGTTGGCCAGGCTTGCTGGAGTCATCCTGGGACCTGTTGATGTGTCTACAGGCATGGAAGAGAGCTGCTGTAGACCCCTGGATCAGAGGTGGAGGGACAGGTGTGAGCTCTGGGCAGGCTGCAGCCCCCATCTCCCCAGCCCTCCTCTCCGCAGGGCTTGCAGGGAAGCATAAAACAGCAAAAGTTTGTCGTTTTCTCTTCTGCTTGAAGAAGTCCTGGTGGAAGATGAATTGCTGGGCATGCTGTGCCAGGGGAACGCTGCCTGATTCATATGCACGGCGTGGCACGGAGAGTCGCCTTCCTCAGTCATGGGGAAAATGAATCATGACGTCAGCCGCATTCAGCTCCTCCGCCAACACAATAGCAGATCCTGGCTGCCGCTGAAAATTTTTCTCCTGGCTCCTTGCAGGAGAAATGAAGTAATTAATAAGTTTACAATAAACCCTCTATCTTAGCAAAACACAGGTGAGGCGAGAAGCGATGCTGGAGAGCGACAAGGGAAAACATGTTCTCCCCGTTGGAAAGTTGCCTCCCGAGAGTGCAAGGATAATAATTTGGGAGAGAACACACAGTAGGTTTCTGAGACGTCTGCGGTGGGGAGGAGACATGAATTACTGCTCTGCTCCCCGTGCTCCCAGCATGACTGATTTGTTCAGCTAAGTTTAATACGGCAGCACAGCTGGGAGAGGTGTGTGGTGAGGATGGGTGCTTGGCAGGATGTGCCGGCCTGGTGCAGCAGCTGGTTGTGTCCATGGCTTGGGAAGCTGCTGGGTAACTGTCCTGCTCTGGCCAGCAGCACCCCTGCCCTGCTCATGGCACTGTGCTGCTGCACAGTGAGCCCACGGGGCACTACATGAAACTGGGACTTCTGGGAAGCTTGGCTTTTCTAAGGCTCATGAATGAAAGCCTGGGAGTTGCTCGTGTGAAAGTGTGACCATTGCAAAGCCACTTGGGCCACCTGTGGGACACGGAGAAGAGGAGCCGAGAGTCCCCAGTTTCTAGTTCCAGTACTGAATTCAGGACGAAGCCCCAAACTTATGGCTGTACCTGCCACCACAGCAGTTCCCATCTCTGCCGCTGTCATTATCCTGCTTGTCTGAGCCATGATGCTGCAAGGAGTAACTGCAACACTGAATTTCACAGTGATTGCTCCTTCCTTGATGAGCTTCACGAGGCCCTGCCATGGTGTTCACTGCCCCCTGCATCCCCCCTCCGTGGGTGCAGCCCCCTGGAGCAGTGCAAACAGAGATCCCAGTTGCCACCACCCCAGGTGACAGCACAAGTCCCATCTGGGTTCGGCTCATCACCTGCAAAGCTCCTGCCCCGTCTGTGGAAAACCATTTTAGAAAACCTTGGGAGATGGGTAATAAATTTGCAGTTGGTTGGAGGGGAGAGGCGGGAGCGCTCACGAGCGTGTGTGTGCTCGCTGGGTTTCCGTGCACGCTGGCTGGGTTTATGTGCTGTAGGCTGTAAAATATGATTTATTAGTGCACGGCTGGAGGAGTGTGTGTGTGTCAGAGCACCGTCTTGTTCGCAGTGTTGCCTGAAGCTTCCCTTCACTCAAACTGCTCCTGAGTCCCTGCTCCTCTACAAATCAACCCTGTCCGTCTGCGTGCGTATACAAACACCAAGCGGGCAACGAGCTATTGGGTCTGTGAAAGCAGCAGAGCTCTGGGCTAAGGCAGGTTTTGCAAGGTTTGTGCCTCTCCTAAGGGCACGTCCCTGAACCTGGAGCCTTTTGCTCCTGCTTTGTGTCTCCTGGCTCTTCATGTTGTTTGCGTGAGCCTCAGCATTGTTCTGGAAGTGCGTGATGCCTGAGAAGGAACTAGGGAAACTCTTTTGGGATGAGCCATGAGAAGCTTGGAGCTTGTAGATGTTAGTTTTGGATCTTCTCCATGTAACACTACAGGAGGAGTGGAAGGAGAAGGGGGAAGAGCATGTGGAGGTGGGTACCTAGAGAAGGAAGGGCAGGAGCAGAGTAGGGGATGGGTGGAAAAAACAGGGCGCTGGACGGACGGAGAAGGCACCGATTCTGAACAGCGGCAGTGCCGGCACTGCTGTCGGTTCTCCATTGCTCCCCTGCACTCGCTCCAAAGAAGCCCTGAGCAGCACTGCCCTTCTCATTTCCCAACCCAGCAGTGCGCTCAGAGGCAGCTGAGAGTGGTGTGAGTTGGGCTGACGGGCGGACGTCTCAAAATAAACCACAGGGGGCGAGAGACAAGAGTCTTCCTCGGACGTCACCAAGGTGATGCCAGACCCCATCCGGCTGCGCTGCTCGGGGTGGGAGAGGGCACAGCCAGGACAGGTTTGGTTCTGTTGGAGCTTTTAGCTGTTCAGAGATGTTGGCAAAACGATGCTGGTGCCTGATGCCAGGTGACTGCAGCTAACAACAGGAGCTGGGGAGGACGGAACAGGCTCTCCGTGCTGGTGTGAATCACACTCCTGCTGCCTGCTGTGACAGCAGATTCGGATTTAATAGCAGCGTTGCTAAAACTTGCATGATATTTAAAAGCTACAAAACGCACCCGCTCTGATCAGGGTAGGGATATTAAATAAATAAATAAATAAATAAAAAATCAGCAAAGCTTTTTCACGAAGTCTTTTTTAAATATTAAAACCCCATCCTTCCCAACAGGAAAGCTTTTTTCAGGCTAAGAGGAAAGACTGAACGGCATCTGATGATATTGCATTGACACAAGTGTCTAGAAAAATAGGGTAGGAATGTATGATCTGTTCTGAAAAAGGAACCGTAGCTAATAGGAAATATGCTGATGCTACTTTTAATTTCATGACTCAGGTTTGCTGAAAAATTGATGGAAATCAGTGTTGGAGCTTGGTTACATTAAAACAGTTTTCGGCTGCTTGGGGGTTTTCCAGTTCTTGTTTCTCTTTTGGGGGATTATTGTTGTAAAATTTTTTGGTACTCTGGGGATTTGCAGATGTTATTTGAAAGGACAGGGGAGCAGTCTGTCATCCAAAGGAAAGAGATTTTTGCTCCAGAAACCTTCTGTGTAGAAATCACTGGCCAAAGCCTTCTCCCAGGAACTGCTGCAGACCACAGCCCTGGACAGGCCATCCCAGCAGCTCCTCCTGCTCCTTCCACCCACGGTGTCTGTGTGTCCAGCCTTCCTTCTGTGTGTGTTTTCTCTCACAGAAAGGACAAGGGACAAAAAAGATGAAAAACACACTTTAAGGAAAGTGCTGTTGTGTAAGTTAAGGAGCACAAAGGCAGTTTCTTGCTTCTGGAGGTCTCGGGAGCAGCCCATGTCTTTGGTCACCACCCAAACCATGTTCCTCCACCAAAGCACATTCCCTCAGGTTGTGTCAGTTTTCTTCTGCTTCCCCAACATGGGATCAAACCTCTACAGACCCCTTCGTCTTCCCTGTGCTGTTTCCTGGCTGGGGCTCCAGTGCTGATGAGTTTATTAGTGTTGCTAATTTTACCTGATGCTGCTTCCTTCTCTCCATGACAGGTTATGTTTTTTTGAACTCTCCAGCTGACTGATTGAGCTCTCTTTAGTATTCCCTGTTTCACTTTGAATTCACTTTGTTGGCTGTTGCTTGTTGTGGTTTTAGTTGTTTTTCTTTAAGCCTCTTTTTCCTTCCTGGTCCTTCTAGTGCTTCTTCAGCCTGGAGCAAAGCCAGAGACCAACAGGAGGTCATTGAAACACAGACGGCTGTAGGATTTAAATAAGGACTGGATAATTTTATGACTATTAACAAGACTCGCTGCTATGCAAGCTAAAGTAATAAGGGCAATCATATCTCATGGTTCGGGGAGCAAGTTGATTGCCTGTAGGGACTGAGAAGGTAATTCTTCATCCCTGACTCCCCCCAAAATGTGGTACAGTTGACAAGATGCACCAGGCAGGTCGAAGGGCAGAAGGATGCACAGGCAGGAGGAGGTGCCAGGCACAGGGCTTGGCTAGAGGGCTGGAACTTTTCCCTTATCATCTCTGTTGTCACACTCTGTTGATGCAATCGGAAACTTCTGGTACCAGCGTGGTGGGAAATGTCCTCCAGGCAGGTGAAAGGCTCTGAAGTTTGGCAGATGAACCTTTCCTCTCTCCATGAGTTCTACTGCATGACATTTGTCCTGTGTGATGGCAGGTACCTCACTTTGCTGGTGGTGGCTGGTTCGTCTGCCAGGCTGCCCCATACCCACTGCCTTCCTAAAGAGAAATGCAGACCGTGGATGTCACTTGGGTCCTCCGTTCTGGAGGTGCCTCCCACTCGCCAGTGACCATGCACAGCCTTGACCATGATGGGACGACGGCAAATGGCCCTGTCCCTCCTTCACCCCTTCTCCCCACTGCAGTCCCCCGGCTCCTCCGTGTGCGTGTGTCTTTCCTCAGCTCGTTTTGGGAGTCACGCTCCAGCCCCTGGGCGTGTACGTGCTCGGCTCCTGCTCCGATGCCGCTGTTCCGAGGCAGCGCCGCCCGTGAGTGGCGTGCTCTGAAGTGACAGCTCCTCTCGCCGTGAGTCCTGGCAGGGGAAGGAGCAGCCCTGGAGAGGAGGCGATGGCGAGGAATCAACCAAATCCGCAGGGAGCCGAGTCGCTCATCCTGGCAGCTGTGCTGAGATGAGGAGGAGCGAGAAAAGCTCTCCAGACAGCACAAACCCCTTGGGTGGCTCCATCCTGCTGGTGTTGGGTGGCTTTGGGTAAGTCTGTAGGTAATGCCAACACTTCAGTTCAGTGCTGGAGTCTCCTGCCTGACCTCCTGTGGGCAGAGCATCACCTGTGTGCTTCCAGCCCACTTGTGGGACTCCTCACCCAAGCCCACCCCAGCCCACCTGCCATCCTGAGGTGAGAATTACAGCTCTGATAAGGCACACGTTAGCTTTGCAGACTCACTAGGAAGCACCACGTGCAGGATAGATCCTGGGCATCCTAAGGACTGATTTTAAGATATAATTGCAGTGGTAAACCATAATTAACAGTCTATAGCATCATTTTGTTTTAATTACACACAGACAGAGCTGGGAGGCACGGGAAGATTTATGGGCAAGTTGGGAGCCACCAACACTGACTTCCCAGCACTGACGGGTGGCCCAAGGAGGTTTGGGTGGTGTAGGCTGAGCTGGTTTGGCTGGGATCTCCCAGCATATGCTGGCCACAGGCATGAGCTGTAGGGGGGTCACATCCTGTGCTTCTGTTTGCCCCCCAGTGTGGGTGTGGAGCAGTGGTTTGTAGATAGATGCCTCTGCAGAGTCTTCTCGTGGGTCTTCCGTGATGGCTTTGTCACTGCAAAGGGGGTTGTCAGTAAACCTCTCCTCTGCACCCCACACACAGAGAAAGTGCTCAGGGAGGATGGAAATCCCACCAGCACAGGATGCTCAGCTCCAGTCACTCTGGCAGATAAGGTGGTTTTACAGGTCACCCCGAAACTCCAACCCCGGGCATGTTCCTGCCCTGTGCAGAGATCCCACGGCACCTACAACACCACCTCCTTTTCCTTGCTTCTCTCCTTGGGAGGAGGAGGTGGCTCAGGGGACTGAAGCAGGTATGTTCCCATGGTGAGGAAGGCACCAGGCCCCCCAAAAGCCACAGCCTCCTCACACACACCCCGTTTTCATCAGTGCTGATTCCTGGCTTCATGGTTAACTCGGGACGGTCCCCAGGTCCTGTAACCAGTGTTAAATGTAATGAATGATCTTGTCCTCCTTGTTTGTCTCCTCTTTAGTGTAACACTGTAATTAGCTTAATTACCAACAGATTCTTTTTTTTTTTTGTAACTTAAAATGGAAATTAAATTTTGCACCAGGTTTTACAGGCTGTTAACGGGAATCGAATAATCAAGCCTGACTCCAAGTCCTTGAAAATGAGTATTAAAAAAGGTCTGAATTTGCATATTCATGTTTTTAATAGGGTTCAGAAGGTATATTTGCAACTGATGAAAAGGATTAATTAAGCTTAATTTGCATAGGAAGAACAGTTTAACCCCTTGCATCCTAACAAGGCAGGGACTGACAATTTGAATTCCCTGGTTTGATGCTGGAGAGACACATGGGCAGTGCAGCCCAGGGCTGAGAGCAGTGCCCTGCATAGCACCTTCCTCCCTCTCCAGGAGGACAGAACTAGGAGAATCCAGGATCCCAGCATCATCCTGGCACAGGTGGTCCCCTCGTGCCCACAGCAACCTCCAGGTTTGGCCTCCATCTCTCTACCATAGTGGTCTGTGCCTGGGTTTCCCATGGCAATGCCACCTCCTCATGCCTTGAGCAAAACGTCCTGCTTCTCCCACTGTGAGCTGGGCTGGACAGCTCTGGCACAGATTAAAACATAATTTCAGTGCAGCCAGCTCTGTTCCCTGAGCTGCTCACAGCAGGGCTGCCCGCAGCTGGCCCAGGGTGGGAGCACCATGGCTGGTAGGGGCACAAAAACCTTTGTCTCCTGATCTCACTTCCAATTTCTTTTTTTCTCAGTGAGGCTGATCCTCTTCAGGGGTTAAAGGCTCCTTGGGAATGTCAGGCTGGGGTGAGACTCATTGTGTCCTGTCCTGCTCCCAGCCACCAGTCTGTGGCTGGTCAGCAGGTGACAGCATCCCAAAAGCCTGGGACTGGTGCAGCTTCAGAGAAAGGGTCACAGAGCTGCCTGCACCCTAAATCCCAGCTGACACCCCTGCCATGGAGAAATCAGCAGGGTCTTGCACAGCTCTGTCCAGCTGTGATCTAAGAAAAACAAAAGCCCTGCCCACACCCATGGTGGGGGGTTTGGAACTGGATGATCTTTGAGGTCCCTTCCAAACCAAGCCTTTCTGTAGTTCTACATAGCCCCCCCAAATCAATCACCCCTCAGCCTGGAAAACAGAGCGGGAACGTTACGCTTCCCAGGGCCCTACAGAGCCGAGAAGGGAGCACAGCTTTGAGTCAGGGCCTCAATATTGCTAAAAAGTGGCAAAAAATAAATAAATCAGGCATTCATTTTGCTTCAGCAGGTGGTGTGCTGCGTTCCCCTTGTAACGCTTTAGTGGCGTGTGTTGCTAATTATTTTTTGGGTGGAATTTGCTGCGCGCAGCGCACGGGGTTCATTAGACAGAGATGGCTTTGAAGTGGCATTTGGAATTAATGCTGGCATATGTAAATGTTTCTTGTGCCACGGAAAAGCTGGCTATAAATGATGCATGAGGTCCAGTGAGGGAGACGCTTGCTTTGTTTACACACACCCATCGGGCTTTGTTATGCCAAAAGCAGGCAGAGCGGGACCGGCGGGGCCTTCACAGACGGTGTGGCTGCTTCCCGGCTGTACGTGAGCATTCAGCGAAAGCTAGCACCACATCCCCAATTTCCTCCAGTCAGGAACACGTTTAAGCGGCCCACCAAGGCTGCTGCTGTCTCTGTGCTCAGTGCTTTCCCCAGGTCCCCCAGACGAGGAGGAGGACAGGTCCTGCACTGTAAATCATCGGTCCTGACCTGGACGCCTCCCTCGAGCAAAACCTGCCTCGGGGTAGTAGCTCTTGGTGGTAAGTGGTGTGAGAAGTCCCTGCTCACTTCCTCCTGCTCTCACCTGGCTCGTCCTCTCAGCACAGGATACATAGGGCCGTGCTCATAGCAGAGATGGAAAATGCTTCATTTAAGAAGAAAACCTGAAGAAAGAAAGAAAGCACAAAGCCCATGAGCATGGCTGAGAGAGCAGGAGGCAGTGCCTGGGGGGAAAAGCCAGGGGAATGTAAAATCTCTAAACCCCTGTCTCCACCAAAGGCTTTTGATGGCGGCCCTTCTGCTGCTGGACATGTCCCAGAAAACCCACATTCAGCCCTAGGCCCTGGGGGGTGTATTTTATCCCAAGAAATGCTTTCAGAGATCAATACTTGTGCATCTCTTCTGTAAAGCAGCAGGACCCCTCTTGGGTCACCCAACAGTGAGGTGGAGAATAGCTCCCCAACATCTTCTAGGAGTTCTTCTCTGCTGCTGGGGTTGGGCAGGTCATGGGTGAACCATTGCCTTCTCCTGGCTGCTGTCCCGGCAGCTCGGGGTGAGCTGGAGACCTTGCTCAGTGCAGAGATGGCTGGTGGGACCCTGTGGAGACATCCCTCTAGCATGGGGCTGGGACACCTGGAGCAGGGCCTCTGGGAGACCCCTGCCCCAGCAAAGCAGGGTCTGCAGCATCACTGCACCAAAACCAGGGTGCTTGTATGGGGCAGCTGAGCAGCTCCCTTTCTCTGGAGTGATGAGGCCAGTGTTTTAGTGGGTGTCTAAGCTGATAAGGCTGAAAAGCGGGTGACAAAACCAGTGGCTGCTTGCTTAGAGTGAGCGACTGTACCTGGGGCACAATGGAAGCCTGTGGCAGCACCCAGCATGCGATGGGTTTGTTGTTCACCCATGCTGGGACTGAACATGTGTCAGGCTGAACGGCTCCATCCTGACCAGAGCTTCCTCTTCTTGGCTGCTTCCCTTCAGGCCTGACCAGAAGCAGCCCCCAGACCCTTGGCCACCCCCAGGCCACTGGGGGAGTGTGTGTGGGGCACCGCTCGGGCGCTTCTCCACTCCTCCAGGGCTGCTACCAAGAAAAGAGGCTGGAAATCACCAAGGTGCAACTGTGTCGTGTCTTCTCTGCAGTGTTTATGAAATTGCTTGCTCATCAAACACAAAAGGAACTGTTTGCTTTTTAAGTAAAACAAAAATAAAATAATTCCCTCTTTATTGCTGTCCAAAAGGCTGCCTGGTTCCCTCAGCCTCCACGCTTGCCAAGGCCACAGGGCTGCACAGGTGAGGCCTCTCTGAGCCCAAATCACCCACCCATCTACCCATGGACAAGTGCCCTGTGGACTCCACATCCCCCCTCATGTTGACATGAGCACAGGGGCAGTTCCTGGGCAGGAGACACCAAGTTTTGGAACTGTTGGAAACCTGGCCCCCATCCATGGCCTGCTCCCCAGCCAGACTTGCAGACAAGCTCCCTGCCACAGGCCTGGTCTGGACAAACTCAAGGTGAGAAAGGAAGGAGCTGAGCATGAAGCTGTGACAAAGTGCTGAGAGGATTTTGTATTTTCCTACTTGCAGCTGTTTATTTACCAACACGCTGGAGAGCAGCGATCACTTCCTCATGCCTTATTGAGAAGCTCAGCTGTGAAATAACTAAATGAACCGTCCCTTTTTATTAGCCTTTGGACTTAGCAGAGGAGCAATCAGTTAATGGCTGACCAGTTTTTGAAGATGCTAAGCACATTACAAGTGCTAAGTATTATTATTTTCCCTGCAATGCTTTATTTTTCCCTCTGAATACTCAGTTTAAATAACCCTTTCAATTACATTATCCGGTTTCACGCATTCTGCTCAGATTAAACGCAGTGCCACTTACAACTCGCCCACCTCTGTGGCTTCCAGGTCTCTGCAAGTCTCATCCTAACCTTTGCCTCTCAATCCTGGGCTGAAACAGCCTTTGTTCTGGGTCCACCATCTGCCCCAGCTCTGCTTGGGCATCTTAAACTCAAATATATCCATGGCACTTTCTGTCAGGCACTTCAACCACTGGCTCCTTGCTCTTGCATGTTTGGTTTTTTTCTTAATAGGGGATCCTTTCCCTTTCCTTACAGCTAAATCAGCTCTCTGGATAAGCTGTCTCCTCCCACTTGCTGGCATCTTCCTGTGATGCCTTGTGATGTTTTGGTTTCTTCTTCTTTGGGGGGGCTTTGTGCCTTGCTGCCAACCGAACTTCCTCGTCGGACTTTGGAATCTCCACCCACGTACCTCTGTGGCCTTACAGAATGGGACTGGCTCAGACTTCACACCGGTGGCTGAATCAATCTCCTGACAGCTTCAGAGCAGCAGTGGATGGACCCGTCCTTCACAGCCACGGGTGGACTCTTCTGGGTGTGCTGTTCTCACAGTCCTCTCAGCCAGAGGAGCCTCACAGCTGTATCTAAAAGGGTTCAGCCACTTCTGGTGGCTTCTGGAGCTCCCAGCTCTGCTCCAGCATCTCCATCTCTGCTTCTCCACAGCTGTGCCGCGACATGCCTGGTCTTCAGGACACAACTGTGAGATGGTGGGAGGCAGAAGCCAGCCCATCCCTCAGCTCACTGTCCTCGCTGGCTGTGAGCTGTGCCTTGCAAATACGTTTGGAGCGGCACCTGCCCACCCCAGCCTCTGCTGCCAGTCTCCTACCACATGTCACACCCTGAGCCCTGATGTCTGCATCTGACGGTCTTTTAGGAGCTGTGATCACCCTGCAAGGCTGGAGGCAGCTGTGGAGCAGCTCAGGGCTTGTCAGCTATCAGCACGTGAAGGGTTTGTCATGCGTGGGGCTGCCGCGCCTCTGCCCGGGATTTCCCAGGCAGAGATGTGTGTGTGTGCAACCTCTGTGGTGGGTGGTAGTGTTGGCACAGCCACAATGATCTGAGGATATAATTGAGGTAAGGATTGTATGGAGAGGTAAGAAATTGCAACACCTGAGATGGCTGGGGAAAAAAACCCCAAACACAAGAGTTTTTGTGCACACAAGCTCTTTGTCAGCCTAAGCCGAGCTGACACATCAGGGATGTTTCAGCTGCATGGTGGTGGATGGTTTGTGCCCATGGCCACTTGTCCAGGATGTTGTTGGCTCTGTCAGCCCCTTGGAGCTGCTCCCAAGAGCTGCTCTCCTCCTGCTCCTCCAATCTTACTACAACACAAATCCCAGGTGGAGTAGGAGGGCACTTTTGGGAGAAGCAGGCTTTAAGCTCCAGCTGCAGGGAAAGGGAACCTTTGTGTCTTGGCTCCAAATGTGGTGGAACAAGATTAATTAATTTAGCTGCATTGCATGAAGAGTGCCAGTGTTTACTTGTGAGACCACAGAGGAGCTTTTGCAGTACCCAAAGAGGCCTCCCACGTCTGGATGGGCTGGGAGCTCTGACTGCAAGGCAGGAGACGCCCAAGGAGAGCTCTGCTGCTTGAAAGCAGTGCAGAGAGAGAGGAACAGATTTGGGAGACCCCCAGCAGAGACAAGCTGCAGGCACCACACACAGACTCTGAGGCGTTCCATCACATCTCTGTGGACCACGGCAAGCTGGCCAGGGGCTTCTGCAAGGATGGAGGAGGCTGGATGCTGTGGTGGGAGGAACCAGACTGGAGGGCCGCTAGGAAAGCGAGTGAGGTGGGAGGAAAGTGTGGATGTTGTACGTGGGGCTGATTGTTTCCTTTCACAGCTGAAAACACTAAGGAATATGACAGACCCAGAGGAGAGCCCAGGAGATGAGCAAGACAATGCAGGGGACAGCACTCACATATCTTAATGGATGAGATGGACCGGGAGAGAAGAGCTCATTAGAAAAGGGCATTGCACAGTGAAGGGAGGACAGGATATAAGCCATGAGAAAGCTGATAAAAGACAGAAATGGAAATCTTTTAGTCCCAAAGAAAGCAAGGATGGAGTACATTAATGAGCTCTTTAATGGCAAGGCAAGTAAAGGTGAGCACTAAATGGCGCTTGCCGGACAGCTGAGCTGAGTGTGAAAAAACAGATGTTGGTGGGATGCGAGAAGTGATCAGCTTGTACAGGAACAACAGCACAACCCGTGTGATTAACATTCCCACTGAATTATTGAAAAGGCACACACACAAACTTGGAGACTTGGCAGGCTCCTCTGGTTACTCTGCAGGGACAGGGAAGGTGCAGAGGGATGGAAGCAGGTGTGTTTGCATCCGATTTGAACCAAAAGAAAGGGCAGCAAAACTAGAGTAAAAACTGACATCCTGCTTGGCTACTCCCCATGTGATGAAAATCCACATCCCTGGTACTTCTTGCACAGAGGAAACTCAGTCCAGAAAACTGGCTTAACTCTGGATCAGATGTTTTCCCTCCATTAAGTTCTGGGCAGTGGGGAAGGTGGGAATGAGCAAAACTCTCAAGGCAGCATTCATATAATCTCTACCACCCTGCTGGTGGTGCTGGTGAGCTGGCTCAGAGGGGTAAAACAGGCCATGATACAGAGGAGATATGAAAATTAGGAGCCTAAGTAAATTCAAGTGAAGCCAAAGTCACTGCTGCAAGCCAAGGAGTAGCTGTTGGGTTGGTTTCTCCAAGAGCCATGGCCATGCTCACCAGCACCCTCACCACCTTCAGGACCTTGGGCACCGCTGGCATCAGGGGATTGGAGGCGAAGGAAAGGAAATGGGCTATACACCTCCCTCTGGAGAACAATTTCATCTCAGAGCCCCTGCCCAGAAAAACTGACCCAGGGCCCCATGGTGGAAAGCCTGTGGTGAGTAAATGGGGAGAAAGAAGCTGGAGGAGAGGCTGGGGCACCCCGAGGCCCACACCTGCCTGGCCCTGGCAGTGTTGCAGCCATGCTGCAAGACTTGTTCACTTGCCCTACACGTTTAAGATAGGATCAGTGCTTTTCCCAAATAAACCCTTCATTCCCTGAAGTCCATCCCCTCCCCTCTCCTCTGCTCTGTCCCCATCCTGTGTCCCTGTGTATTCATGTGCTCACAGCTCCAAGCTTTGGGGTGGTGACACTGTCCCCACAGGGCACTGCAGAGGAGAGGACACAATGGCCACCGAAGAGGAGCTGAAGCCGAGGCGAGCAGGTCCCAAAACACTCAGCAGTGCTGCTGCACCCGGGCGGGATGTTGTTGTTGATCCTCCCCCTGACGAGCACTCACAGATGCAAATAAATTCTGACTTGGGCTCCCAAATTCCTGCTCTGTTGGCTGTGCTAAAAATAGCCCAACGCAGTGCGTGCTGGCTTCAATCACCCTCATCGATCCACGCTCCTGGGTCTGGTCCAGCCGCGCCGCAGCGCATCCCTCCACAGCTTCCCCCAGACCCCTCCTCGCCCAAAGGATTTGTGTGATGAGGCCACTTCCACTGCACTGTCCTGCACCCCTGCTGACCCCTTCTCCTGCAGACGAGGTGATTTATTGCTCCAGAGCCCGACAGGCAGCCGGGCTGCAGCCGGCGCCTGCCCAGGGGGGTTTTGTTGCGGCTCCCGATTTCTGCGGAGTCACATCCACCACAATGATGAGTCTGGGGCTCTTGGGCAGTGGAGCTCTTGGTTTGCCGAGACCCAGTCCTGATTCAGGGAAGGGCTGATCTCGAAGCAGAGCAGAGGGGAGCATTTGGAGGGGGGTTGGTTGAGGTTGCTGGCAGTGACGGAACACGCTGGAGCAGGAGCTGGCTGGGCTGCTGGAGCCCAGGGCTCTGCTCTGCCCCTGGCTCTCCAGTGGCCCTGGGCATCACCTGGGTATTGAGGCATGGGCTGACCCATAAGCATCAATGGCTCTGGAAGAGATACAGCTCCAGTGGCACTGGCAGCCCTAGGAAAGGAGCCATCACCCAGCAAGACCCACAGGTTGCTGGCTCGATGTGAGGAGAGCCAACACAGTCTGACTGTTGTCTGGTCAGGGTGCTGCACGGAGCACCTTCCCTCCTTAGGGTGCCCATGCAGCCTCACAGATCCCTCCCATGGGATCTGCTCCTGGTGCCATGGCAAACAGCTGAAGCCATCAGGAGGTTCAAATGCTGGGCTGGGGCTGCGTTCACACCTCCAACACCCATCAGCTCTGAATAAGAAGGCAGGCACCAGTTCCAGGGCTGCCACATGCCCTCTCAAGTGCTTTGCAGCAGGCAAGGGCAGCAGCTGGGCAGGCAGTGCCTGCCACCACTGCCCCCCTGTGCTGCTCCATGTTTCTGTGAGCATGGCACTTCCCACAGGCCACGCTTTGGAACAGATGGACACACCCGGTGTGCACACCAGGGCTGGCAGGTGCCCTCAGGAATGCTGGGCTTAAATGGTGCATATCTATATTGAGGGATGTTTCTGTCCTAACTTACAGGGTTTTAAATAATATCCGGGCTCTAGATGTTGCACATACTTTTTAACACGTGGTGGGGTCCTTTGCTGACTCTGAGCCAGAGTGAGGATTAAGCTGTGGGTAATGTGGGCTTGGATTTACCCTCCAACAGGAGCTGTCCTTGCTGGGGTGCTGGGAGAGGAATCAGAGGAGGGATTTTTAGTGCTGCCTTGGTTTTGCTCTTGAAGACAGGTGGGTTAGAAAACAGCAGATTTGTGGACACAGAAAGGGCATCAGCAGAATGCATTTCCACATGGCCCCAGGGCTATGGCTGCTACAGGGAACAGCAGAGCCCTGGAGCAGGATTCCCACAGAGGGGCTTTAGGTGGTGGGCTGGCTCACAGGATCATGGAGTGCAGAACGGGTGCAGGGACATGCAAGTGCCCGAAGAGTTTTGGGAGAGCAGAGGTTGGGAAGTGGTGATGGGAACCTGAAATCCACTTCAGAGGACACCATGCTGTCAGAGTCCCTTCAACACCACAGCTGGTGCCTGTGACAGAGGAGGCGCGAGCTGTGCTTTCCGAGGTGGGTTTGGGTCTGCATCCCCTGTACACACCCCAATCTTGGCAGACAGCCCAGGGATCCTGTGGTACAGGAGTGCTCATTCCCCTGAGGCTGGTCGGGGACATCCTGGAGAGGTGACAGTGGTGATGGGGCAGCCCAGCTTGGCCAGGGGCACCTGCCTTCCAAGCTCTCCAGCAGCATTTCCCAGGAGCAGACACAGCTCCCTCCAAGCTCAGCCAGTGAGATTCCTCAGAGCAGTGATGGGTCACTCTGCTCGTTTTTTCTGTTTCATTGCCACAGGGAAAAAACTGCTCACTTTTTTAAAAAGTCTCTCTGGGAGCAAGTCTGCTCAATGGCCTCTCCAGGGGCTGCTGCCTGTCCTGTGCCAGGCACAGGTGCTGCCACACCTCTGCCGTCCCCTGTCTCTGCCTTGCACACTCCTCCTTTCCCTTTAGCCCTCTGTACCCCTTCCTTTTCCGTTCCCTTTGTTCCAGTGGCAGAGCCCAGGCTGCTGCAGAAGGAGGATATGGGAATCTCTGGGTCCTTGGCACTGGCAATGCCTTTCTGTGCTGGCTACAAGTTCACTGGTCCCCACTGCCCTTTGAAGTGGGACAAAACAAAGGAGAAACCTTTCCCCTGGCCTCCCCTCCTCTCCACTCCGACATGCCTTTCCCATGCCCTTTCCTTTCTGCTTGGCAGGGAATCCTCCTCCTTTGCATGAGTTTCGGGCAGCAGGCTGGACAGGGTATCACTTCTCTTGGCAGCTTTGGTGGTTGAACAGGAGACAAAACAAAGAATAAAAGCACCCGACAGGTCAAAGGTGATAAAATTGCCCCTCTGTCCTTGGAGGGATCTGTAAAGCAGCTGCCTTGGAGGGAGGGAGGGTGCTGTGAACAGAGCTCACCAGACCCTGTGCAGAGGCACCCCTGGAGCTCCATCCATGGGGTGGTGGCCCTGGGGGCAGTAGGACCTCTTCCCTTTTCTTGTCTGGCTTTTTCCACAGCTCGTTTTATGACATCTCCAGCTGGGGGATCTGGACCACGGCTGCCAGGACTGCACCTTGTTTCGGAGGGAGTGGAAAGGGACTGGAAGGTGCTCAGCAGCACAGACGGTGCTTCACCACCCCAGGAGCCACCTGGAGACCTGTGGTGAGGCCCCACCAACAATGAGGTACTGGGTGACGCCTTGGAGATAGAGGGACCTAGACTTTTTCTAATCCTCCTTTTCTCCAGTTGCAGACAGTCTGCATGTGGGAAGTGTTTAATTTAGAAAGGCCAGTGGTGCTGTATCACATTCCTGTGTCGGTCTCTGTTGGTGTATGACCAGCGAAATCCTGGTGTGAAAACAGAATCAGGCTTTGATTTCATCTGCCCCTGCTGTTTTACGCCACTAACAACTTTGCATTTCGATAGCAGCTTTTATTCTAGGAGCTAAATGGGCTTCACAGACAGGCAATTAATTAATTGAGCCTCCCCAGCCAGCCTATGCCCTCAGTGAAAGCATTTTGCAGAGGAGGAAACAGAGGCAGAGGAGCCAAAGGAGCTGCCCCAGCTGAAGAACCTCCACAGTGAGGCCTCACCCTCTGCTGGCTGGGCCATTGCTCCCAGCTCCGTGGAGATTGTCATGGTGCCATTTCCAAACCGGTGTGGGAATGGTCTCAATGCAGGCAGCAACTGAGGAAGTGCTTTGGGTATCTATCAGTGACTGTCAGTGCTGGAGCATCTGAGCTCAAATCAACTCATGAGCTGCCACCACCTTGGGTCACCCCAGCCTCTTGATAAGGAATCCTGTGAGACCACGAAACTGTGCCAGGAGGCTCCACTACTGTTTCCATTACCCATCCTTGCTGACCAACTCTTGTTTCTCCTGGATGGGAGCCCTGGATGGGGCCCTGAGCAACCTGATTTAGAGAGTGGCATCCCTGCCCATAGCCAGGGAGTTGGAACTAAAGGATGATGATTTTTTATTTTATAATCCTAAATAGTTTTAAGGTCCCTTCCAACACAAAACATTCTATGGTCCAGTGAGGAGGCACTCAGGGTTTGCAAGGAAAGGCTGCCTCAGCTGAAGGGTTTGCTTTGGTCCAGGTGCTACAGCTGAGATTTAGGGAGGGACCTGTCGTGATGGCACTAAACAAGAGACGGGTGACCCTCAACTCCCCTCTCCAGGTCCTTCTCACTGCCTGGTCAGCAAGATACTGTGTGCTGTGGGCAGGATCTGGGGCACCTGGAGGAGGTGGAGGAATGTGCCTTTGCACAGGCAGAGTGAATGTGTTCCTGGAGAAATTGCCTGCCTTTTATTATGAAATCCTGCTAATGGTTTGTTGTCTACACAAATAACCACGGGGAATGAACTCGTGCACTTCCCAGCCTGCTCTGTGTCTTCCTGGCTCAGCTCCTTTCTGAACAAACATAACCTTTTGCAAGAATACCTGTCAAAATTGCTTTGAAATATTGAAATAACAGGATGGGATGTGGTTTGCTCCTGGGCCCTAGTGCTCATCCGTCAGGACTCAGGATGTCCATCCAAAGAGACTTGTGAGCAGGACGCAAGGGAAAAAAACTCTGGCAAGCAGCAGGGCCTCACAGGGCTGTGTTTTGGGGAGCTGATCACCTCACTGTGCTGGCTCACTGGGCTCCCACACACTCACCTGGGAGCAGACGAGCTCCCAGACCCCCATGAAGCCCCCAGTTACATTGTGTTGGCCATGGGGTGGGTGAGACACAGGGGTTGTGACTCATCTGGAGCTGACCAGGGCAAAATTGTGTCCTTTGGCCACCAGCGTGGCCTGGGAGTGCCTTCACGGCCTCACCGCCTCCCTTCTCCTCACCTCATGAGTAAGGCCTCACCTACAGGTATTTTAGAGATGGGCCAAAGAGCTGTGGAGTCTTGGACAGCAGCGGTTGAGGGACACGTGGCTGCCTGGGGGGACCCATGGACACAGAGCCTTCCACTTTTCTTCCAGTCTTGGGGTGCCAAGGGCTTGTCAGGGGCTCCCCAGGGTGTCTCAGTATGGGCAATCTGTAAATGCTGAGTGTCTTTTACTTCAAAAGCAAAATCACCCCTCAGTTCTGTCCTTCTCTGGAGAGCACCAGGAGGCTTTGTGCTCTAACTCTTTGCTGAAAGTGAGGGGATAACCCACCCCTCAGCAGCTGGTCCCAAGGGCCACCACTGCCCAGATACATCTCTCTTGGGGGAGAGACTGATACCTTTTAATTTGCAGGAGAAATCGCACTCTGTGGTGGCACCTCCTCAACCAAGGGCCCTTCACTTCTCATCCCCTTCCCAGTTCCTGGTGGTGATGGTCTACCCCCTGGAATAAGGCGAGGGATTCTACTTTCCTGGGTGCGTGCCTTTTCTCTTCAATGCCCTTGGAATTGATGAGAACTTGGACACAGGCAACTGGTGGAAGAAATCAAACCCAAACACTTAGAAATCCAAACACTTCCCCCTCCAAAAAAATATCCCATCAACCAACCAGTCAACCAACAAAAAAGTCCTTCAAACAAGACTCCATCTCTTTCTCTAAAATCCATGATTAAAACCTGGTACAAACAGGTGAATATAGATATATATATATTTTTTAGTAGATGTAGTATTGTTTTTTTTTCCTCTCTCTTTCTCATTATACAGCAAACATTGCAAATATAGAAATTTTCTCTGTACAATTAACGACTTCGGTTTACAATGCAATGTGTGGTAAAACCTTTTAGTGAGTGAAAATGTGAACGGGCCTTCAACCAGGTGAAAGTCTAAACTGGAAGACTCCGTTTGCAAAAACAGCCCAAAAGATGGAGCTCCTTCTGGTCTCTTTTTGGTTTTTGTTGCTGTTTTTGTCGCTGTTGATTTTGGAAGGGAAGGAAGGAAGAACACAAACTGTTCACAAAGAATCCACAAAATCACGGAATAGGGACTCATGCAATGCAATATTGGGAAACGCCAGACCTCAGCTCTCTGCCCACTCTTTCATTTTCTTTTTATATTCAATTTTTTTTCTTACATTTTTTTAAAAAATCAAAATGAAACAAAACTTTTTTTTTCCACTCCACAGTTGGTTTGTTTTGCAAAGTTTGTGTTCAAATTTGGTGCACGTCTCACCAACGTGAGGACACTTTAATATCTCGCTTTATATATTATATAGAATATTTATAGATTTTTCATTATTTGTTCTCTCTTTTATTTTTTTATTGATTCTTTTTTTTTTTAAATTTTATTTTGTTTCAAAGACAGTCTGAATAAAAATAGCTGCTGCGGATTTCTTTTGGTCCAGTTAGTGTGTTAAGTCACGAGTTGTGTGAGGACTCAGGACTTTTGCTGGGCAGAGACGCCCTTCCAGTAGTCTAAGATGTCGTGAAGATCCTCGTCTTTGGCAAACTGGACCTTTTTGCGTAGGGCATGGCCGGCTGCCATGTACTCCTCCTCGTCTTTGTGCCGCTTGCGGTTGAGTTTGAAGCGCTCCCAGATGCTGTGCGATGGTTTGCAGGTGTACTCCGGGCTGGAGGTGTAGCTCAGGTTGTGATACTGAGGCGAGAGCTGGGAGTAGGCCAGGTCTCTGGGGCGAGGGCGGGTCAGAGGCTCCAGGATGGAGGGCTTCCGCCCGCCCATGCTGTCATGCTGCTCCCCTGGGTGCGAGCTGGGGTACGAGTGCCGGTGTTCGCTGTACTGGCGGATCTTCTCCGCCTCTGCCCGCAGGATGGCCGCGGCCGGTGTCACAGTGAGGATGGTGTCGGTGGTGGGGGATGTCTTCTCGATGTATTTGGCTTCGGATTTGTGGCCCGATCCCTCGGAGCGGTAGGACCTGGGGCTCCGTATGGAGCCACTGGAAGAGGTGCTGGAGCGTTTGGGGGCTGCCTCCATGCTGTGGTGTCGCTGGAGAGGGTGGTTGTAGCTTTCCTTGTAGATGGGGGAAAGGAATCCGTGCTTGCTGGGGATCTGCTCTGATAAGAGCACCAGCTGAGGCTCCACCGTGGAGACTGCCCCCGATTTCACCCCTTGGAAGGAGGTGGATTCGGATTTCAAGGCATCGATGCAGTTGTTGATGATCTGGTTCACCTTGTCCACCTCCTTGGCAATGGTGGAGATTTCGGCCACAGAGCCCTGGGTGTCCGGCGGCAGGGACAGCTCGCAGTCTCGCCTCTCAGGCTGCTCGCCCGTCCTCACCTCCATGTAGTTGCCCTTGGTGGCCTTGGGGGTCTCGCTGCTGTCAATCAGCTTGTACTGCTCAACCTCACCAGCAGAAGGTAGGTAGGGGATGCGGGTCACCGTCTCCCCACCCAGGATCTGTCCCTGGGACAGCTGGGTGATGCTGGTGGTCTCCATTTCTGGCCCATACTTCAGCTCGATGATGGTCTTCTTCATGCTGCCAGCAGCCTTTTTGTGCTTCTCCTCCTGCTGACGCCTCTTGCGAAGACAGTAATACACCACGCCCAGGACAATCACCATGCCGAAGAGACAGCCCAGGATTGTCATGATGTAATGGGTGGCGGTGGAAGGGGTGGGCACCGGCTCCTTGCGGTTGGGTCTGGTGGGGGTGATGGTGACGCAGGTGTGGTTGTACTTGGAGTACTGGTGAACAGAGACCACACAGTAGGTGTAATCTCTTTGTGCTACTAGGTTGCTCACGGTGATGTTCTCCTCCTTCTTCCTGAGCTTGGTGATCATGGAGGAGAAGCCGTTTTCAAACTGGGAGAGGATGTACATCTTGCTGAAGGGGTAGGGGATCTGCACGGTGAGGACGGCCGAGTTGTGGTTGAGGTGCTTCACCTGGATGTTGGGGCGCACCTCCGTCTCACCGATAGGCGTGAAGAGGGAGAACTGCGGGGTCGTGCCGTCGCCGGAGGAGCACTCCTCCTCGGAGCAGGGGCCTTCGGAGGGCACCGTGGTCACCTGGTACCTGGGAGGGATAAAACGAGGGATCACAGTGTAGGAGCCACCAGTGCAAAGGGAAGAGAGCATGCTCAGAGCATTGCGGTAGCCAGTCCGGCCTTGGCCTAACAAGTAGTAGCCCATGTAGTCGGGTGGGGAGTCGCACTGCATCCGGTCATAGGTGCGTGTCATGTTGGTGAAAGCCTCCAGCCATTGCAGGAAGCCGAGCAGCTCGCAGGAGCAGTAGAAGGGGTTACTGTAGAGTTCACAGACAGAGAGCTTGTTTAGGCCCCGGAAAGTGTTGCTGTCCAGTCTCTGGATCCTGTTCATGGACAGGTCAATGTTCACTATGTTGGGGCACTCCCAGAAGGCATTGGGGGTGACGATCTCGATGAGGTTGGCCTGGAGATAGAGGTACTCCAGCTTCCCCAGGCCCCGGAGGATGCCCTCGGTGAGGTTCCTCAGTCGGTTGTAACCCAGCTGCAGCACCTGGAGGTTGAACTGTCCTGAAAAGGCACCGTCCTCGATGTAGGAGATCTCGTTCTTCGTCAGGTTGAGGTATGTCAGGTTGCCGAAGCGGCTGAGCGAGGCGTACTGCACGCTCTTGATCTTGTTGTCGTTCAGCCGCAAGTCCACGATGGTGCTGTTGATTTGCTGGGGGATGGACTCGTAGGGGGGCTGGTTTTGGCTGCAGATGGCCAACCAGACAAAGCCCTTGTCCCCCTCGATGAGCCAGCAGTCTGCCCGCACCCCGCCGGCGTGCAGGAGAGACACGGCCGCCACGTACACGCAGAGGGCTGACGTCGCGGCCCACCGGCGACCTGCCATCTGGAAGGGCAGCACGGAGGGGTTCCTGGTCTGCTGGAAGCGGGGAACAGGACAGGGGCCGGGAAGGTGTGGGCTAGTGCTTCTTCAGCAGCTTTGCTTGCCTCTCCCTTCTCCTCATGGCTCGGAGACGGGAGGGAAGCGTCCGTGGAGAAAGCAGACCTCGGTGCCCACGGTGCTCGGCAGCCACCGGCCAGGGGCTGCTACCAAGGCCTTGGTGGCTGAGGCTGGTCCCACATCACCAGGTCTCTGGCATCTCAAGGAGGGAGTCATGAAGTTAAGCGCTTGTGTGGAGGAGTTCCTCGGGCTTAGAGACAAGCCTTCCTCTCATTTTTTATAGTACATCTCCTCGTTTTCTTTTTGCTGCCCATCGCGGTGCTGGTCCCCATCTCCAAGTGCTTCTGTGCTCTTGGCTTTCCCTGCTCGGTCCCTTGGCTCACCTGCTCAAAACAAAACACAAGCACAAGCTAAACACAAAGGAAAGACAGCCAGCATTCAGAGGTGTTGGAGATTCACCCAACTACCCTCCCAGAGTTAGGCACTTGCCTTCTTACTCTGGCAACCACCTTTCAAGGAGCTTTTGGTTTATTTGGCTGCCACCAGCAGCATTTGGCAGCACACAGGGAGGTGGTCACTGACCACTGAAGTCACCCCACGAGCCCTTGCCCAGCATCACTTTTTTAGCAGTTGAGAGACCAACACACATCCAGCACACTGTTTGTCTGACCTATTTAGGTGTCTACCTTAGGAGGAGAGGAGTGATGCCCCAGAAGTGTCTGTTCCTCTCCGCTGAGAGCAGATGAAGTCTAGACAACTCGCTCTGATGTAGATTTGATGCTGCAGCGTTTTGCTGAGGGGAATCCTGACTGTCTCGTGTGCTGGTGTGCGCAGCAGCAGTGCCCACACCAGGGGTGCTGGTCGAGGACACCGTGTCTCTCTGCCTGCACTGCCATGTGGCATCTGGGATAAAGCCCAGCATCGAGTGCTTGCCCTGTTTCTGGGAGCCTGAGCAGGAGTTTCAGGGTACTCTTTGCAGAACGCACTGGTGTGATTGTGAACCACCCATTGTCCTGGTCCCTGGTTGGGGCTTGTTGCCTTTCTCCAAGACCTCTGTCTCCCTCCTGGGTGAAATGATGCACAGGTGTGGAAGACCATCAACCATTCAGTGGCAAAACAAGAGTATTTGAAGAGGATGGGACAGGACCTTCCCTCCCCAGCCAGAAATATCTGTTTGAAGTCTGGGAAGAGTCTTCACTAGACACAAACCTGTGTGGCCTCACTTCCCACAGAAAAACTCATTTCTGGCTCATATTTTCCATTTTTTCCCCTACATTTTTGACTAAACATAAGCAACCATGGACAACACTTACTTCCTGTTATAATTTCTTCGGGAAACAGGAAGGCAAAAGTGGAGAGGTGGGAACTGCATGAGCACCAGCATCTCCTGGGTCATGCTTTCCCACAAGATATTGAAAATATAATCTGTGGATACATCTACTGCCAAACAGAACTCTGGGCAGGTAAGATGGATGCAGTGAGATGTTGTGGCAGAGATGGAATTGCCCACAAATGGGGAGAAATAATCACAGCCTGTCTAGAAAAATCCTTCTTGGAACTTTTTTTGGGAACAGGAGCTCTGGTCATCTCCCTTGACCAAGGGCAGACTGTAGGAGCCAGGGAAAATACCATCAACACCCCCTGAAAACATAGCTGGTAAGAACTGGAGATTTCTTGGGAAGTTGTGGAGACAGGGCTGTATCTTATATTTAATTGTCTTTCATTAAATCTGCAAAATAGTACAAATCCAGAAATAGTCTTCCAAACCATTTCCCAGTGCCCAGGCAGGGTCTGTGCTTGGTGCTGCATACCTGAATACAGTGTGGGGCTGATTGTTCAGAGACAGATGCCATACTCTCACCCTTGTCCCAAAGATGCCAGGTTCTTTTCCAGCCACAATGCCAAGCAGGGAAGGAGACCATATTTCACTGACGAGATCCCTGCTCACCAGTCAGTTTATACCTTGCTAAACAAGCCAGTAATAACAAGCAGCAAAGATTTTATTTGGTTGTATTGCGAACAATGAGCCTGTTCCCTGGTGACACAGCTGGGTTTCCATTACATGAATTACAAGACCTTCCCTCACATCCGCTCTCTGCACATGAGACTTTCTGGCCACCTTGTCCTCCGTGTGCTGTCAGTGCCCTGGGATGCTTTGCCAGTGCCTGGAAGCCCATTTTAGCACAGCCGAGTCCTTGGAGCCAGGGAGGAAGGGAAGAGGGGCTGTGCTCCCTGGGAGACTGCAGGTGAGTGCCCCCCCTTGCCACCCCCGCGGCGAGACACGGGCTGCAGTGCCAGACTGAAACATGTCTGCTGCTGCATCCCTCCGGTGTTAGACAACTCAATTAACCTCTCTGCACTCCAGCCTCCTCTCCGGTACCGTGAGACAACGGCAGCACTCCGCGGGGCGGGGGGAGACTGAAGGAAAGTGCCCTGAGCTCCCTGTGTTGGGATGAAATTCCCAGCACATGCATTGTGCTGCAGGTGGAGGCTTTCTCCCTAGGTGTGCCACGGGGACCAGCCAGGTCTCCAGCTCCTCCTGCATCCTGTGGGGATGCGTATCGCCCCCAAGGGTGTGGGGGGAGGGTATTCCTGGCCTGCAGAGCAATGAGCAGTGGCTTACCCCAGCTGTCCCTTCAGGGTGGCAGAGGGTGCTCTCCTTGCCCTTGGTGCCAGCATCTCCCTGTCCTCCTCCATGGGCTTGTGGATTATTCTGTCTGTGACCCAGCCATCCTCTCTGGACACTCCTGTGTTTGGGAATGCTCTGTAGAGTCAAACCAACCTTTTCCTTGCAGAGGAAGGTTCTTGTCACTCCTCCCTGGGCAGGCTGTGGGCAGCAGCCTGTGTCAGAGGGCACTGGTGGAGTGGGACCATCCCTAAGCAAAGAGTAGAGACAGACCCTCCACAGCTCTTGCCAGGCTGATCCCCTATAGCCTTCCCCTATAGTACCCATGTGCCTCCCCCATCTAATTGGAAGTGTTCAGGATGAAGAAGAGCAACAGTAAATGACTCAAACATGTTCAGTAAGGCTCCCACTATATGTTTTCTCTTTTTTCCCCTGCATTGCCTATCAGCCAAGTCCTTCCCAACAACAGAAAGGAGAAATGGCATTTTATCAGCAGCCCAAGTTTAATTTCAGCTCATTAAAGCAAGCAATTTGCTGGTTTATTTGCTTTACAAAGTGTGAATAAAATGACAGCATTAAGGAGATGTGAGAGAGGAAAGAGGGGCTAATCTCCCTTTTTATTAGATTGCTGGGACATGGCTGGGGAGTGGAGAAGTGGGTCTTGCTGCTGTGCACAAAAGACATCATTGTTCATCTTGCTGGCTTCTGAGAGCCTCCTTCCCAGCCTGTGGTGGGTGTGGGTCTGTGCCTGAGCCACTTCAGTGCCAAGCATCCCACAAGGCAGGACGGGGCACTCGCCATGGCTCCCGACTCACCTCCCTGTACCAGCAGGGAACAGACATCCAGGAGGCTTCTCCTTCTTCCTTTTTCTACCTTTTACCCCACCTCTAATCACTCCTTTCTGTTAGTTTCTGCTTCTGAAATCTCAGGCTTGATTCCTGCAGTTTAGAAATAGGACAGCTGGTTGGCTGAGGGGCCTTTGCTGTCCCTGAACTCCTGTAGCTGGGATGTGGCTCTGAAAGCAGAGGAGAGACCCCCGTGCCTCTTCCCCATAGACTGGATAAAAGTCAGTAAGAAAATCTAGTGTTTTAACCCTCCTGCCTGCCTGATTTATCTTTGCCCAGATGTCCTGAGTTTATTCTCCTGGTAACACAATTGGACATCACTTTTCACAGTCCTCTGAACCCCCAAAAAGCTACCTGAGAAAACCTGGGCATAAACCACCAAAATTCTCATGTTAAAAGCAACCAGGAAAGTGGAGATTTGGGGGTCTCCTTCACTGTTTGAGAGAGAAGCAAAAGGAGGAGCGAAGACTCTGGAATAACAATGATTTGAAATTATGGATTTAATCTCAGTCAGAGATATCTTGAATTGTGGCACCATGGTGACAGTGACAGCAGGCCACATCCATGATGAGGCCATGGTAGACATCCAGGAAATACCATACCTGTGCCCTGCAGACACTGCTGTGTTTCCTTTTCCTCCTGCTCTCAGAAGGCAGAATGGTTTGACCAGCTGAGAAGATCCAGATCCAGCCTTCTCCCTGCTAATCCTCAGCCCTGACTGTGATATTCTCCCCTCCTTCCCATGTCTGCTTCTCCAGCCCTGGTCCCCATCAACAACCCAGTGGCAAAGAGGGACCACTGGGATTTTAAGATGCCCACGAGGCTTCAGCCTGCACTGGATGAGCAGCAGCATCCTTACCCTGGCTGAAAACCCACAGCAAGGGAGGTGGAAAGGAAAAGGTAAAGCTGGAGCTCCAAAAACCAGTGCAGGCTGGCTGGGAAGTTTTTTGCTTCCATCTCCCAACTAATGGCATCTCGGAAAATTAAACCAGAGCAGCAGCTGCAAGGAAGCAAACAAAGCAGCCGTGGGGGCTGGGGAGGGAGCTGGCACTCAGTTCCTAATTTTGTTATTCTACTGAATGAGTTATTTCAAACTGTGGATTGCATTTACTGAGGGAAGGCAAGATTACTCTGTTTGTGTGTGTATACACACAACAGTGCTCCCCTCCTTGGATTTCTGCATCTCCGTAACTTCCTTCTCCCTACTGCTCCTGCTCCAGCTTCTCTTAGATCCCCTTTCACAGCCACTTGGGCTGTTTTCTCAAAAAATGAAGAATCCCCACTACAAAGAGAGCCAGAGCAAAATGGGAGTGGTCCGTTCCAAACAATGAATGCTTAGTCACCCAAAGAGGTGGGGAGGGAAAATTTGGCTAACAGGCACCAGATTTTAAAATGAACCTTGGCTCTTCGTTACGTGTAAGGTAATCTGAGGAGGCAGCTCTAAGATGGCAGATAAAACTTTTATTAGTGATAAAATCACCCCTAAATGGCTGATGTCCATCCTGTATGTGTCAGGCGAGGAAAGGAAGCTTCCAGGCAGGTTTTCTCCTCATTCATATTCCTGGTCTTTGCTCCCTGCCTCCTGCCAGGTGATGTTGGTCAGAATCACAACTACCCTGAATGATGCTCAGGCCTGTGAAATTCAAGTTCATTTTACATCCAGACATTCTGGTTCTAATATTGCCTTCACTGACAGGGTTTAGACAGCATTTTGTTCATCCCAACCTTATTTCCAAATGCCTCACAGTGTTAGATAATAAGAGTTCTCCAGTCAATTCTACTCTCTCTCCTGCTATTATTTATTATTTAAGAAAAACAGGCAAGGGAGAAGAGATATACTTTCCACTGAGGTTTGAGGAGAGATTAAGAAGGAATGAAGCAGAGAGGTAAAGGAGGACCTGAGAGACAAGTGTCCAGCACTGCATCCAGGATAGCTTTTACTGAGACTCTGGGAGGTCACAGCCTGTGTGACAAATACTCAGGTGGGAGGGATGGCAAAGAGATAACTTTTCTGGGAGAAACACAGAGAAACTACACCCTTGGTCTCTTTACAGGGACATGAGTATTACCAGAATGTCAACACTCATGGGCTCTGTATGGTGCTGGGGACAATCTCTCCTTGGGTTCTTCCTATTTAAACCTTGATTGAAAAAGTTAAGACCTTTATTGGAAGTTGATGTTCAATCCCATTTAATTTAGCAGTAAACCTGGGTGCTGTTGTGTCTGAGGGGAGCCCAAGTTCAAAGCCATTGTGCCTCCAAGAGCCAGGATGAGGCCAGGGCTGCAGCCTGGGAATGGCCAGAACAGACCTGTGTGCACCAACATTTTTAAGAACACTGTGTTCTATGGCAACATAAATTGTGGGTTGAAATGACAATGTTTTCAAGACAGGTTAGCTCTCGGGATTTCAGAAAATGAAACTATTCTGCTTTTACTCAGCTGCAGTCCGAAGTCATTTACATCCATCTCATGCTGCTTAGTTTCCAGGGTCTGTTGAGATGACAACCCTATCTCACGCTGCTGTGGGCCACTGAGCAGAATCCTCTGCTGAGTTTAAGTAAATGTATAAATGATCTTCTTGGTGAGCAACGTCTTAAGCCCAGCTGGGGCACCTGTGCATTAAACCAGTCTTCCGAAATACCGGCACGACTGGCAATGGAATGTCAGCTCCAGCCTGTGACAGGACAGTCGAGCCCTCAAGGAGCTGAGAAGTGTGATGAGAGGGACAGGGCTAGAGGAAGGTGAAGAGGAAAATTATTTTAGGGGATGTGGAGAAGTAAGAGCTCTGATCAAGTACGACACTAGCAATAAGAAAGGTGTGTTTCCACGGGAGAAAGCCTCTCTAATACTTGCTTGATGGGATTTTTCCTTAGAAATAATCGATCTGAATCACAGCTTCATTATGGGATGGTTATGCTGATGGCAGGCTGGGGAAAAGCAGAGGTCTGGTGTGGAAGCAGGACTCCTGTTTTCCCCTATAAGTAGTGCTGAAGATCAAAGGATGTTTTTCCAGCACGGATGCAACGGAGGGAGCCAGCCCCACACTGGGAAGTGGAGCTGCTGGTGTTCCTCAGCACTGACAATCTGAACTGAGCCTTGTCTCTGCTGCATTGTCATCCTCGCTCAGATCTTTGCTGCTGTTTGGAAAAGGGTTTTACTGCTTTCATTCACTAATTTATTTTTGCAGGAAGCTTGCATAACCCTTTGCCTCCCAGATGGGAAAATCCACTTTTATACAGGATGAAATCTGGTGAGGGATATGTGAAATGGTGAGTGTGTTAGAAATTATTTTCAGAGGTGAAAGTGTTTGCTCTGATTTTTTAATAGTTGAACTTGCAGAAGAACACTTCCCCCTCTGTCCTGCCCTTCCTCTCTGAAGGGGTCTCTGGCCAGTGCAACATCAATTTCTAGGTGCACTGTAGTGCTGGGTGTTGACAGATGGACAAGAAAATATACAGCATGTGTAGGACTCCATGGTAATGATCTGTGATCTCTGGACAGCCAGAATGGAATTCACCTTTCCATCAGCATGTGCGATTCCTGCACACAGGAATTGCTGTGGCTGTGCTGTAAGCAAATACCTCTGCTAACCACTGTCTTCCTCACCTTGGAAGCTGGTCCTGCTTTTCTGGTTGGAGTCTTTCAGATGTCTCTTCCAACCTACGTTATCTCAGGATTTCAAGGATGTAGCTCTTGTCCCCTGGAGCTGAGGAGCCCAGCTTAAGGCTGGATCCTCTGGCTGTCCACTTTCTGAAGGGGGTTTCTGCCCAGGTATAGCAATCTCTGACAAGCCCTAGTGCCCTACAAGCCTAATTTTAGCTCAGTGCTGCAGGCTGGCTTCTTGTCATGGGCCAGGAGAAGGTTAATGATCCTCTGGGCAGCTCTCCAAAACCAATCTAATGTTTATTCAGGATAACAGCATTGCAGAGGAAACCAAGCGTGACCACCTTCCACGTACAGCTCACCCATCACGGCCCTGCTCCTGCAGGTGGCTCTGCTGGAGTAGCTCAGGTTTGTCAGCTCCTGGGAGAGACTCTTCCCTAGGTCAACTCAGGTCCTCATCAACATTTCCAACCCTGCCCTCTTAACCCAAACAGATGCTGTGTTTCTACAGGAAAACACTTCACCAGGCTGTGGGTCTGTTATTTCAGCAGTGGAAATCCACATCCACCCTTTTTTTTCTACAGGACACTCCTCACAGGTCAGACACCCATGTTACAAACAAATACCCATTTATTTGGATATCTGGGAGGTGGGTCAGTGGTCCCAGCCTGGTGGTGGTGGCCTGGATGTTGCAGTTCTGTGCTCCAGCTGGGTCTGGGATGGAGGTGAGAGGATGAAGGGCTGGTGCAGATTAGCACATCAGGAGGCAGAGGGATGTGAGACAGCAGTGACTGTACCCTTTGTCAGAGGTCAGAGTCCACAACATAGTTGTGTGTGTTTATTCACCTCAGCTGCTCTTTAGTGGCTTAATTTCTGCCACGAATTCCAGTCTTTTGTTCCCACCAGCACAGCCCCTGCAGTTATCTTGTCACGCCTTTGACACAACGCGAATGGATGTGCAATGGATTCATCCCAAGAATACCCTGCACAACGCGAATGGATGTGCAATGGATTCATCCCAAGAATACCCTGCACCGGTAGGGAGGCCAGTACACTGCTTTCTTGGGGCTCCCCTTGGGCCCCTCAGGGCTCCATGAAGGGATTGGTTATAAGCTGTAAAGCCTGAAGGCCTGAGATGTGCTGTGCTGAGGGAAAGACTCTCTTCCAGCAGTAAGTACTCACAGACATACACAGCCCAGGAGAGTTCTTGATGCTTCCCTTGGGGTGCAGGAAAAATTGTACTGATAGCAAAAAGTGTTTTTTGAGGCAGCCCTGAGATGCTGGTACTGGTTTCACCACCAACAGTCCCAAAATAGCAGGTTTTCACTGCCTTTCCAGGCATGCTGAGAGGCATTGTGAGAACATCTATTTAATAGTGTCTCTGGAGACTGCTGGGAACGTGCCTCCTGCTACCTGAGATGGTCAGGGAGAGGGCTGGGCAGCCAGATGGCCATATGTGTGTGGAGCTGATATTAATGTCTCATTTGATTATGTTTACAGCATGATTAAAAGCTCCTAGATTCCTGAGCAGGTATCTTTATTATGCTAAATCTAAACAGAACAAAGATACTCTACAGTGGGCTTGGCTGGTTAAACATGGTGCCAGACAGTGTTTCCCTCGAGGCTAGCTGATTTCCCTCTGGAGTGTGCCCATGCACTGGTGGGAATAAGCAAAGCCCATCTTTGCCCACAGAGGATGCTCAGCTACAGGTATGAGGGATCACTGGGTTCCCTTTATGGTGCCAGCAAGCCTAAAGCTCAACCAAAGGGCCTTCTACCCAAAAATGTATGGCCAGGTGCAGAGAAGCTTGGAAAAATGGGTCATGCACATGCCAGACTCCAGGAGAAACTGTTTTTGTCTGGACACGTGGTCCAGTGCCAGACTGATGGTGGAAAACCAGCAGTAGGAGTTACTGGTGTTAGTGCGGGCTTGCAGCACACAAAGCCCTTCCTCAACATCACATCTGCTCCTCAGCAGGATCTGTGGCCACTCTCTGGGTGTCTGTGTTTCCCTGCTTGTCCAGGAGATATGGAGAGTGGAAAGAAGCTCTGGAGTCCAAGACAACGGAAGCAGGGAGCTATGCCAGTGTTTGGATTGCCCGTCCCTTTCATAAACAATTCCTGTGGAGGTTACCCAAGTTGAAAAAGCAAGTGAACCCAAAACACCTACCCTCTTTGGAGGATTGGAGTTTATTGTTAATAATCTACTGCTAAAAGGGTAACATCTGTTTTGGACAAACTGTAATGAGATTTAAACCCCAGGTGGAGGGAGGACTTCACAGTAATAAATGACTTTCTGTATGTCTAAATAGTTTTAATTTTTTTTCTGGCAGAAATAGCTGCTTTTCACCTCAGGCTTCTTTTTGCCAGCTTTTTTTGTTTAATGATTGCTATTAATTTCCAGGGTGGCAGATGGATGCTAGGCTGGTATAGTCTGAAATGAGGAAAAACAGCCCATGAGGGTGTGAGCTTGCCATGAATGAGTGCACAGGTCACACATGCTGGTGCAGTGCCATGTGTGGGAATTTGCTTTCCAGGGGAGCAATTGCTTCCCGGTACCTGCTCCCCTCACTGGGATGCTTGAGCATCTCTCAGTCATAAAGGAATGTGAATTAACATTTCTGGTCACTGCTTGTAGCTCTGCCTGTTTAGACCTTCATTTTAAAAAGCTGCTGATTTCAGCAAGAGTTCGGGAGGAAATCAAACCAGCACCAAGTGCTTGGCTAAATCCAAGCTGAAGTGAGATGGAGAGCAGCACGTGGTCTCCAGGACATGGAAAGGAGCTCCCTGCCCGTGACTGGATGCTGCCAGGTGATGGGGGTTCCTCCTTGGACATGAAACAGACATTTTTCAGTGCTTTTCCTGTGTTATTGGGATCCTTTTTCTTTTCTTTTTTAAATAGCGTGGGATGTTCCAAACAGACAATCCTTCTCCATCCTCTGGCTGTGGTGACAAGTGTCTGCTGTTGAACCCAGCACACCCTGCCAAGCTCCTAGTGCTCAAAGGACGACTTTCTTTATCCTCTCTGCTACCACCTGCTCCTCAAGAAGCCCACAGAACTAATCCCAGTTAGTGCTGTGGTGTGCTGGGGTGGCCTCCTTTCTCTTCCCCTGCTGTGGAGCACCTCTGGACTTGGCTCAGGATGCAGCACACGTGGGTGGCCAGATGAGAAGCTGGGCCTAGGAAGCGAGGCTGATGATGGGCCACCACATGGCAGTGCCCTGTGGCCAGGCAGCTGTCCTGAGACAGGAGTGGCACAGGACAGGGAAAGAGGGAGGGGTTTAGTTGCCTGGGACTGGGTGAGCCCCCGGGGATGGAGGAAAGGGGGTAGAGATAGAAAGTGCAGCATCTCAGGTGATGCAGATAATCTCCTTTAATCTCCTGCTCAAAATAACCCAAAGTCAAGTAAAGGAGGGATTACAGGGCCTAAGCCACTGTTATTGCCAGGGTGTAACAGACTTAGGTTGCCTCTGAAGGGCTCCTGAGGAGGAAGAGGAGCTGCAGCAAATACCAGCCTGCTGGAAATACACCCCTGGTGAGGGTGACTGGGTGGGCTGGGGACCCTCCTGAGGCAGCCCAGGGAGAGTTGGGGCTGCAGGGAGGGCTGCTGCTGGTGGCCTCAGGAGCCTACACAGACAAGGACCTGCTCCCAGGGAGAGGCTGTTTTAGATGTCCACTTGTCACCTCGTGGGTGACACTGATGGGTTTATTCTTAGTGCAGGATCCAAAGTGCTTTATAGCCATTAATTATCCTAATGGGGAAGCAGTGCCCATGAAACCCATTTTACAGATGGGAAACAGAGCCCAGGAGGAGGTAAATGACCTGCCAGGTGCTGGGGCAGGACTGGAGTGAGGCAGTGAGTCCCTGCCCTCCCACCTCCCCCCAGTTTTAAGGGGCCTTTCCTCGGGTGCGTGTTCCCAGCAGCCACGAGGCACCGGGGAGGCTGAAGGCATCTCCTGCCCTTTCCCGAAAAGCCAGGCCAAGGCTCGGCCGCCGTGCTGCTGCCAGAGAACACGGAGCTGCAGAGCCCTACTCATCAGCTCCCGGCGATGTCTCCGAGATAGCGGCAGCACGGGGACCGCGTGAGGCGGGATTGCACCGGGGAGGGAGCAGAGCGTGTTCATTTTAATGAGCTTGTCCCTGCCTAAAGGAGAGAGAAAGCGAGAGGCCAACCTGGTTTAATAAACTCTAGCATGCGGATTTAATCAGATGGATCATTGTTCCCCAGCACAGGGATGAATATATTAAAAAAATGATTCAAACTTTTCCCCTTTGTTTTTCATTTGTATTATGTGCTGCGGTGTGATAAAACATCCTGGGGCCAACTTGCGAGGCAATAAAAGAGACGGTGGAGGAGAGGAAGACATTGATCCATGCGAGCGAGCACAAGCACGGTGGGAAGGGAGGCTGCTGGCAGGCAGGGCTGGAAGCGAGGGGCTGCAGCATCCTCAGCCCCCACCAACTCCCCAGAGAAGATGTGGTTAAGGGGGCTGACCTGGTGCCAGCTCCTTTTCAGAGATTTGAAATGACTATCAGGAGTTTAAGTCCAGAGCTAAAGCCTTCTCACTACAGAAAGGTCTGAGCACAAGCACAGCCCCATACACTTGCCCCAGGAGGGAAAGAAGGACTCACACTGTCCCCAGCAAGTGGGATGTGCTGGTGGTGTTTTTTTGGAGTTAGGTGGCACTGGCCTCCAAGGGAGTGGTGAAACAGGACAAAGTTTCCTCTGGATTCTCCCCTTCTCCTTACCAGGAGTCACTTCATCACCACCTCTCCATTGCACCATGTGCCGGGTAGTGGGGATCTGGGTGCTGCTCATTAATTTAGAGAACTAAACAGCTCTGCCTGCAAAGCTGCAAACTGCAGGAAGGCAAGGGCTGTATTACGGGGCTTTGCCACTGCTTCCTGTCTGAATGCCACATCCCTGTGCCTCTGCCTGTCCCTGGGGACAGCAGGCAGTGCTTTGAGGCACAGGAAGGTCTTGATGCAGCACAGCAAAGAGCAAACTGGGTCTGCAGGCAGTCCAGGTAGGATTGTGTTGGTGTGTGCCTCGGCAGTGCCTGGCTCTGGGCTTGCAAGGCTCTTGCTACGTGGGTGTGAATAAAGCCAGCTTAGACAAAATAGTCTTTTGTACTAAGTCCTGGACAGACCACCTGGAGCTGTGGACAAGGACAGACCTCAGGGCCCTCCAGGTGCCTCCATGGAATTTACCTCCTTTGCCCTGTCCAAGCTCACTGTCCTTGGCTCAGGCTTAAACAACCCCCAGCTCTTGCTTTGCTCACTTTTTTTCTGGCCCATCAGGCTGCATCCCACCCTGAGGCATAAGGAACTGGCCCTCCAAGGATGGGACAGGGCACCCAGCTGGGTTTTTAACCACTCCCCCCAGCATTAAGGCCAGAGCTCTCTAGCTGCACTGGTGCAGGGTGAGACAGCCCTTGGGAGAAGAGACAGCTCCCTGGCAGGTTACAGATGGACAAAGGTAGCCCAGAGGTGTTTTTGGCAGGAGGCTACCACGGAGCAAAGCTGTACCTGACAGGTTTGACTGGCCCTGGGACAGAGACTGGGTTTGTGGTGAGAACTCAGGAATTGCTATTGGCTTGGTCCCCACATTCCTTCAGGATGGATCGCCTCTACCAGCAGCTGCAGGGTGATGGTAGTGTTTAGAGGAGGGGGAAAAGGAATCTCCTTCCTTGGAAAAGATTGCTCTAAATGGTGCCATTGACCCATTTACTGGAAAGTCACTTATGGACACTTGGTGTTAAATATCACCAACTTTGGCTTCTAACACACTACCGTGCTACTGCTTCATTACATTATCTATTACTGTTCATAAACACTAATAAATAACCCTATTTTCATTCCCACCATTGTTTAAGTGGTCATTAATTGTGGTTTATATGCTGTCTTTGTGTATTTGTGTACGATAGCTTCTTCATGATTCCTTGATTAACTGTGATTGATTGTGTATTTTAAAATCAATTAAAAGTTTCAACACTAAAAGGTAGAGTCTTTTGCAGTAATGCTCCGAGACATTGCCATTTATAATGGAGCTGGGATCCATTAGTGTGGCACGCCGTGATCTTTATTTCCCAGATTTATGCAAATGTGTGAGTGTGCACATGGCTGTGCCTCTGGTGTGGGAGTTGCACAGTGCAAAGAGGATGTGGAAAAGGATCAGCTTCTCACGGGGTTGCTGGCTTTAGTGGATGACCAGGCATCACCCATTCCCTTCGTTAAGACACTAAGGGCGGAACCCCAGGATCCCATAATTTCCTTGCTGGCATGACAGCACTTTGCATTCATTTTCTGTTTGTGAAGAGGTGCCACTACCCTCAGCTGAATGGGGCCACAAAGTGGGACGTGTGTCACTCTGCAAAGCTGTTGTAGTGACTGTCCCTGTGCCTTGGTGGGGGGCACATGGGAGGATAGAGGGGGCTGTGCAGGCCTGTGTTTGTGCTGGCGCTGATACAGTGCTGATACGATGGAGGAGGAGGAGGGTGGTCACCCCCTGGGCATCAGGGCACGTGCTGGAGCACAAACCTCTGCCCCTTTATAACTGTGTTGTATCAGTGCTTAGCTCTCCTATTGCTGCTGTGCTGGGAAAATGTGTGTGGCCAGCACCAGAGCTGGAGGAAAAGGGCTTAACACTGTGCTCTCGTGCTGCCGTGCCCTGTAAACCTGAATCCTATGTGCTCGAGCCCCTGTGCACTCTGCGACTGCAGACAACCTCTGCCCCAGCAGCTTTTCCTGGCCCGTGCAGTGAATTAGGGGTGCAGAAACCACGTAAGAGATTCTGTGCAGGTGGGGGAGGTCTGCTGCTCTGAGGTGGGGGAGCAGATCCCCAAGGACCAGGGGGAAATCAGACCCTTGTAATGGACCCCCTACTTGTCCCCCATCCTCCTGGATGTCTGCCTGCTGCCAGGAGCAGGGCCCTCCCAGCCATCTGCCAGCTCAGGCAGAGGATTCCTGTGCACTAATCTGCTCACAGACATTTGTCACCCACCCCTTTCCCAGCTGCACGATGAGAAAAATGCCTCAGTGCCCCAGTACAGCTGCTGGGAGCACCTGTTAGGGGAAATCACCAGCCCTGTTAAATGGTGGGGGGACCATCTTGTGTATGCCCTGGAATGGGATCGCTCTGTTGTATTAACTCACCCGCTTGCGTTGATGTTAATGAAATAAAGAAATATAATGGTTCCAGACTTTTAAACTTCTTATAGCTCGATTTGCATAATGGCCACCGCTACCCTGAACAGGAACTGATCTGTCAAAAAATATTGTTCCAGTCCTCTATCATTCAGCTCAATGGGAGGTGTAGATTGGCCCACAGGAGCTGTTTTTCGCTGATGGAGTGAAGTTTGCCTAGTGCCGAACATAAAAAGCTAATATTAGCACGCAATCCAATATTGTAAAAAAGAAATTGGTTAAAAGTTATAGATCAATAACTGTTAACATGGCTCTATTTTTCAGACAGATCATGTTTACTGCTGCTGCTGATGTGGAGGCAGGCTCCCTCCTGCTGGCTGAAGCAACTCCATGGTTCCCCCTCGGAGGAGCCTGCGGCTGCCAGTCGAGGCTCAGCTGTCCTGAACAACCCTGGGAGCTTGCTGTGCTGCCTAGTGTTCCTTGTGGAAGTTTGTTCCCTCTCCCCTGGACTATGAAAGGTTGGTCAGGGCTGCATCCAGGGCTGGACATCAGTCCTGCTTTCCTGCATGGCTCTCGGCATCAGGCTGTAAATCCAGGAGTGATGCCAGAGCTCTGGGGGCTTCCCTGTGAGACAGATCATGTCTCACTCTCAGCACCCCTCATCTCCACTCCTTGATGCCCTACAGCAACTCTACTTGATGCCTTAGATTGTTACTCCTTGATTACCTAGACCTCTTCTCCTCCGTGCCCTAGATGGCTGCTCCTTGATTATCCACATCTCAGTTCTTTGATGCCCTAGATCTCTGCTCCTTGATTACCTACATCTCTGCTCCCCCATGCCCTACATCTCTTCTCCTTGATTATCCCGATCTCTGCTCTTTGATGCCCTAGATTTCTGCTCATCAGTGCCCTAGATCTCTGCCTGCTGCCAACACAGTGCCTCTCCCAACAGACAACTCCTGCAGTGCTTCCATCTCTTCCAGAGCAACCAGATGCCTTCACCCCTGTGGGGAGCAGGGCGTTGGTGCTGGCACGTGTCTGTCCCCTCTCTAAGGCGAGGTGAGCGTCCCTCCTCTCCACTGCGTGCATTTAAACCATGCTGCCCACACGTCATGGACTGTCTCTCCCCATCCGTGTGTGTTCAGGCTGTGCAGACCCAAATCCTCATCTGCAGTGATGGGGATGGGAGTGTATGGGAGCAGGGAGCCAGCTGAGCATCACGAGTCAGCGTGACAATGGCCCTCCTGCCCCCAGTGACCTTGGGCTTGCCTCTGATAGCTCATTACAGCCTGCCTTTGATCACTTGCTTCTTCCCCTCTCTTTACTTGGAGATTCTGGAGAGCTTTCCTGACCGATATAATCAAAAAGGACACTTTTACTTCCAAAATATACAACTTAATTAGAACTGTGAAGGGAGAGAGCAGCCAGTCCATAAAAACACCCACTCTGCGACAATCTCTGTCCTGACTCTGCGGGAAGAGGGGACAAGAGACACCTGGTTTTCAGTGGGAACAGGGTGGTTTCCCAAATATTCAAACCACTCAGGTCCTAGACAAAAAGGTGCTCTTCCACTGCATTAGTAGGGTTTGGTGTGGAAATGCTCTCACCTGCAGACAAACGTGCTTTGCTGAATTGTGGACCCTTTGCAGGCATGGACTGAAAAGCTGCAAACAACAACACAGAGACCCTCATCTAAACCATCACCCTGTAAATGCACCTCCTGGTTGTTTGAATATTGCACTGTCACCCATGGTCTTGCTAACACACTTGCTGAACTGGGACCATTTCCAGCTTCCCAGGGCCCTCTCCCTGCAGGCAGCAAGGCAAGTCCTCCCCATGGCATGGGAGGAGTGTGTTTGCATCCAGCTGCCAGCTGTGGGCAGGACCTGCTTAACAAACAAGGTCCGGTCGTTCCCATCTCTGCAGCTGCCCCACGAAGCAGCTGACACCTTAAAAATTGATGGGGTTCATTTCCTGCCTCTGTGCACTTACTTGAAGCACCAGCTCTGCCATTACCAGCCATGTCCACATTAATTACTATCATAACCCAAGTACCTTTGCATGCCTGGAACATCTGTCCCAGCAGTGACCTGCATTTCCCTCCTGGGACAGATGTTCCAGCCATGTCCACATTAATTACTATCATAACCCAAGTACCTTTGCATGCCTGGAACATCTGTCCCAGCAGTGACCTGCATTTCCCTCCCCTCGAGACCTTTCGCATGACTGGGATTTCCAGTGGTGCTGCCTGCAGGAGAACAAAGCTGATGCTGGGATAGCCCCAGGGGAGGAGGACAGGCAATCAGACAGGTCTGCTGGCAGGTTGGCTCTGGCCCAGGCTCAGAGGCTCACCTGCAGCATGGGGGGTTCCTTCCCCTCCTTCGCCCCTCGCCTCATTGAGCAGTAGCATCAGTCCTGCCCCATCTCTGGGGCATGGGCTTTTCCACATTGCATAAACGATTTAAATATTCATTGGAGACTGACTCCATGGCTGGGTGGTGAAAGCACTTCCCCTGGGATCATCTGGAGTCCTCTCATTGAGTCCCCTTAGGTTTCAGCCCCAGGGACCAGCCTTCAGCTTTCCACTACAGAGTCTTTCTGAACAGAAACCTCCAGTTTCTAAGGAAAAAAGTCAAGTCATGGAAAAAGGCACAGCTCACTCTAAACACAGCTCCTGGGGGATGGAGACAGGCTTTTCAATGCTCTGTTGGCAGCAGAAAATTGAAAATCTCATATTTTTTGCATAAAATGCTGATTAACCAGTGCTAAACACAAGCATGTACTTAGGCAGTGAAAGGACATGCACAAAGAGATAAACTACTAGAAATTGTGAGGCAATGGGAGTCAGCAACTGAAAGGATCATCAATAAAGCTTCTTCAGCATGGATAGAATAGCATCTAACCCAGGTATCACACAGCCTAGTCAAAAGTCTGACCAAAAGTGTGCTTTGAATGCATGAGCACACCAAAATCAGCACCTGGAGGAGACTGACAAACACAAGAGAACACAATGTTCATTCGAGATGCTTCGTTCCTGCCTTTTGCTATTCACCTCAAAACCTCATGGGAAACACCAAGCCTACAAGCAGTAGTTCCCCAGAAAAAGGTCTACGAATTACAGCAGGTCACAAGCTGAACACGAAGTATCAGTGTCGCATCAAGAGGCAGACAGAGCCCTGGGATATATGAGCTGCAGCACGGCCTACCAGGCTCACAAAATCATCTTTCTCATCTGTTCAGGGCTGGTGAGGTCTGTGCTGGAGTAGATTCTGGTATTGGCAGCTCCTATCAGAAAGGAGGTGGCGCTGCTGTAGGCAGCACAAGGAAACAGGATGATCAGAGGTCTATGAGACATGACCTACAAAGAAAGATTGAAAGAACTGGGTTATTTAGCCTAAAAGAGATGATGGAAGAAGAGATGTGATAACAGTCTTCAAGTGCTTAAAAGGCTGCTGCTAAGGGGAAGAGAATAATCTGTTCTTTATGTCCATGGTGGACAGGACAAGAAATAATCGGCTTAAATTACAGCAAGAGAAATCAGGTTAGACTTTGGGACAAAAAAGACTCATGGAGAAAGGCACTGGGTTCCTGGGAGGTGGAGGGGCTCTGTCACTACAAACAGTGTTTGGGGCAGGCTGGCAAACACCCATGGGGAGAGGGGGTTGTCCTGGGGCAGGGCTGCACCCTCTCCATTCCCCTGTGGTGCCTTCAACAGGATGTCTGGAGCTGCTGGATGGTCCAAAGTGAGATCATCCTGCAGCAATTGCTTCAGCTGGCTGGACAAATCCCAGACACTTTGGCTTCTGAGAAGTTTCAAGATAGCAAAACCTGATTTGGTAGCAGACTAGGGGCACAAGTCAACGTTTTGGGTTATTTTTCTTGCAGTAAAGAAATACTTCAAAATTGATTTTCTTTTTTCCTCTCATCTCTTTCAGTCACTCAATTGTAACACAAACGAAGCGGAGCATCCCAGCCACGCCACACAGTCAAGCTGAAATGGCACCATCCAAACGAAACCTGTTCGATAATGTCCTTGCTGAAAACAACAATGAAATCAGTCTCTCCCCTCCAGACAACTGGGTGTGGTTGAATCACCGGTTTTGAGTGCACACACTTGCCTTGAGACATTTTTCAGCCAGCTCAGAGGGTTGTTCCTACCAGAGAGGCAAAAAGAAAACAAAAACAGGGTTCCTTCCAACCCAGCTGTGCCCACAGTTGTGCCAGTGGCCAGGATGGGGGATCCACCAAGGTGTCCCAGAGCAGCTCAATCCACTTCCACTCGGTAGCACCTCCACTGTGGTGCTGAGTGTGCACGTTGGAGCTACAGATTAAGAGATTCTGCGTTCTCCTGAGGAATTATTATTACCCTTGGATGCCAAGAGCGATCCTTTATTTTAAAACCTGCCTCCTAATTCATTTTATATTTACCCACAGAATCTTGGCCGGGGTTTCTGGGACTTGCGGTTTTTTGGAAAGGCCAAGTTTTAAGTGGAGCTGACTCAGCAGAAGCCAACTTGATTGAAACGGTGCCTGTTTGAGTTTATTCCATCCGTGGGCAGGATTGGAAACAAAGCAGCAGAAACTGGACTCTCCCCAGCTTTGTTTGCTCCACAGGCTCTTGGCTGTGTGCGGCAAATGTTGCTGCTGACCTGCAGGGCTGGGAGAGAAGTGGAGGAGAGCACAAGCGAGCCAGCAGAATAATCCCTGTTGTATATCCCATATTCTGTTGACTTGAAGTTTAATACAGCTGAGATGAGAATCAAATAAAAAGAAGAAAAAGGAAGAAATAATGAAAAAAAATAATTAAAACCCTGTAAGCGATTAATTTTCAGCCTCACTGCCCAGCATCAGTCTCGAGGAGGGGATTTGGGACACAAGTAATACTTAGGTTATTAAAGTATCTCTCCAGCTCCCTGCAGGAAGCTCTGGGATAGGCAAGCCCTGCCATGGGGAACATGGTGCCAGTTCCTTTCCACACTACAATGGGGGCAGGCCAAGACTTGGACTCACTTTAACATAGCCCATGGAGCCAAGTCTGCTTCTGCCTTCCTTTTCCCATATTGTGATGCCTTAGTTGTGCCTGTGGCACAGTCTGACTTCTGGACACACTGGAAGCACATCCTGCTTGTTCGTGTTCGTGGGGCAGTGCTGTCCCAAGCAGGTCCTGCCTGGGACATGCGTGTCCCCTCCACAGCCCAGCCTTTTGTCACGGGCTCTCCTCCTCACTCAAGAGCTGGAGCTGCAAGGAAAAGATGGATCACGGAGGACGGCCAAGCTGCCATGCCAATGTATGGCAACGGGGACTACAGTTGGATCCTGCCCCCGGTGAACCAAGATTCCTTCAAGGAAAAATCCATTTTAGGCTCAACAGAAAAACATGAAAGTGCTGAAGGTCGACCATCTTCTCATACCTTGGAGAGTGTCTGTCCTCGCTGTCATGAGGTGCTTGAGAGACAGCCAGGAGATGAAATATGGCCAAGAGTTTTTTAATTGACAGCTCATTCCATGCACAAGCAAAGCCTGAAAGACAGTCCAGAGCTGCTTAGCAAGAGCAGGCTAATAGCTAAGAACACAGCAGAGACCTAATGAGAACTCTGATATCTCCAACTCCAGCCTCAGTCAGAAAGCCAAGGATATGGAAGTTGTCACTTTGTGTCCAATGGCCATAACAAATGTGCCAGTGGAGATGCCCAGGAAGAATAATACCATAAATTGGCAAGCTGGCAGCTGCATTCATCAGCTCAAACAAGAGCTGGTCATCCATAAAATCCGGCAGTATCAAAGGCCAGTTCTTCAACTCCAATGTTATTTCCACCTCTAAAGGATGGATGGAAATATGCTTGAAATTTGCCAGCAGCCCCAACAGATGTGTCACTTCTGCTGAGAGCCAATGCTGGACGGTGATCCAGGGTATGAAATGCTATTAACTTGTTACAGCAAATGCTGAGAATCATCAGGGGATTCAAAACTCCTCAACCCCCAAGTCCTCTGGTGAAGGCAGCGAGCGTGTACCCGGGACTTGCGTCAGTAATTACGATCAACAACCTGCTGAAGTTGAGCACCCTACACCTGGGCTGGAGGTGGGGAGCAGCCTGCACTGGGCAGCGATTTGGAGACACCTCCAGCACAACTGAAACGTGGTGCCTGCTGAGCTGCTGCTGCTGCAGGGACAACACACAGGACCCCACTGTCCCCTCCTCGGCGGCAGCGTTTGTCTCCAACCTGCAACACGAGTGGCAAAGCCACAAGGCAGCCCGCCAGCTGACACGCTTCCCCTGGGAGCCGGGGAGGAGGCTGAGAAACGTGCTGCAAGCCCCCGGTAACTCCCACCCATTCCTGTCTGCTGGCAAGAGCCCCCCTGAGCGGCGCCTGTCACCGCGATGGGGTTCACTGCCACCACATCCACCCCGGGGGACAGCGCGGCGCAGTCGGCGCCCGCCACTCGCACCACTGCTGCTGTGTTTGCCAGGGAGCGATCTGTGCAGGGAGGTAACTTCCCTCCAGGATCGCATCCCGCCTTCCCCCGGGCAAAGGGATGCGGCTCCCGCTGTCGCAGGGCTCTGACATCCTGCCCAGGGGGAACTGCTGGGTGCAGGGGGGTTTGCTCACCCCACGCTGGCTCACACTGCAGGGAGTGGAGCAGAGTGCCTGGTGTGGTCTTCCTTTCTTTTTGCTCTTTGCAGGGGGATAAGGGTGATTTGAAGCCCGTGGGCCACCAAGAGTTGTGCAGTGTTTTCCATGCAACAGCTAATGAAGATCGCTCAATACATAAAGATTTTAAGTCAAGGGTTTGATGTTAATTATGGACCAAAACATTTAATAGCCCTTTTCACTTCCACAAGGCATTTTTTTAATTAAAAAATGATATATTGCACAAAAGGGGGGGGTGAAAAGGGAGAGAAATAATTGAAGATTGTTTTATTCCAGAACAACCTGAGGCGGGGAAGGCAGGAAGGAGATGACATGTTGGGGAATGTGATGGCAACACCACAAGCCATGAACTGGTGGTGCAGGAAGCCAGGGAGGGGGCAGTCTCATCCCACTGGGAGAAGGTGCCCACTGGGGAAGGGGAGAACAGCCAGAGACAGGTAGATGGAAATCCAGGTCAGTCTTTTGGCCACCACGTTGGCTCACCCTTACCTGTTGAATCTTTAGTTTGTGCTACAGAGGACTTGGTTTCAAATCTCTCTTTCCGACTCTCTATCAGCTATCTCTCAAGAAAAACGGCTAAACCCCCAGGGTGGAAATTAGTCTGGAATAGGTCAGGGATGAAGAAAATCTGACATGTCTGGCTCTGACATTACTCTGTTTTTCATTCAATATTTAAAGGCGTGTTTGAGCCGGGGTTGGCCCGAGATGCATTCAAATAGTCTGTGCAAAGGAAAGGTCTTCAGCAGAGCAAACCAACACTTCCCCTGCCTTGGGCAGTGCCCATCAGCTGGTGGTCCAGGGGGCAAGGGGGCAGCAGGAGGGAGCAGCTCCAGGTGGGAGGCTGATGTTGGAGTAACTCAAGGGAGGAAGAAGAGAAGTGGGATGGAAATATGGCTTGGGACTGACCAGGAAAAGTTACTGCGACTGCTTAAAAGTGAAAGTAGCAGGGCTATGACACCCAAGTCCCTGGCCATGGATGGACTTAAGTCCTCCCATGTCTCCAGCTCTAAGCCTTGCTGTTGTTCTCTTCCCTCAACTCTACAACGGAAATAATATTATTCCCTCCTCACAGAGAGTTTTGAGATGCTCAGTTACTATGGTGATGGGGCCATAAAAGTACCAAAGATAGCGAGAACAATAATAATATCAGACATGGTAGGAGCCAAATAATTGCATTTAGGGCACGCACACAACACAAAAGGGAGAGCCACCTCCATTCACCACAGCTCTCAAACCCCAAAGACAAAACTTTTGCTGTACCAATGGGTTCATAGCCCACTTAAAGGGCTAATTCCCAATTCCTGCAACATCCACTCAGTGTGAGGAGAGGCCACCAATGGCTGCAGCTCCAGGACTGGTCCTACCTCTCCACAACTCCAGGCAGGAAGAGGGGGGAGCAGCGGGGCAGGACGGCCCCTCGCCAGTGCAGAAATCAAACGTTCCTCGCACCACTTCTGTAACACAAAGTCCCTGCAGATGTTTGGCCACTGCATTGTGTGACCAGCTGAGCACTCTTTGCCTGGAGTGGGGAGTGTGCCCGGCACAATGCCACTGACAGCTTGTTCCTTTGTCTCTGCTGAGCGCAGCACTTGCCTCATTATTTTTTTTTAATTTATGGGGTTTTAATTGAAAAAAAATGTATAACATCTGTGGCTGCTTCACAACACCTGTGTGCGACAAGGCTGATTTTCAGCAGCGATTGTCACAGCGTTCTCATCTGGGCAATGCTGAGTCAGTGCTGTGTGGCCTCCTCTGAACTTCTTGCTCAGGCAAGAACAATCTTTGGAGGGCACATAAGTAACATGTGATGGAAAACAAGATGCTGTGGAAAAAAATATGGCAGACATCCCTCTTAAAAGGGGAAAGCTTGGGATGAGCAGGTGATGAGTTTGTAATGGTTCACCTGAAGAAATGCTGCTGACACTCAGATGGAGACTTGGGCTGCCAATCCAACTCTGGTGTTACAGCAAGAGGAGGTGGCAGAGGATTTTGCCTTTCCATCAGCATTTTGGGCAGTGTTTGTTCTTGCAGGGTACTCACCTTGTGGCTGCCCCCAGCTCCAGCCCAGGAGCTGCCTGTTCCCCGACAGGGGCACGGGCAAGGCTTGTCCTCCTCCTACAGCAGCCCTTGACAGCAGCACGTGCCACAGCCGTGACTGCTCTGCGATCTGCTGGGCCCAGGGGGCTGCTGGCAGCAGCAATGCAAACTGCCCTTCCACCATTTACACAGCTGCTGTGGGGACCTGCCCTGCTCCTTCCTGCTCTGACAAACATCTGCACATTTGCAGCGTCCCGGACGTGGCTGGGAAATGCCACCACCTGTGCTGCCGCAGCCCTGGCATTGCCAGCTGCGGACAGTGAACCCAGAACGCTGAAAGCCCAGAATCCTTCTCCTTCACCACTAGGTCTGGAGGCCCAGCATGCCCCAGGTAGTTTTTGTAATGAGTAAGAGGATCCTGAAGCTCACTGCTGGCG
This sequence comes from Atrichornis clamosus, assembly GCA_013400975.1. Classification (NCBI taxonomy): domain Eukaryota; kingdom Metazoa; phylum Chordata; class Aves; order Passeriformes; family Menuridae; genus Atrichornis; species Atrichornis clamosus. Next base: position 78,467 of record WBMZ01008093.1, on the reverse strand, counting down.
TTGCCACCCAAATCCTTATGGTTTTGACAGCCTTGAGAGCTGAGGCAGCTCCTACCAAAGCTGCCTTCCTGCAGCATCTCCCAGGGCTTGCTGTGCAGGTGCTGGCTGTATCAGCTCGGCTGTTCAGGAAGCACAGAGCAGCCTGGGAGGCTTACAGGTGCCTCTTACATTTCTACAGGCTCATGACAAAGCTGCTTGGTAGCATGAGCGAGCGAGGAGCAGCGGGGACACTGCTTCGGCTGTGCACAGGCTGAGGTTTCTTCCTTGCAGGAGCCTCCCTGTACAAAGCTGGAGGAGGTTTTATCCACTACTCACAGCTCTGGGAAGCTCAGGCTGCCCTGAAATCTCTCTTCCCACTGTGACTTGGTAAATAAATAAAACCCTGTTCCCTGCTGAGCTCGGTAATGGCAACAGGGCTGCCGTGGCTGCAGACAACCAGAGCTGGCAGGTGGAAAGCAGGGCCCGGCTGAGCAGTTTGGGCAGCGAATAAAGGAGCAGCAGGGCAAACATTTCCGTGCCCTGCCCTTTGTCACTGCAGCTTGGTAACACCCCTGTGGAACACGGGCTTTTTGAGCAGATCCCCCCTTGCACAGCCCGGGAGCAGCCCCCGCTGCCCTCCCCTGCAGCACGGTGTCAACATCACGCCCCCTTCCTCCCTCACGTGCTCGGGATATGAATTCCCCTCGTCTCTCAGAGCACATTAAAAAATCAATGTAATTACGCAGCAAACATTAACTATGATCAAAAAATGCAACTGAGAGGGATTGATCTGGAGGAGGGTTGCAGCTAGCCACCAAATTACCAAACACCAAATCAGTGGGGCTGGTCCAGACAGCAAAGCACCCGTAGTGACACGTGGCTTGACTATTTCAGCCTCTGGTTTCTTTTATTGGCTTTTCCAGTTTGTGGTGCAAGCCAAACAGAGAAGTGGATAAATCTATTGTGTGTGTAGATATACCTAGGTGCCCCTGGTATGGCTGCTAGGAGGACGTGAGACAAGAGAAAGCAAATTGCTTGTCTCAGCCTGGTAATCCCAAGGACATGCCTAATCCTTATTGGGGTGAAACTTCATCCCTGCTGTGGAGGCGACCTCCATGCAGATGCTTCTTCAGTTGGCTGTTGAAGCTCTTCTGGGGACAGGGCTCCCACACACACCCTTTACAACCTGCACAGACTCTCAGCCAACCTTATCCTTAGGAAGCTTTTCCTGAGCATCTAAACCAAGACCTCTTGGCTGCCATTTAAGCCTGTTACACCTTGTCCAACCCTTGACCAATTGATCACCATCATTTTTATAACTGCTTTTTTCCACTCTGATGAATGTCACAGATCCTCCTCCCTCCAGTTGTCTCTGTCCTGGAGCACAAACCAGCTCTCTCAGTCCATTTTCCCTGGGGCGTGTTTTCAAAACTCTGTGAACTCCCTCAATTTGTCTGAATCTTTCTCAGAGTTGTGATGCCAAAACCTGGAGATATATGTCTAGAGCTGATGCATCACTACACAAAATAGAGCCAAATAAATCACCTCGCTGTCTCCTATCTGGAACTATTAATACATCTGTGGGCAACATGTGCCTTTGCTCTCCCTTCCTCAAGCACCAGGTTATTATCTGCTGCTCAGTTTGAGGGTTACTCCACTGCTTGAGCCTCAGCCACTCTCCTGCTGCTTACCAGTCCTTCCACATCTTATATCTGTGATTTTGATATCGCCTTCCTAAGTGCAACACTTTGCACTTGACTTTATTGAATTTCAGTGTATTGATTTCAGGCCATTTCTCCAATTTATCAAGATCATTTTGCTCTGAGGAATCTGGCAGCAGCTTGTCTTATATCTGCTCTGTTGACAAAAGGTCTTTAGACCTCAGGGCTATCGAGCCAAGGCTTTGCATTAGTCCTTAAAATAGTCAGAAAGAACCACACGGGAGGCATGGGGACAGTGGGGGGTGGAAGTGACAGGCTGGCTCACACAGGAACAGCCCCACGCTGCCATCTCAGCCCGGCAAGGAGCGGAAGCAAGAAGGAGCAAGATGGAAATGCTAATGGGTCCCCAAGGGTGAGAGCAGGGATGCCTGCTGAGAGATGCTGGGACCCTGCCGCAGCCCTGGGAACAGCCCTGGAGCAGGAGGATGGAGGGGAGATGAGCACTGGAATTTAATGGTCCCTCTTTCCTTTCAGGCCAGCATGTGATGAGCTGCCCTGTTCCCACCTGAGGGCTCGCCAGCAGACCAGGAGAAGCCCTGCAGCATCAGGCATTACTGGCACTATTTTGGGACTGCAAAACTGGAGTAGGATGGAGGACAGAAGTTCACCCTGCTGTGCCTGGGTGAATCTGACAAACCAGGTCAGGTGGTTTTATTGTTGTTGTTGTTGTTATTATTATTACTACTATTATTATTGGCCAGAGGCTGGAGTGTTCCACTGTTTAAGGCAGAAGAAGAGTCTTGGGAAGCTGCTGCTTGTCCTGGGGTGGAAGGAGCAGCTCCCAACCCTTCTGCTTGGGCACACTGCAGGAGCACAAGGCTTTGGATAAACCTGATGCACTTACAACAACATCCACCTTCCCATCACACTCTCCTCTCTCTGTTTCTCCCACCAGCTTGCCAACAGTCCCTTTCCCTGCCTCCTCCGCCTGCCCCTAAGGAGGGCTGAAGTTCAGTCAACAATTACGCACATACTGGGAGGAATTTCCTAGAAAACTTTGCAAAAAAAGCCCCTCCTGCAGAGCTACTTCCTGATAAGTCCCCATCCTCCTGTGGGGGCAGGTGAAACAGCTGCTGGCACAGCGGGAAGGCTGGGGAAAGCATCGGGAGAGAGCTGCCAACAGACCTGGGGAGGGGGCAAAGCAGAGGCGTAAGGGAGGGGCTGGAACAGCTTGGGAGAGGGCAGTGGAAATGGTTTCCTTGGGAAAAGGCTGGCAAGCCTCAACTGGAAAAGAGACAGCAAGGAAGAGATAGGAGAGCTCCTGTGGGTGCAGAGGTCATGAGGAGAGAAGAGAGAAGAGGAGCGAGGTCTGGGTGAAGCCCCGGCAGCCACAGGAGCTCACCTTGGCTCCTGCCGTGGTAATGATGCAGGCACAGACGTGTGATAAGCCCTACTCTGCACACACTTTAAAATCTAAGTAGCTTATGAATAAGTAATAACCTCTTATTCCCAGAGCCATAATCTATATTTAATTAAGAAAATAACTAAACGGTGGCAGTAAAAGGGGCTGTGTAGGGGAATGGAGAGAGGAACACTGTCAGATAGGCTGCAGTAAGTAGGGGAACAAACAGCAGCCTCAGCATGGCCAAGGCAACAGAGCCGTGGCCTTCAGCTTGGCTGCAAACTCAAGGTAGCCTGGCCTTCAGAACACCTGTCCACAGCAAAGTCTGCCACAAGAAGCTTCTTGGGTCAACAGGTGAGCTGCAGCTGGCCAAGAGGGACTCAGTCATTCCCATGCAAGTGTGACATTTCCCTCCTGCTCAGAGATGCTGGACTGTGCACAGAGAATGATGCACCAAGGGGCAAAAGCAGCTCACATCCTGTATGGGAGCCTGCAACAGCACCCAAACACCTCCCGTGCTGCCACAACGAACAGTCTTGCAGCCTTTCTGTGCACAGTGTCCAGTGTCTCCTAATATCCAGCATTGGCAAATCCAAGCAAGCCCTGCAGCTGAGTAGCACACAGGGCTGGCAAGGCTGGAAGGGGCCATGCCAGCCCAACGCTGGGCCAACGCCCAAAGCATGTAGAGATGTTCATATAATGGATGCAGGAGCTTGTCAGCCCAGCCAGAGCCCGCAGCAGTGCTCTGCCGGATCCCTTAACGCAGCCCTGGGACCACCATCCTTCTCAACACCACCCCAGCACCCACGGGCTTTGGCTGCTTTTCGGGGCTCTTTGCCAACTCGGAGGCAGTGCCAGGCCAAAGGCTGGAGCTTGGCTCTTGTCCTGGTCTCTGCACCGAGAGCAGTGCGGATGGTGCTGATGTCAGCTCTGACCAGCCTCTGCTTTGGACCAGAGAGGAGAAGATGGCCAGCAGTGTGGCCATAGATACTCCAAATGCTCTGCACCTGTGTCCTTCCAACATCACCAAAAGCACATCCCAGCTACACCCCCAGACCTTTCCTACCTGGCACCTTTCACCACTTCCCCAAAGCATCACTGCAGCCTTGCTCTGTTAACTATATTTTATTTATTCCAGTCATGGGGTCTTCACCTGGCAGATACCCCTCTGCTTCCTTAGATCGTAGTAGTGGAAATGACAGCACGTTTTAAAGGCTGGGTTAAAAAGAAGAAAAGCATCTCAGTCCACATAATACACATTATAAATAGACCGTCTGGTTTTTAAATTGAAAAACAACAATAATCACTGCTAAGAGCCTGCTGAACAAAACCAGCCTTATTACCACTGGGACAAATTCATACTCACCAAAAGAACACAAGTATTTTTTAAGCTGCTCTTGAGCTCCCTAAGTTGCTAATGTCCTGCTGCTCCCCCTCACTGCTGTCCCTGGGAGCGGTGACACAGAGCCACTCAGGGACGCGTGGGCAGTGCAAAGTGGGGACAATCCCTTCAGCTGTGGGCAAGAGACAGGGAGTGGATTTGGGGCAGGCTCAGCTAAGCCAGGCTGCAAAGAGAGCTGCCATCAGTTTTTAGCTGCACTCTTTAACTGCTGTTTTGTGGCAGGGGGACAGGAGGCCTGGAGAAAGCTGGGTGGAGAAACCTGGCTATGCCTGGGTGGAGACGAGGGGTGGGCACGGAACAGGCTGTTTCAAGGGGCACAGCCATGCAGGCAAGCCTGTCTTTCCATTTCTATTAAGGAACAGAGAAAAGCCAACCTTCAGAGGTCATGGCGTGCACAGAGCCCACCAGCACACAGTGGGCACCTGTCCCTGTGGAGGCACTGCTGAGAGGTGAAGGAACGGTCCAGGGCAGCTGGGTGGGCAGGTGCATGAGCTGCAGGGACTTCTGGGATTTGGATTATCAAGGGGGATAACTGAGATAACCACCTCACTTTCCCATCACAGCCGTGACACTGCTGATAGCAAGGTCAGGAGATGGGCAATGAGGGACCTGGAAATGGAGGGATGGGATCCCCAAAACCCCCTGCCCCCCACTCCATGATCAGAACAAGTGACTGGGGCAGGAGATAGGTCTGCAGAAATTGTGCCGTGGAGAGCAGGGTGTATCTCCGCAGGATGAAGGGCGTTGCTGCCAGGGATCAGGGCTGTCCTGAGGGTGCAGAGCAGCCTGAGTTCTCATACAGCACAGGCACAAGAAAGGAAAATTAAAGCAGCCCCATGCCAAGGCCCTGAGATCTTTCTTTCCTCTCTTCCCAGGCCATAGTACAGTGAGATCACTAGAAGCCAAGTGCTGGCTGCTAAATCTGATCCATCCTGTACTTTGGGAACAGCACAGTACCACAGGAGTCATGATCAAGCTGTGAAGGCAGCTGCCAACCCAGAGCATGGCCCGAGCAGGTGGAGGAGGAGCTGGTGGAGGTAACACTCTTTCATCTGGGTTTTGGTCCCTGAATCAGAGAGCTGGACAGCATTAACCACCACTGATCTGGAGCCAGCATCTGAATGACTGCAGAAGAAACTCACACCGGCTGGAGCCCTGCCTGGGCACTGTTTCAGGCACAGCTGCCAGCAGGCTCATGCAGTTGGCCTGTCCTGTGTATGATCAGCACAAGTGAGGTGGGACTGACAGCCTTCCACAGCCCTGGCCACAGCAGCACTTACTCTGAGCAGAGCTTTGGAGCAGCCATACCCTTGGAGGTGGGGCTAAATGGGTCTTCTCTCTGCTGGAGCCGGAGTGTGGCCACTGGTGAGGAAGCACAGATTTGTAAGGCTGATCTTCCAAGGGATGCCAACTGCTCCGTGTTGGAAGTTGCCTTTCTGAGTGCAGCATGCAGGTTCAAATGTTACACAGAAGTAAGAAAGGTGCCACCTCAGAGATGGAAGAGAAAGGAAAGGAAAAAACCAATTTAATAATGAATATATTATGTAGACATGTCATGCCTCTTGCCTGCTGGCATGGATTAATATCCATAAATCAAAGAGTAAGGGACTGTTTTTAATGCTGGAGATGGATGCTGGTCCTCAGAAAATTGCTAAGGGGGCATTAATGAGGAGAGACATCTGGGAATGGCTCCAGGTGCATTGGCTGCATGCACAGGAAATGCTGCAGTACTGTTGTCAGCTAAAAATTATTCCTGTGCTGTGGTTGTGTGTGGTCCATGAAGACAAAGGAATGGGAACCACAGGTCCCCATGTGGAGGCCTTGGTCAAGCTTAGGAGTAAGGTGGACAATCCCTTGGCTCTCTGCTCCACAAGGCAGCTCCTTGCCTCCTCTTGCACACCAGGAAAGTTGGGCCCATCTTTTGACTTTTCCCAGCAAGAAGGTCCACACAGTCTAAGTGACAGGATAGACTCAGCCTGTGAGAGCCAGGAGCCAAAACTGAGGTGGGCAGTGCCACTACATCCCTCCTGGCTCTGCTGGGCATGCAGTCACCAGAGACAGGAGCCAGGGACAGTGCAATGTCACAGCCACCGTGGCCATGGCGCAGGGAATGGGGAGCAGCACCTCTTCCTGCTGTTTCATTAAACTTTGGATCGAGCAGAGATAAGGACAGTCCTTTGGGACTAGAAGGGGCCCTCCAAATATCAAAGAAGGAGCTCTGAGGTTACGTGGAAGGGACAGAGAAGAGGCTCAAAGCGTGGAGCATCTCTCTACACCCTGAGGGTGGCTGGTGGGTATCTGGGCAAGAGGCAAATGCCCTGTTGAACAGGCACAAGCCCTGATGCCTTGATCAGGGACTGCCCTCCTTGGGATGTTTTCCTTTCAGCAGCACAAGGCCCTTCCCAGGACTTCAGAGGGATGTTAAATGCAGGGGAGATGGCACAGAGAGATCTCTCACAACCCCGGGAGGGCTCTGCGTGGTGGGGGCTGCTCTCGGGAAGAGGGGGGGTCACTTCTGCCGTCAGCGCTTTTTCCTAAGGAGAGGGTTTTGAGTGCCAGGATTTCCTTAATCACATTTTATGTGCATTTTAAAAACCCTTGAAATCTTCACTTTTTAAGAACATCTCCTGCTCCTCTCCCACCCACCCTGTAATCTGGCAGGGGCTGCCTCTTGTGCCTGCTCTCCCCCTGCCCTTCCCGGGACCACCTCCTTCCACTCGCATTGACCCACTTTAGGCGTCAGATTTGGGGCCGAGCAGCTCACCCGGGGGAAGAGCCTGGATTCACAGAATAAATCTGTGGAGCCAGGGAGCCAGCCAGGGCCAAGTGAGCAGGAACAGGCTCTCCAGGAGAGAGAGAGACCCACGGCCGCGTGCACGCGGAGAGGCGAGAAACCTGCCAGGGAGAAGCCTGGGAGCGAAGGCTGCTAAAAAAGCATACGTTCACAGTATGAATGGATCAGAGGGGAAAAGGGAAAAGAAAACAAGGCAGGGAAGGAGGGAGGGAAGGAAATGACAGAGAGGGGCACAGAGCAGTGGAAGCAAAGCTCACCAGTCAGGCAAGGAAAGAAAGCCCAGCACAGCGCAGGTGCTGCTTTTCAGGTTGCACTGCGAGGGAAATGTGGAATTTGGGAGAAAGCTTGGTCCTGGCACAAGGGGAATCTGCTGCTCAGGAGGGGTAGAGCAGGACAGGGAATAGGGAAGTTGCTGGCTTGGAGTAGGGAAGGAAGAGACTCGGAGGATCTTGAGGGCTGCCAGGACTGAGCTGTAGAGAGGGAAAGGAGGGATGGAGCAGACTGAGCATTTGGAGATGCCTCAGCATTTCAGGGCTTATTTAAAATGAACAGTCAGCTCCTTCGAGGTTCACCTCATCTGATGGAGCAGCCCCAGCTCCTGACAGCAGAGCAGAAGCAGCTGCTGTCCCAGGGTCCCGGCAGAGGGATGGAAACCCCAAGCATGAGATCCAGAGGGTTGCTACAAGCAAATCCATGTGGCAACATCAGAAAGCCACGTTGGGGCCGAGCTCACAGGCAGACAAGCTTAGCCCTCAGAGAGCAGGGAATTGCTATCTGTCTGTGTCTCCCTCTGTTTTCCCTGATTTTATTGTGTTTTGTTTAATTGAATCACACACACACATGAACACAAAGCCCCAACTCGTGGTGTAAAGTCTGTAAGGAAATGAGCAGCAAATTAACGTTCCAGGAGGAGCGATGCTGAGCAAACACACGACACGGCACGAGCTGCAAGCAGGATTGGAGCAGCAAGAGGAGAGAGGAGAAACTGGCAGAGAGGAAAGAGGGAGCTGCAAAAGGGTTTTCCAAGGGGAAACGAGGCCCAAAAAAAAGCAGAACAAGGGAAGAAGGAACACCTGGGAGGGGAAAGGAGAGGACAGCACAGATGATGCTGTTGGTTTCTGTAAGTTCACTGTGCCCAAACTCCCACTGATCCTTGTGTGGAGCAGTTCAGAGCACAGGGAGAGAAAGCTCACACAGCCTGTGGCCTGGGGATGGCTGGGCTCAAGGCACATGGCTCAGAGTCCAAGGGGTCCTTCACTGCTCCAGGGCTCTCCTGCCCAAATACGAACAAAACACTCCTCTGGACCCAGTATCCAAGTGCACCAAGGCCGCTGCCACGACCAGCTCAGCCTCTCTTGGCATGGCAGTCGTACCCCTGCCTCAGCTCTCAGCTCAGCCAGGACCCCCACTCCCCTTCCTCTTGTGACCCCTGGGGTACCTGCAGCCCTACACAAGATGCTCATCCTCAGGAGAATACTGGATACTGCAGAAGGATGAGCATGTGGGGTGAGACCACGCTACGCTGGGGCATGTGCTCCAGCACTCCCCAGGCTCCTCGTCCCCAGGCAGCCGCACCCCAACGGCACCATCCAAACCCTGGATGACCAGGGCAGCCCTCAGCTGTCTGAGACCACAGTGCAGAGGGCCGGGACACCAGAGGGGAAGGAGCACCTCCAGGACAGAGGGTCGTCTGTGCAGACAGGCAGCTCCGGCCCCTCCTCACGTGCCAGCTCACCCCTGCTCGTGAGGGGCTGGGAGGCAGCACAGCACTGATCAGCCACTCCACAAATGAGATGCTCTTCAGCACTGGAGAAGTGCAGGGTTAAAGGACATTGAGTATCCTGCCTGAGCTTGTTGTGACAGGCCTCACATGTGTTCAGTCACATCCAGCTATGAAGCCACTCTGGAAACCAAGACATTTATTCAAAGGAGCAGCAGCATTGCACACACATCTGCCTGTGTGAAGGAGAACTTCAAAAGGGCTGACAGTCACAGAGCCCAGCGGTAACCTTTGGCTAATTAGCTGTCTTGATTTTCTTGCAGTTTATTTTTACACTTCTTGGGCTCTGAAATGCGTTTACTGTAATGTCAGAAAGGCCACGGTAAATATAAAGCTTTCTAGCAATAAGAATATCTACCCCACTGGGCTTTTGGGATTGACAGCTCCAGCTTGGCTTGGGCCAGGTGGGGAGACAATGCTTTGCTGAGCTTTTTGTCTTGCATAGGACTTACTGAGACTGTGCTGGTGGAAATGACAAAGGTACCTGGGGCAAAGCAGGTATGGGCATGGAGCACAATGAGCATGGAGCAGAGGGCAGCTGTAGTGGTGCTTTCCTGAGGTTAAATCCCAAACAAGCAGGAAAGACAGAGGGGTGAGGAAGCCTGCATGATGCAAAGTCATGAGCCAGCTCGGCAAGGAGAGGTGAGGTCAAGGAAAGCAGGCAACCGAAAAGGTGGGAGTGATGCTGAATCTGCAGAGAGAAGCAGGTGGGACCCCATTCTAAGCATTAAGGAAATCATCAGTGGAAGCTGCTCTGCTCAGGGAGTCTGTAGAAGCCACAGAGCCTTCCTGCTCCTGAGCAGAGGAGAAAGAACCCGGGGAAAATGCTGTTGTTAGATCTCAATCAAGAAGGGATTTTCGACCCCAAGTCCCATTGGGGTGGAAGATGACTGTGCCTACTGAAGCAGATCACCCTGCTCCCCACCCCAGCTGTGCTTCATGTATCACTGCAGGCTGCCACAGACACCCTGGGACCCTTGGAGGGGCTGGGACTGTCACTGGCTGGGACCTGACATCCCAGGGTTTCCCTAGAAGAGCCAACCCCTCCATTCCTGGCTGACACCCCCTCCATCCCAGCAGCTCCTGCACTCCACAGACTCTGCATGTCAGTGCTGATGAATTCTGCTTGGCCAAGGTATTGGGGTTAAGGTAAGGATGTCCACAGCCTGAGAGACTCCTGCTTCTCTCTGTAGGGACATGCAGCCCATTCCTGCAGGGCATTTGCCTCCTGCAGGCTCCAGCCCCTGGTGCTGGGCACAGACACGTGACCAGGCTATGCTGCACTGTCAGGAAACACAAAGGGTTAAAAAACAGCTTCATTATCTCTGTGCTGTGATCTCAGCACAAACCACTCCACGTGTGGCTCTCCCTGGACTGCGCACAGAGAAGATCAGTGGAAAGAAACCAGAGAAGAGACCAATACATTAATGATCAGAAATGAAGCAACGCTCCTCTGCCCCCAGATCTGGCAAGGAGAGTTCTGAGTACCTGCAGATGGGTGGCAGGCACCCAGTACTTCAAACAGCCTCCCCCTGGGCTGCTGCTGCTCCTGCCTGGCTGGGTGTCAGTCTCAGGACTGCCCTGTGTACCAACTGGGAGAACTCGGTGCCAATTAAAAACCAGGCTCTTGTATCCTTTGAACTGCAGAGAAACAAAACCCGTGAATTCAACCTTTGCCTTTTTTTTCCCCAAATGAAGTAGGGAGTTGAGGAGACAGAACAGTGCTGAGTGCAATTGCTGTGGAAAGCTGCTGGCTATTTCAGTGCGCTGCTTGAACTCCACCAGCGCAGCTGCGCTGGAGTCAGTGGCTCCAAATCTTTAATTTTAAGGGTCAAATCATTACAGACTCTCTCAGGGAAGTTAACAGGAAGTTTACCTTTGACTCAGCTATGTAAAATCAACAAGAAATTCCCAACTGATCATAGTGATATTCTGTCCCATCTCCAATTCCAAATATCCCTTCCTATGAGTCAAACTCATGTATTTTCATTTTTGAACCCACTCTTACGATTAGAGCTTGTGCTGCCTGGTCCAAAACGTCTCTGTTGACTGGACTTGATTTTAGGACTGACTTCAGCCAGCATTCAAATCTGAGTCTCCTCACTTCTGCTGAGGTTCAGGTATTTCAGGACTGAGCTCTCTGCTGGGATAACGCACCTGCAAGGCACAGCAGGGCTCCTTTCATCCCCTCAGTGTGCAGCCAGTTGGGCTCCTGAAAATCTCCTTGGCCTCACCCAAGCACCTTAAAAGCCCTTTGTACCAACAACCTGCACCTGGGTTACTTCAAATGATGGAATGGAATGAAATGGAATACCGTGGACACGGTTTCGAAGCATCTTCAATATCACCAGGTTTGTGAGCAGAGCAAGGCACTTTGGTGCCCACAGTCTTAAAACCCCACACAGGGTGGTGGTGAGCAGCAAGCCCTGAAGGCTTCAGTGACAAGGGAGGAGTTATTACATTGCTCCAAGCAGACAAGGAGACCCATGCAGCACTGAGCCCCGACCCCTATCAGCCCTTTTTTTTGCCCATCCTCATTTGCCTCGGACAGATGTGTGTGATGCCTGTGCAATCTCAGCCCTCTGGTGCAGGGATCTTTTAAAGGAGTTGGTACCCTTCAGAAGGGGAAGGTCCTGAGCTCATAGGTCACGCATATACACCTGCATATGCATTATTAATGCCCTCCACATGACAGCTGCTAGCTGTATCTACAGACTCTCTCCACTGATGCCTCTCTCTGAGTCACGGCTGCGTAAAGCTCCTTGACAGACCTGAAGGATGAGAGATGTGGTAAAATCCCAAACATGAGTATTGCATCAAAGGTACTGTGGTTATCAGAGCACAAGTAACAGCTTCCTCACCATTTTGGGGGCAGGGGTGGTGCTAGGGCTGTCTAACCAGCCTCCTGGAGCACAGGCTCCATTCCCAGGGGCACAGTGTGCCAGGGCCAGCCCGAGATGCCTCGTGGGGGTGCAATGAGGGTGTCTGTCCACGCTGCTGGCAGAGGAGATGGGGAGCTCAGCGAGGAGCTGGTGGGTGGACTTGAGTGGGATTTCTCCTGCATGGAGAGCTCGGCAGTCCTCCACGCATGCCTGGCTGTGTCAGGCACTCCTGGTTTAGCTGACACGCAGGAGAGAGCCTCCTGTGAGACTTTCAGAGGATGCTGCACACTCATGGTGGGAGATTGCCCCACGTGCCTTCACGGATGGGCAGAACCCAAGGCACTACACACTGCAAATTGAAGAGGAATGACTGGGACAGTCTCTCCTCTCCTGGTGATTTTCCTTTTTTCATTACCACCTTTCTTTTTTTCCCCAGGCCTTTCACCTGCTCTGAAGCTGCTGCTGCCTCAGTCACCCAAGATGCAGGAAGGACACGTGAGCATCCTGATGGACACAACAGCCACTTCCAACAGCAGGTACCCTGCACTGTCACGGGCATTCTCATTTATAGACACTATTCCAACCAGTCCCTGAAGCTGGGCAGGAGGTTTTCCACTCATATTTTGCTGGAGCCCTGCTCTGGGGCATAACTGTGGTCCCCAGGAATCAGGGCCCACCTACAGACCTGCCCTGCAGCATCAGGCTCCGAGGCAGGGGGCCTGAATGAGGAAAAGACCCCACCCCACTCTGGGAACAGACAAAAAGCAAGACATCAGGGAGGATCATTACTTTCATAGTGGGTTTACTAGCAGAGAACTCTGCTCCTTCCAACTCCATTGCTCTGCAGAGTCACAGACTCCCCCACCATGTGTTACATTTTATTCTATAAGTGCAAAGCAATTTCCATTGAGGGTAGGGACACTGAAGCACAAAGAGGAGAATAATATCTCATCTTTCTTTAATCCCCAGCATCCCAAAGGATCCTGGTGCCGTTTGCTTTACTTTCTATATGTATGCACAGTTAATTAGCATTACCACAGAACTGCAGGTATTCTCAGACTTAGTAGAGGGAATATCTTGTAATAGAAGGGTAAGCAAATTGTTTCTGCTGTTTCCATTACAGCCAACTTTGATTATCCAGGGTAATGGGATAACAGGGACAAAGCAAAAACATGGATAACATGAGACCTATGCAAATTAAGCTAGGGGGAAAAAAGTGATGCTGAGAGTAATGGAGGAAAGAAAGGTCAGTGATACTGATTAAGCAGCATGCAGATCCCTGTGCTAGCACTGCCCTACGCTCACAAATCCATACACAGTGGTACCTGGGCACAGCAGTTATGGAGCAGATCTATAGGGTCTGTCACTGTGCAAGGGAAGCAGAGGCATCCCCTGCACAGCAAAGCCAGGCTGCAGCAGAGGGAGGCGAATTGCATTAATGCTGAGCATTTCAAAGCCTCTGTGTGAGGGATTTGTCATTAAAATGAATAAGATTTGGGCACTCAACCCACCTCCTCCCTACATGAGCAGGAAGAAGCCCAATTTAAAGGTCAGCGTCTTAATGGTTTTCGCTGCGTATATACCAGGATAATTCCTCTCCAAACAGAAATCCAGCACCTCCTCGGTGAGCCACGGCCACTGTTTGAAGGAGCACAAGAGCATCATAGCTGAGGAGGCATAGGAGCATAGAATGAAGGGAAGAGGCTCCAACTTCATCTCCTTGCATTGCGGCCCAACATGAGGAAAGGGAACAGCCCTTGAGTTCCTCTGTAGTCCCTCGTCTCAGCAAACACTGGATTCACTCTGCTCTGTCAAAGGGGATTTTCAGATCCTTGGCACCAATATCGTGGAGGCAGCTCTGAAAAATCTCTGGTGGTGGGTGGATAAAAAGGGCACCAGTGGAGATGAGACAGAAAGAAGAGAGGGAGGAATCTTAGAGGAAGACGAACCTTCTTAATAGGTTTTATTGATTTAACCCAAAGAGAGAAGAGTAGGGGGAAATATATGCCATTTAAATGCAAACCAGCAATAAAAATAATCATTAGAGTCATAATCTCAATCTGTTAGCATTTTATGTAGAAATTATCTTAGTGGGAAATATTTTCTGAGTAAACTATTTGCATTTACTTAGTATGAAGGAGCCACTTAAATATAACTCAATCATTATCATGGGCTTTTTTCAAGGGTTGTTTTTAGTCCTCAGTTCTTGCAAGTGCCTGATGATTTCACAGCCTCTGAAGAGCCTGACTTGGAGAAGATGCTGGGCCACACCAGTTGGAATCTCCTGGCCATATCCCTGTGGATGTTCCCATTCCCATACTGGAAATACATGTGAGTTTCAATGGCAGCTAGAAATCATCACTCTCTACCCAAATGGTGATGAGACTTTGTGACTGGCCAGGGAGGCTGCATCACCTGCTCAGATCTTGGGAGCTCTAACTGAAGAAAAGTAACTTCAGAGCATATTTCCAGGCCCTGCATATTCCAGAAGACATGAGAACCACCTGACCATCTCTTTTAGCTTTCCCTCTTGTAAAAGAAGAGGAAGATGAGGAGGTTTCCTTTAGTGGAGGAGATGCAGGGCTGGCAGTGAAGATTCCAGGCAAGAAGCCCTTTCCCCATGTAGGAGAGGAGATTGGATGTGTCCACCTGCATCTCAGAAGGAGCTTTTCTGGCCAGCGCCTTGTCCCCAGGATCAGCCTCTGTGGGGACATGGCACTGCCCACGTGCAGGTGTTCAGCGGAGGTCACCGTCCCTGTCACTCCCACGCCATGTGCATCTCGGCCACAAAGAAAGGAATAAATACCCTCTTCTGCCTGGGGACACCTTTTAATCTTCTTCCTAGATTTTCATACACTAGTCCAGACTCTCAACTGCGCCAGGCATGATCTCATTTAGCATTCCATGCATAGAGTCTGCTAAAGCAAGGCTGCTATTTTATGCCATGTGCTGATAGGGGCCGGGGATTCTCGCACTGATGGCACTGGGAGTTCTCACCACCCTGCAGCAGCCCATACCTTGCCCCAGAGGGAAGAACATCCCTTGGAGGTGGCCACCTGGACCAGCATCCCCAGTGCTGGGAAGCTCACCAGCCCCTTGCAGACCCACTGGTGGCAGGACACTTGTGGGCAGCAAGTGCCAGAGCAGCAGCTCTCCAGGGGCCAGAGAACTGCCAGGGTCCCACGCCAGGGGCTGCATCAGCAGAAACCACTGCAGCTCCATGAATGGGTCTGGCCCTGTGTCCACAGCCTGGGGAGCTGGTCTGGCCCCATGTCCACAGCCAGGGGAGCTGGTCTGGCCCTGTATCCACAGCCTGGGGAGCTGGTCTGGCCCTGTATCCACAGCCTGGGGAGCTGGTCTGGCCCTGTATCCACAGCCTGGGGAGCTGGTCCGGCCCCTGATGCCCTGCTCATCGCCAGGTCTCCAAACTCGCACCGGACCTCACGCTGCGTGGGTAATTCAGGCTCACAAGGGGGTTATTAAAAGCCATTCAAAGCTAATGTCAGCCAGTTTGGTGTTAATGTCAGTGGCTGAGAGGCACAGCAGGAGTGGGTGGAGAAGGACTTTGATTTCCCCACTCTAATTTCCAGGAGGGGTGGGCTTGGCGGGCAGTCATGGGAAACAGAGAGCAGTGGTAGGTGGGAGCGTGCGGTGCCGCATGTCACACAGCAGACAGGTGGGATTTGCAGTTTAATCCCACCAGCCAAACGTTTCACTCCATGTTTTGCTTGACAGCATCTCTCCCTCACCGGCCATTTCAGAGGCACATTATCTGCCAGGATCCCAGCAGCTCAGTCTGCCTGTCTGGTGCAGCAGCTTGGAAGGGGCTGTTGGTGCTGCTCCACACGGGGCTCCTTCGGCTCTTGCAGGTGGATTGGGCATCACACCCAGGCACTTCCCATCGGGTGTATCTGGAGGCTCAAACCCCATGCCCCAAGTTCTGCACTGACTCGAAGCCCCTCAAACCTGCTGGGGTTGAAAGCAGAGCTGAAGTTTGCTCATGTCGTTCAGGTGAGTCCAAACCATCCCCTGGGTTTTGAAAAAAGCTGGGTAATTTCAGGATGTGGCTAGCATCATGCTGGCTAAGATAAGAGTAATCGGAGCTTCGGGCCATAAGCGGATTCCTTGCATATGACAGGAAGGAATTAGCCCTGTCTCTCCACCCTGTGCCTCCCAGCAGCATTTGCACACATGTGCACACACCTGGCGGGGGGCTGAGCCACGGGGACATGTGTGTCACAATGCTTACCCGAGACAGGGTGCCAAGGATCCTGCGCAGGCAGTGCAGAATTCCCACGGGCAGAAAAAGGGGCACAGACAGCAGAGGAATTCTGCTCCAACCATCATCCACAGGGCAGGCATTGCCCCACCTCCTTGCACTGGCATGGCAGTGCTGGGAACCCCCTGGTTTCCTTCCCAGGAGGTCCCTGCCCTGGTTCTCCCCCAGTTTCAGCATCTGTTTGCAGCAGGGATTCCTCCACGTTGGCTGAGAAATGCATTGCAGTCTTTAATAGCTCATCCTGGCTGGAAGCTTTCCCCCGTATGTAAATACAATGTGTATAACAGTGGCCTCATTTCGCACTGTAGAAGTGCATCAGACGCAGCTAAAGGTGCTGAAGATGGCTTAAATGATCCAAATTTAACATTTGGTTATATAGGCTGAATATTTCAGTGAGTTTTTAGGTTAGAAGGAGCTGTAAATGGAGTCTGACCTCCTAGACAGTGAATTTTTCCCAGGGATTTAAAGCAAGTCCGACCATTAAGCTTCACCTCTCTGACAGACAAAAATTAGTCTGGTTCATAAGCAAGGGGGGCAGCTGCTGGACGCAGACTGGTCACAAGCCACAAGACCAAAACATTGAACAACATCTCTGAAGGGCAGCAGGTCCTGCCTGATAATACTGCTGCAGACCAGGTTATTTTGCTTTAGTTTGTCTGATTTGTGAAATGAGGGTAACAAACAGTTCTGAGGTCAAAGCCAGTGTTCCAAAGCAATATTTGGTGCTGCTGTTTTCACCTAGAAAATCTCTGCTATTCAAAAATCAACAGATTTAGAGAAAAGGGAAACTCTAGTGGTTGCCAGCCATCGGCCAGATGGGTCACTGAGATGGTTTAGGGTGGCAGGACCATTGAGGCGATGCGTGGCACTAGCAGACCCAAGCCCCATCCCGTGTCCCTGGGGAGAGGGGCCAAGGGAGGTGGGAAGGAGCTGCATCTCCCTGCAGCCACCATCTCGTGCCACGTGGCAGGTTACCAAGCAGCTGAGAGCGGGCAATGATTTCTTTTGCCAGCTTTCTAATTTATCTAATGAGCAAGAAAATAAATCAAGCTGACAGTCACCCAGGTGGTTTTGAGCCTCAGCTCCTCACAGTCCCCTTGTTCTCCCAGCCCATTTTATAACAGGGTTACAACCCGAGGACACAGCACTAACTCCTGCTATAATCTTTTCTTTACTAACGTCACTTAGCAGATGGAGTCATTTAGATGTGCTCACGTTTAAATGAGTGGCTTGCCCTGAAAAGGACAGAGCTGGGGCTGCTGGCAAGGTTTTCGGGATCGTTAGCCTAGAAAATGCTTAGCAGGGGAAGCAGTTGGCAGGCAGATTTCACGGACATGGCACCACTGTCCTCTGCCAGCAAAATTACAAGCCTGAAATCCTGGAGCTGGATGGGGCCAAACCGTTCACAGCAAACAATTTAATTGATGAATGAAGTGAATTGCCCCGGAGACGGGTTTTAGTCATCTGCTCACTGCATGGAGCTGCTTGGAGAAGGGTTTGCCCAGTCGGGTGCCGCCGGCTACCTGCCCACATCAGGGACTGGGGCTGCCATGGTGGGAACCTTCACCAGAGCCCCCTGGGCACCTCCTCCCTCACTGGGCAACCCAGTGATGTGAGCGTGGCTACCTGCAGGCTTGCCAATGCAAAGGTGCTACGCTTCCCTACAGATGTTACTGCTCCCAAGCCTTCGTGGCTGGAGCAGTGATGGGATCACACAGGAGATCTCAGCACTTGGTGCTGGAAAGGGAGCGTGCACAACGTGAGGAAAAATGGTGCCAAACTAAACGGCAAGAGCTGCTTTTCAGCTCCTGCAAGAAATTCAGTGGCAATCTCAGAGGTCTCTCCTCTCTAGCTCCCTGACCCCTTGCACAAGGCTATCTCCATAAGCTCCTTTCATGTGGACTAATAAAGTAAATTAGCTCTCCATCTCTTCCAAGGAGAATAGCCATAAAAATGTACATTGAGATGAATGCCTGCAACGCTTGAAAATACCTCTTGCTTGTGAAAAGGCTTCTGAGGAATGAATAGAAGGGACAATGATTACCAAAAAAGGAGGAAATATTATTCATGCTGCCTGGGCAGCATTTGACCCAGCCCCTGCAAAGGCTGGGGAGAGAAAGGAGGAAGAAGGCAGGGAGCTGAGACACTAATGGCAATCATTGCTCTGTGGGGAGCAATATCTCACAGTGTCCATGGAGATCAGTCCCAAATTATTCAGCCTAATAGTTCTCAAAACAAACTCTTATTCTGCTCCTTTGTGGCAGGCATGAAGCTTTCTCTGCAAGGCCCATTTTACATCTCAGGTAAGTCAGTGCTGGATGGTGTAACACTCCATTGTGAAATCCCTGCAGGAGCCTTTGATGCCGGCATCTTCCAGACGAGACGCAGAGCTTATCAGCTCAAATAACACAACTGTCTTTTATCCTTTGTGTCCCAAGCCTGCTGTTTTGGCACTTATACTTGTAATTCGTTGCCTGGCTCTGGGTCTGGATCCATCTGGACAGGCAAACTGTCTATCTGTCTGCATTGCTGAGATATTTGTGTCTGCCCCGGGGGGCCTGAGCACCTAAGCTCTGCTTATCTTCATCGATGCTTAGGTTCCTAATTGGTTAAAAGTCACTTTGGAAAGGTGGTCTTAAGAGCTGTGGACTTGTAGATGCTTTCAAGATGACAACCCTCAGGCCAGGCTGTCCATCTTGCCCTGGGACTGCATCCCTGGTCTGGTCTGGCTTTCAGAGATGTCCGTGCACCTCCAGCTCCGCTGTCCCTCCCTTCCAGACCAGACCCAGGCCACGGACCTGCCTGCCTTTCACCAGCACTACATTTTCTTCAAGAAAGGACAAATGAGGTGGAAGAAGAAAAGGTGAAAACATGATAATAGCTGTGGGAAAAGGCCGGCACTGTAGATTTGACAATGCTGGAAATAGAGGCTCAGAGAAAAGTTTTTCTCCAAAAATTATTCTTTTCAATCTCAACAGCACACTGGAGAGAAGTTTAAGCACACTTTTTAGCACCTTTTGTACTCAAATTCCAAATTCACCTGTCTAACCAAGCAATAACAGAAATAATCTTTTTTTATCCAGCTGCACATTTTGCTACAGAAATTTGTTTCCATTAAGCTATTCCCTTTTGTCCTCTTAGAAAGCATATTTTAAATAATAACAGTGTAAAAAAAAAAATTACATACTACCCAAAAAACTCAACCCTGTCAACTGTGCACTTTTATACAAAAGTTATCTCCTTCTTTCAATGGATTGATGAAAACCCTTTTCATAATGTCAAAGCAGAGATGAGGAAGAGGGAGAAAATTTCTAAGTGGCCAGCACAGCTAGTCATTTCAACAGGGAACATGGGGCAAAATCTGGTCTTAGAAAACAGAGCGACAGATCCAACATGTACCTAATGTTCTTTTTCTGCTTTGTAAAACAGAATTTTGTAGAACTTGGGATGGAGGCACACACTGCACTTCTCATCTGTGGGAAAAAAAATATGCACTTTTCCCATATTCCTTAAATCTCAACAAAAGAATGTGAATTCAATCTTAAAAAAATTAAAAATTAAAAATGCAACTATGATAACTTTCACTGCTACCACACTTTCAGGAGTGCAGCAACCACAGCTCAGCCGCTCAGGGTTTCCCCAGGAAGGGGAGCACGCAGAGAAGAGCCCCTCCAGGAACCACCCCAAGAACAGCAATGTGAGGAACACAACCCTGGCTCGCTGTGTCTGCACCAGACTCTCCCCTACCGGACGTGAATGCCACGAGGCTCCCCTTCTCCATCCACTCCCGGGGAGGATTCCCCAGCACTGGAGCCCTTCCCCAGAGAGATTTGCTCCGTCCCTCCGTCCCCTCCCATGGGTTGCTGCCTCACACCGGCTACGCTCACTCTGGAGATGCCAGGGACAAGGTCACCCCTCACCTGTGAGCCTGTGAGTCGCTGCTGGTTCCAGCCACAGTCCCGAACCTCTCCTAGTTGTTGTCTGCAGGGGCTGGGAGGCACACTGGACACGGCATCCAGGACCCCAAGAGGTGGTCACCAAGCCCAGTATTTGAACTGCAAAGGATAAAAAAGAAAACGTAAGAGGGAGTTTCATCAGAGGGTATAAAAGATTGAGGGATGGCTTGACTAACACCAAGCCATCCCGGGGACAGAAGAGCTGCTCAAGTCACGGATCAAACACGGAGACACGGGGACCAGAGGTGAAGGGGAAGAAGACCAAAGGGAGGTCCAAATGAGAGCAGCTGCTCAACAGAGTGACTAAAAGGGAAAAGAAATCAACTTGCCACTGTGAGAAATGCTGGAAGGGGACTTGGGACCGAAGTAAAAAGAGTGGGACAAATGCCAGACAGGAACGGAAAAAGCTGCAAGGAAGATGGATAGCTTTGGGCATGCCCAGGGCAGATGGTAGAAAACATCGATACAGAGTTCCTGGAGGAGTGAGGAGCCACTGCCACCACCAGCACCAGTCACCCAGCATGTGCAGGTTTTAATAAGCTTAATAATCAACCTTACACCTAAGAATTGATCTCAAAAATGTCTTTTTAAATCTTAAGTGTGATTTTATTGCTCTCAGTGGTCAGTTCCAACACCCTCGTTGTTTTTCTATTACTTTTGGATGCCTGGCTGGCCAAGGCTCTCTCTGCTTCCCACTGCTGTCAGTTCCTGCTCACCTGCGATGTGAGACAACCAGTACAGCAAGAAGTGACACTGAGTGTAACAGTACCCATCTTTGTGATATTCCATGTCTTGTTTTATTATCATCAACACAGTAACAATAATAGCAATATTTGCGACAACCATTTTGTTACTCCTCCTGTTGGTAATAATTCAGACATGACCTAAGAGGTATTTCAGAAAGACAACACAAATCCAGTGCAAGATCCAGGAGAACGGGGCAGTTAATTAAATGTCAGAGTGATGGACAGAGCTGGGACAAGCCTGGAACAATATCAGAGAGCTGGACAACCTCTGACAAGTGCAGGGAGACAGATGGATCTGGGACACGTCCCAGACCTCTCCCCCGGCAGAGGCAGAACCTTCCTACCCACACACATCTTTAAACACAACATTGCTCCCTCTCTGTCACTGTTTCATTGACTTATGCAGGTGAGGAAATTTGCGGGGGAAAGCTGCCTTCCAAGCTGTGTCACTGATCACAGCCTGATCTAGTGACATTTTTATACCTGCAAATGGTGCAAAGGAAATAAAGAGCCCCATTGAAAATGACAGTGTCTTAGAAGTGGGTTTTACCAGCACACAGGTGAACTCACAGCAGGCAGGGGTTTATTTTGGAAAAGATTTCGTCTCCTTTTTCCAAACTAGACCTTCATAAGAGAGGCAGGTGGTGGCTGGGGAATATGGAGAGAGAATGGCAGCTGGAGAGTGTTCCAAAACTCCAAGAATATTAGAGAACAAAAGGAAGCCTGTCACAGATACCTGGCAATCTGTAAGTCATCAGGAAGAGTGGAGAGCATAATAGACTAATCAATCAGGTAGACAAGGGTGAAGTGTCACGGGGAGGCAATAGGTAGTTGGAGGTCAGTTATGAAATATAATCTCTAAGTGGGAAGGAGAAGGGCAGTAGTGCAAGAACAATGACAGGTATTTGAACGCAGGTAGGTGAACATTGGATTGGTGATTTCCAGGAGAGTGAATGTTGGATGGGAATATTATGGGGGTAAGGAAAAATAACCTGGTATTTTACAGACAGTCACATATTCTGTAAAGTGAAAGGCTGAGCTGGCAAGACTTTAAAAAGTGTTGTTCCATTTCAGAAAATGCTGCTGGAAGACAGACGGTGGGGCTCCCTGGTGCTTGTTCCTCTGGGTTTCCAGACAAAGTTTGTCAGGTTAGAAGCAAAGAAAAAAAAAAAAAAAGGCTTTTCCTAAGCCTAAGTCCTGCAAATAAGAGCTGGAATCTGAAAGCCAAGCCAGATCCTTTCTAGCTGGTGCCTTCTCGTCAGCAATCCTGGCATGCGTAATCTCTAATCTAGTTAGCTGAGATGCAGGGAAGTTGCACATTGCCACGCATGAGAAGATGGGGATTCTGCAGGTGAATTTAATTACTCCTTCCACAGAGAAAGTGGGAGTCAATAAGGCACCACTCACTCTGCATTAGCTACCTGGGCTGCACAGTGCCAACAAGAAACCAGGCAGCATCATTTACTGCTCTTTCTAAGCCAAGCAGCAATAGCACCATTACACCCAAAGAAAAGCTTGACTTGAAGTAATTTCTACCAACACTTTTCTGACCTTAACTGTGTATTACAAAGATGTCACACAGTCCTTCTAAGCACAGTTAGACCCAAGCAATTAGAGCTGAATGAACAATTCGTAATGAATAATCGTTTGGCAAACTCCACCTCAATTTATGCTCACGAAATGTTCACACGCAGATTGCAGAGTCCTCACATTTCTTTGTCAATGGATATAACTTGCTGGTTTTTTCCACTGAGCAAATAGCACCGTAACAGTTCACTGAAAATCTACACTCAAACACAGGCTGGGTGGACAGGTTATGCCAGACACGTGGTGCTGTTCCAGCTCCTCCATTGGGTGAGGGATCGGCGCAGCTCCAAGAAATGCAATTCAGGACTGTTACCTCTCGTTTGAAATTCCCTTTTGCCAAATCTGTCAGTGCTGGAGCACGCTGACCGGACTGAGCCACGGATGTGAGCAACGTGGGAAGGGAGCCAGCTGTGGTCCCTCTACAGCTGACGGAGAGGGCCAGGTATTGCCAGAGGCCTCTGCAGACACCAAGGACACACTGGAGAACCTGGAGACCTTAAGATGAAGAGCACGACTTCCTTAAACCCTTAAACCCACCTGCTTAACTCTCTATGCCAAGAGCAATATATGCTCTGATGGCCTGAGACATGCAGGGAGATAAGAGAGTGTGGGGCAATAAATCAGGCCTTCAGAGCAGAGCATCTTAGGAGATCAGTGGGACAGGTATTAGAACAAAGGAGCAAACTCCGGAAAGATGGAGCAATTCTGTTCCTCCTCCTTCTCTCCCGTTGCTAAGGATTTTTTTCCCCCCATTTAATACCATCCTCATTGTTTTTAAATGAACAGCAAAGCCAGTGGGTTCCACGTGGCATTAGCAATGTGTTTGTGAAAGGGAAAACGACTGGCTCCTAGCAGGATTTGATAAAAGCCTCTCCAAGTTCTGAGTGATTTACAGCTGGAGAAAACAAACACGGACTGATACAAATGCAGAGAGAGGCAGAGCCGGCACCAACATCCAGGTACACTCAATTACCAATTCATCAGCCCAAGTGAACTTGAAGGGCTTTTCAAACTCTACACGGCTCTAAATTAAAGGAAATCTTTAGATGGATAACATTCTGCAGTGGGGGAGAAGAAGACTAATTTGTTGATCATCAGCTCAGGAGCCCTTGCCTTCCATGGATGAAGGGCCACGGGAAAGGGGGGCAGGTGGCAGCTCCCACTCCCCACATGGGACCAGGGAATGGACCAAACATCAGGATGCTGTTCACACATTGTTGTAAAGCTGTCAGCAGACAGCTCTCCCTCCCTCCTCACCATGCCAGTCCCCACATAGCCTTTTTTACTCTGTCTGCTGAAAACTTTGCTTTCACCTGCCCTGGAGGTAATCATGGCAAAGCTGTGAAAATAACCGATTTTTTGGTTCATTGGCTGAACTAAAAGAAAAAAAGGAAAAAAAAAAAAAAATCACTGCACAGTGACCCTAAATTGGAACTGTCCAGGCTCTCCATGGCAAAAAAAAAATAATAAAAAAAAATATATAAAAATACATCTATGGTCAAACAATAGTTTAATTCAATCTTAAACTAACTCATGGGGAATGTCCTTTTCCCCTCCATCCCCTGCCTGGAAACCCATTTTTTCACAAGAAGAGATGATTCACAGCTTCCCAGCTCCACGCTCCAGTGGCACTGGCACAGCCACAGTGTTTGATATCTTCCCCTGTTCCATGAAGCTCCTCCGTGGTGGGGGACGGGGCCCTTCAGTGCTGTTCTGATACAAACTCTGAGGCAGCTGAGGGTAGCAACAGCCCCATAAGGAACGGAGGGACTCTGGCTGCTGAGAGACTGCAGGGAACTCTTTGTTAATTGTTCATGCAGAAACTGTTTTGATTTTGGTGTCTAATTGATATCTTGGGGAAATGACATATTTGGAAAAGACAGCGCATCCTCCCCAGACCCCACCAGTGTGTGCTCAGGTGAGAGGCCCCACACCTCCAGTGCTGATGGAGCCCCAAGGCTGTGGGGCTGTCACCCTCCCACTGCTCCATGTCCTTGTCCCATGGGTTTGGAGAGCTGAACAAGCATGAGAGTCCTGGGGCAGCTGGGGGGCTGGGTGCTGAGCTCCACTGCTGCTCAAATTTTTGGCAGAGAGGAGAATTTGGAGAGTTTTTCACCATGATGTCTGTTCATCAGCAAGGAGAGCTGTGTCAGCCTCCAGTCTCACTCAGGAGTAGGGGCTGCCTGCATCCCTGTGGAAGCTGCCAGCATCATCCCTCCTCCTGCCAGAAGCAGCATCAAGCCCTTAATTTTCCACTGGATATCAGCCCTCCTCTTTCCTCCGGCCTCCTCCAAAGACAGCAGCCATCGCTCACACACGCAGCTCCAAGGCTGGCTCTGAACTATTTAAAAGCACAGCAGGTATTTTAATTATTCACGTCAAGCGCGCCTCGCTTGCTAACGACTCTCTGAAGCTGTCATAGCTGCACAGGGTGGAGCAGAGCCCTGCCAGCAGCTTCCCATGGCCCAGCCTCTGGGCAAAGCCTGGGCCTGCAAAACAGCCGTGATCCAGTGGTGTCACTGAGGGCAGAGGTGGCACAGGGTAAGGAGCACCCTGGCAGATCTGTCCAGTCCCAGGCACACTCGTCCACCCAACCCATTGTCCAACCTGTGCCCAGCACCTCTCATCCTCCAGGCCAGGGGTATCAGCCAAAGGCTTTGCTGTTACTGCGAGCTGCTGTGCCCCACGCTGACAGATTAACTCTTGTCATATTTTAAGGGCACTGGAATTACCAAAATGCAAGGAAACAGAGGGGTACTTAGACAGCACAGCTGGGTGGCTTCAGATGAAGACACTGCTGAGGATGACACAATTCCTTGTTGCCTTGAGCTGCTCCCAGGGTTAGATGCAAGGAGCTGCTTTGGAAATCAAGCCCTTGCCACCCTGCAGCAATTTCTTTATTTGCTTCTTCCTTCCTGGTACCATCAGGAATATTTGCTGTGATAGCATCACTCTTCTTAGAGATATCAGGAGAAAGTTCTTCACCCAGAGGGTGTTCAGGCACTGGAGCTCCCCAGGGAAGTAGTCGTGGCACCAAGACTGATAGAGGTCAAGGAAAGTTTGGACAATGCTCTCAGGTGCATGGGGTTGGTTGTTCTGTGCAGGGCCAGGAACTAGACTCAGTTATCCTCATCCAACTCAGGATATTCTATGACTCTGTGATTCTGACTCCATGGCAGAACAAGCTCAGCTTTTTCAAGGTGAAATAGGTGCAGAAAGAAGGATGGTGTCCCACCTTCATGGCTGGAAGAAAGGCAGCTTGTGTTGAAGAGAGCCAGGCTCACTCCAGGCTCACAGAGGCTTTTCTCAGCTTGAGGGCAGGTGAGGGGCAGAGACAGGCATCCCACCTGCAGAAGGATCAGGGCTGTGGGTTTCTTCACTTTTCCCCCACTGAGTCTCAATTAAATGTGAGCTTCCTTTGAGGCTGATCTGTTTTCTTGAAGGTTGCTCTAGGTTTTTTTCTCTTATTTCTGGTAATTATTAAGTGGCTCTTCTTCCCTGCCTTTGCCCATCATTGCCTCAACGTAAATTTGCAGGATTTCCAAGAATAATCAGGACCTGCTTTCCCCCACCTCAATACAAGCAAGCAAAAGCCTCATTATGGGCAACCCTGAGCTCCAGGGCTCTTCTCTAGGAGCAACACCCTGTGGGCAAAGCCTGAGAGCAGAGAGAGCCCCGCAAAAGCACATCCCCTGGCTGAAGAGCTGGGCTCTTCAAGGCTCCTGGACCATCAGAGCCAGCCCCTCTCTTTTTAACCTGCATGGTTTTTAATGCTAATTTCCACCACATGCCCAATTCCAAGCTCTAATAATGAACAACTGCTTTCTTCCTTTCCTCCTGATTTCATATTCATGAGTCAGGGTTTCCTGGCACTAAACGTAAATGCTAAACGGAAATCGCTGCACAGTGACACGTCTGTGTAGCTTCACTGTCCATTTATTTGCCTTTTCAAAGAGCTGCTGTGTTAAGCAAACATCTCTGCCTGGATCCTATCTGGAGGAGTTTGTCTGGTACGGCATGGTGCCTGCCGGGGCGGGGGAAGCGGCTCGGTGTGACGGTGTCTCACAGCTCTGCTTTTGCTCCAGGGTACTTCTTGTACGGTAGTTTGAGCTCGGTGAATACCTCAGACTTTCCTTGAATATTTGCTTGAGTCTTGGCAGGGTGTGTTCAACTCTGACACAGCGAGGGATGAAGCAGGGAACTCCCAGAGAGAAACACATCCGTTGCTTCAGCTTGGACTCCGCCGAGGGCTCCTGCAGGCAGCAGTGGGCAGATGTCTTGGCAGGGGAGGCAAAGAGACACCTGTAACATCACTGGGCAAATTATTTTTTCTGGCAACTAGAAAATTCACATACACCTGCAAAAAAAAAAAAAAGCCAACAACTCCAAACATTTCAGGATTCATCCAAACTTACTGCTGTCTTCCAAAAGAGAGAGAAAAAAACCATCTTGAGAAAGGGAATGTTTTCCATTAACCATATTGGTCAATATGTTTTTCAAGTGTTTTCCTTGAAGACTACATTTCCATGTCAAATCGAATTTTTTAAAAGTAAGGGCAAAAAATAATCTAAAAGCAAAAGTTAAAGGAGTTAAATCTCCTCATATTTCAGGGTGAGCCAAGATGTTCTTCTCTGCAGAGATGCCAAAGGTGCGTAGTCTCCAAATCTTTTAACGTGCCTGGGATGGAACCTTTAGACACACAAATTGGCACCCTGAAGTCTCCTCTCCACCAGTGCAGCCTGCCCGTGGAGGAACAGCCTGCACACCTCTGCCAGGGAACCATTTGCCCCCGTGGAGACATCATCATCCTCACCTATCTGCTCTGCAATCACACAGGAACAGGTATCCCTGCCCTGGCACCTGACACCCACCTGGGGTGGAGCTGGGCTGTGCTTGCCCCTGCTCACTGTCTGGTCTTTTCATGGAAACACCAGCTGAAGGTGGCTTTGCTCCAAGGGCTGGAAAAGGGAGCAGCCAACATCCAAGTGCCCTGGACTGCTCTGCCAGCTTTGCTCCTGCGCTGGTCACCTCCATGGGGCAAGGTGGGCGGTGAGGAACTGCAGCAGTGGATATGGAGCTCTTTGCTCCTCGGTGCTGGAGACTTTCTCTCCTCTCAGCTGCCTCCGTGTGCTTCTCCAAGCCTCTGTGGATGCTCCTCACAGTCTTGGCACTCTGTTGCCTTCTGCAGCCATCCGTTGCCTTTCCCTGTCTGTCCTTCCCCAAATTCTTTAACGAACGAGCTCACAGGTAGGCAAGAGCAAAGATGAGAGATGAATTTCAGACCATGAGAAATGAACTCGGAAATGTGAGTGTTTGCAGCTACTGAAGAGCTGTGCTCCTGCTCATGGAGAACATCATGTGTGGCATGTGTTCAGTCAAAGTTATCAATGAGGACCACATTCTGAATATTATCTACATGCAACAGACTCCTTGGGAGGAAATTATGCAGCAATATTTAATGGTGGCAATGATTCAGCAAGTAATAGAAGAAATATTCCTCAAACCACCATCAACTTCTCATGGATAACTCCCAGATGGGACTGAGGGTAAAAATCCTTTCATTAAAAAGCTATTCAGTTATGGTAAACCTGCCATATGTGGCTCACTGAGATTCTGATTGTCAGTGACTTCAGCTTGAAAGCTGCCGTGAAATCAGAAAACTACTTCCCATTTGAACAGGGGGGTTGAAATTGGTCCTTGGGGACCTGCAAGCACAGTTAGATCTCACGCAGCTGAAGGTGTCTTACAGCTGGATGCCTGGGTTAAGGTAATTGTCTAGACTTCTTTTATCATCAGTGAACAGAGAGACGTGCACCAACCCCCAGAGAGTGATTCATTCTTCCTGTCTTAAACATCTATTTTGGGATGGGATGAATTACACTCTGGAGGTGTTCAACTTTCTCCACCGACTATGGAGTCTGGATGATGAACTTGGCCCAGACACTTCACCTTTCTAGTGCCAGAACAGGGGGTGAAGGCAACCCGAGCTGTGGCAACGCAGAGTCACAGTGGTGGTAGGTTGGGAGCACCTGGCCAACACCTACAGTGAACAAGAGAAGCAGTTCCCTCAGCAGACGGGAGATGGAGGAGGAGAAATCACCATAAGCACACCCTGGAGTGATGTCAGTATTTAACTCAGACCTGAGGACACGCTGGTGCCTGATCACCTCATCTAGTTCACCCATGTCATGCAAAAGGCACAGATTATCTCCAATTGCTTCCTAAGTATTACCTGAAAGTTGCAATTTTGCAGTCCTGGAACGAAAGCAGAGACTGGTCTCTCAATAAAGTGCAGTCTCTCTAAAAGACCAAGCCTTTTACTGAGCTTGGGTTTTTCTGAGATTAGCAATTCCAAACTTCCACAAACAAACTGTTCATTTCTGAGAAATCAGCTGTATTCTTGCACCCATCTTCACAGTTTTGAGCAGCCATGTCTTGCAATTTTAAGGGTTAGGTTACAACCTTGAGAGCTATTTTGCAGACAAAAGGTTTCATGTCTCTGTTTTGCCATAGTCCAGGGTCAATGCTAATAACCTACACTGCAAAAATAATCCTGCTGTCTTGGCATCCTGCTGTAAGTCTACCAAAAATAAATGAGATTATTACCTTCCATGACTTACTTCAGTGGGAGCCAGTTTCAGTCCTCTCAGAAGACCAAGTCCTTAGTGCCATTTAAGGTTTTAGATCTTAGAGTCATCTAAGCCACCTCTCAGAGCCATCACGCCCAAACCTCTCCAGATTCCACTCCTCCTATACAACATGGGACAGGTTACCTGAGCAAAACCCAGGACTGGGAATCCAGGAACTCTACAGGAAAACCAGACGTTGCAATTTCAAAGATCAACATGGGAAAATCACACAGGGAAATAAACGGCAGGAGAAGTCATCAGAGGAAGGCCAGGCCGCCATCTATAAACAGCTTTCAAAAGGAAATGTTTGCAACTGGTTCTGAGCGTGACACATAAATCACAAGAAGTACATCAGCACCCTTCTCCAAAGCCAACGAATGTAGAGGAAGAGTGGGGATAAAATTCATGAGGCCAAAGAGTTGTGAGCACTAATTCACAAGGAGAGAGATTTGTGCTCTTTCCTGGGGCGTGCTCCTGCCAGGAACAGGATGCAGCTGATGACAAAAAACCAGTGGCTGGAAGCCAAAGGGTTCCTTAGGGGCCGGGGAAATGCCTTGGAGACTTCAGTTCTCCACACCAATTGGCTTACACCTGTCCAAAAACATTCCCAGTAATTTTTCCTGACTCATCTGGAAAATCAAGATGGATAATCCATATTTAAAAGGCTATTCAGCGTGCTCATGGGAACGTGTTCAGGACAGGGTGGAGCAAGACCTTCAGCTCACAGCGTGAAACCAAAAGCAACATAGACATGTGAAGGGAGCATCTATCTTTCCATCCAGAAACATAGAACACACGGGATTCCTAGAGCCTAGTGATATGAATCAGACTCCTGTGAATTGAACAGATTCACGTAACAATATGCCAGTCCAGCAGGGCAGACACCAATGCTTGGTTTCTCCTTTTTGACTTGGTTTCTCTTTTCCTGCCTGCTGCAGCCAATGAGTTACCCAGGACAAGTGTCTGCATCTCTGCCTCAATTTCCCTCTATTTAAAAAGAGACTAAAGTGACTGTGAAGTGTTGGAGATCTCTTAAGGAAAGCCACCGCATGAGAGATTTTCCTATTTTAAATTCTGAGAACTGCTAGCCAAATGCTAGTTCTCAAATACAGCTGGTGCATATATAAGGAAAATTGATTTTTGCAGAAGACTACATCATTTAAGTGAAAAGTCAATAATCATCTTCCATACCAGCATTTAAATATCTGAGCGAAAACATTCAAACAGTGGTATCTTTTTGGTTCAGATTGTTCACTGGAAAGGAGGGAACACACAGTATTAGACTCAATACTGTGTTGACAGAGAACACAAATGTCAGTTTGACCATCTTAGAAAAGACATTTTAGAATATATGAAATTAAATGACTCAGGATTAGTCATGATGAAATCTTACATTAAGCAGTGAAAACTCTTATTTCAGGAAAATTTTTGGAATTGCTAACAATGTAAAGAAAAGTGCAGTTATAAAAAAACCTGCCTCTCTTGATAAACAAATACAGAGACAACAGGCTCCAAAGAGGAACACTGTAACCCAAAAGCAAGACAGAATACTGAAGAGTCTAACAGAAATCTCAATATGTGCTCAAGGGGAAAGGCAAAATCACAAATAAAAATGGCCAAAGGAGATTTCCATGAAAGAGGCAGTAAAAGAGTTTGCTTTGCCTTACTACAAGGGAGTTTATATAAAGTAGAAAAATATGGAAATCTTTCAGAAAAAATGCAAAATTATTTTAATAAGAAGATGTAGCTCAGTATGGAAAAAGACAAAATCCAAAAAGCCCCACATTACAGTGTCATACCAATGGTCAAAGGGCTAAAAACCATGTAATTTATGGCAAAAGAGTTAAATGTGACCAGCTGGCTCTACAGCCTGGTCAGGTTGTTCAGTGGTCTGCTTAGTTCACTTTCCCAGCAGAAAGTTGCATTTCAACAAAGCTGAAATTTCTCATGACATGAATCAGTGCTGGCAAAACCACATTTAAAAGAATTAGAAATGTTTTGATAAATCAAACATTTCATTTGCAAGACTTCAGGAGAATTTTTCATTTCTATTTTTATCACATAACAAAATCTTTAAACATTCATATCTAAATGACATTAAAATTAATCTGAAGTATATTTTAATAATAACTTAATATTTAATTCAGAATACAACCAAATGTCAAAATCTTGCATTTTCCTGCAAGGAACAAATTCTTCTATTATTTCATTGCTAAACTTTCAGGCTTTCTGGGTATTTTTTCCAGAACTTGTACTGTAATATAAGAAAAAGGCAGACTCTTGAAACCCTAAGGTATGTTGTTGTTATTCTAATGGGAAACAAAGGGAAATCTGTAAGCAAACATATCTGCAGCCCACAGCATCAGACCAAAATATGAGCATCAGGACTGTAGTCTGCTAAACACCCTCGGTGTGCAGTGAACGGCATTCACTCAGCTTAGGTGAAGAAACTGGAATTTAAAAATACTCTTGGGTACAGGAACAGCACCTGACTTTGTAGAGTGGCCATTCTTTGTGAACCTTCCTCTTTTTTTGCCTCAGTTTGGTCTATATTTAGAAATGATATAAATATCTTCTGTTTAATCAAATGAAAAAAAAATGTTTTGATAGATCATTCACTCATTTAATCTCCCCAAAAGAAAGGCTGCCGATAAGACTGTCTGTTTTCACTGCATCTGTTCACTTGGCAGGAAAAAATAATTTCAGTGGAAACGTTGCAAAAACCTACCCTTTCTACCCAGATGCTCTATTTCCATATTTCTGATGCCATCCTGCCTGCAACCACTTCTTTAGATTTACATGAATTAACTAGTGTAGGACAGACACCAGACTACAAAGTATTCAAAAAGTAACGATAGCTTTTGATGACGACTTTGGAAGTTCAATAGAAAAGCTGTAATCTCTTGTCCATATACAAAAATAAACATTACGGGATGGGTTTAATACACCCAAAAGTTTCATCCCATAAGGCGCTTTTACGTAAGTTTCAGAATGAAACTGCAATCTAGAACAAAGTACACAGGTTCCAGCTAGGCAGCATTTGTGTGAACTTCTTTCTGCATCATTTCTACTCATTTTTCGGGTTACTTCTGCAACTATCCAAGATTTCTTTGGCACTTAAAAAGAAAGTACAACCAAAACTATGCAGGCTTTTTTTTAAATAATAAAACCTATTGAGTCAAAAATCAACCTCACAGCTGTTTTTAGAGAAAACTAATATTAAGCTTCAAGTTAAAGTACTGACCAGAAGAACAACAGATATTTGGGATGTAAATTAGCAATAATTCGTATCTAATTCAAACTGGAGACTCTTTCAACTCCTTTAGGTCTTTCCATGGCCAAGCTAAAGGAATCAACCGAGAAGAAAAATCTGTAGTATAAGCCCTGTTCTGGCTCCCCAGAGTTCATTGTAGTGATACAAAGTTTGTACAAGGCATAGAGCATGCAGAAATTAACCCTTTTGTTCTCAGGGAATGGACAAAAGAAGCAACAAAGTGCAATTTTCCACAATTATGATCCTTCTATTTTCTCCTAAAGCATATTACTAGGAATACAGCCTTGGAGATTACACAAAGTACTTAGGATTTGTAAGATAATAATGATTATATGGTACATCCAGGGAGTAGGATTTTACCTATTATTACTGAGTTTAAAAGAGAGGTTCTAACTCTGCGGAAGTGTGATGGTAAATTTACAGTCTTCTGGAGCACGGTGCCAGGCAGGAGAGCAAAAAAAAAATATTTGTCTCTGTTTCTAGCCTGTTTTACAGCATCAAGTTCTAACAGCTGTCAAGATTTTTACAGACACCAAGGAACAGATAATAAAAGACAAAAAAAATCAGGCAAACAATGAAAATGAACTACAGTGAGAGGGTCCTTTTTTGCCAATACCCCTCATCATGCAACCATGGACTAACAGTCATATTGTACTAACCCATGTGAACAGGAGAATTCTGCTGTCATTAGACTAAAACTCTTGGTAAAATCCTTGCAAGGTCTGAATTAAAAAATGAACCATCAAGATAAAAGCAATTGCTTTCCAAATGGCCAGGCAAAAATGGATTGATATAACATGATGAAGTAGCTATTGCATGTAATTTGATGGCAAGTCTGTATAAAACTTAATATAGCCTCTATTGTGCCTCTTCCAGATTATGGTCTTGATGTTACTGGCTTGTGAGTAGTGCTGGAGAAACTGCAGTGGGGAAAGGAGCTTCCAACATGTAATTTGGTTTTGTCCTAAAATACAGACATATTGTCAGGAAATAGTAACTGTTACCAAAAATACTGCTGGAATGAAAAATACTGTGTTTTTTCCAGTGGAAATAATCTTAGGAGAAGAAAATACCAAAATAGCCCACACTGAAACACAAAGTCCCTGTAAGAAGAACGTGGCCTGATTCAGCAAAACAGGTAAAAATGTGTTTACGTCAAGGGAGTTCTGCCCAGTGGAAATCACTCATGTATTACAATTTTGAGCATGTTTATGTCCCCTTGAAGTCATTTGGAAGCACTAAATTGGGTGGTAGTAGGGAACCTTCACCTTCCCGTGGCAGCTTGGAAGCTATGACACCAAGTACTGGGAAAACACAGACCTGAGAATGTAGTTCATCTGAAAAAAAACCCAAACTGAAGAGCTGTAAAGCTCTGCAACACCTTTTCCGTGCATGATTCACAGCAAGAGAGGAGCAGAGGAATGGATCATTTAAGATGGAATAGAAGAGACTTGCTGTCTGCTCACTTGCAGGGTTGATAACCCATGGGATGCTCTGGGACTTT
The DNA here is from genome assembly GCA_013400975.1 of Atrichornis clamosus. Taxonomy (NCBI): domain Eukaryota; kingdom Metazoa; phylum Chordata; class Aves; order Passeriformes; family Menuridae; genus Atrichornis; species Atrichornis clamosus. The sequence continues at coordinate 44,592 of WBMZ01008093.1, read as the reverse complement.
GCCTTGTCCTGGTGCCAGCAGAGGGGACCAGAACCTCTTTGGACCCTCCTAGACATGGAAAACTGAAGTGCAGGGACAGAATTTAAGGAATCAGTTCTACTCCAACTCACGGTCATGTGCAGCCTTGGCACAGTTTGGAGGTCCCACACTTGGTGTCATTCAGATCTGAACTGCCCCCGATGGACTCCAGGGGAAGGTCAGTGTGAGGTGTGAAGTGACTCTCCTGCCTCAAGGCAGCAGTTTGTGACCCTCCCTCACACAAAAGGAGAACTGTTCTCACTGCGAGCCTTTAAAGACAGATCCTTAAATATTTACCTCAGAATCCGGATTTTCATTTTTGGCTCTTTGATCTTTTTTTTTTTCCTCTTTACTCATTCTGGAGTATTTAGTCCCATCCCACAGTTCCGGAGTGGATGTGTGAAGAATAAAATAACAACAAGGGGTGGGATTTTCCAAAGCACTCGGCATCGGCCTGACTCTGTTCTCTTTGAAGTCAGCAGGAGTTTTATTATCAACTTCAATGGGAGCAGTTAAGCCAATGCTACACATTGTGAACGTGCATATTCATGAAGCAAGCAGGATTTGCTAATGGGACATGGATTCAAAGGGATGATAAGATTTTAGTGAAAAAGCTACTTGAAAAAAAAACCAAGTAGTTCCATGAGCACCAGAACTATGAAATCCTGCTCTTCTTGAGCTTGATTGACTTGGGCACGGAGAAGGGGCATGTGCTGATTGAAGTCCTTCCTGTGGGTGGGGTGCTGGGCTTTGTGCGCTCTCCCAGATGGATTTACCGGCATCAAATAAAGGCTCAGCACAACATGGCAGCTTTTTCCTCAGTAGAAGTAGGGCATCTCTCTTCTACCTCAGCCTGTCTGCTCAAACCTTGAGGGAACTTGCTATTTTTGAGACTGCTACCCTCTATCAAATTCGTCTGGAGTTGGATAATGCACTTAAAAGTTGTGAGGCATATACACACAGGTATAAACACGCTCCACGTGAGCATGAAATCCACGTTTTTGCAGGATCTGCAGGAAGGCATGTTAAGACTGCTCAGAATCAAGTTTTGAGGGAATGAAAAAGATGGATTCAGAGCAGCTGATCAGCAAACAGCCTCAGAGGGATGAACCCTCTGAGAACCTCAGCTATGGAGAAGGTGCTCAGAGAAGGGCAAGCCTTGAGGAAAGAAGAAGACAACAATATGGTCCTTCAGAGGAAGTAGAAAAATGGTTCCTGAGATAAAAGTACATTCCAGATAGGAAACTGACATATATAAATGTGACAAATCTGCTCAAAGTACTCAACATGTCTAAAAAAATGCAGGATTTTGAAGAGTGCAGAGATTTTGAGCAACAGAGGCACTGCACTTCTGGAAAGCCAGGGTATTTCCATTCTGGAAAGCCAAAGCACCTTTGGCTGCACAAAGAAAATGAAAGGAAGCGGCAACAGTGACTGGTCCCTTTGGCATCTGAGCTAAAGCAACCCAAGAGGAAGACAGAGAGAGCTGGATACAGTTCCCAAACTCCTTTCACGTGGGAATCCAGACTCCCAGGAACAAAGCCTCGCAATGGACCTTCCCTGCCAAGAGCCCAACCATTGCCAGCCCAGGTGCTCACATGCACTGTCACTGCCTTTGGCACCAGAGGTGTCCAGAGAAGAGGATCAATCTCTTTCCACCCCACAATTTCCACACCGCTGACAACTCAGAAAACAATTCAAGAGAGAATTCAAAGGATCTGTTGAAATTTCAACGAGGAAATCTGAGTGAGCAAGCATATGTAAATAGAAAGAATGAGTAGCACGTAATTACATCAAATTGTTACTTAGCGAGGGAAGTAAATAACCCAAAATATGCAAAGCAAAAAATGGCAATGAATTAGAACTAATTACTTAAGGCTAATTAAAATAAGAATGGCTTGAATTGAAATATGTTAATAGCATTGAACCTGCCTTCTACCAGGGAATTTAAATAAAAGTGATAATGTCACTTCAACCTTCACCTGACAGGGGTGGAAAGCTGGGATTTGGAGCTCATGGCTGCTTGGGGCTACTGACCACAGCAATGCATTATTTATGATGGAATGGGCTGGATTTTTCTGTCAGGTGCTGGTCTCCGGATCACAGGTAGAAAGAGGTTTTCTTGGATAATGGATGTGAAGTGGGGAAAATACTGTGACAAGCAAAAGCTAAATCCCTTGAAGACTAATAGATCCTGAGGTACCTCTCCATGCCGGGAAACGCTACGGTTGAGGAGAGTAAAAGAGAAAAGCATGGAGATAATGAGATCACAAAGAAGGAAAGAGAAAGAGAGAACAAGAGAGACCGAGGGAACGAGGAATGAAATAGATAGGGAAAGCTTAGAGCCATGACAAATCATCACCAGCTTCAATTACACGAGCCTGCTGGGCTATGAAATCTGCCAAAGGTCACTGGATTCCCGTCTTTGCAATTAAAAACCAAGTGGCTTCACTGGTTCCACCTCACGGCCCCACTGTCTGGTGTGAGTGCCCAGGGACCAGCGGCCCTGCTGATGGCTGTAGGTACCTGCACACACTGCAGGGCACGAGCAAGCTGGTCCAGAGAGCGTGGACAGCCCCAGTTAGGAGAGGAACGTGTCGGAGCCATGCACCAACTCCCAGCACTTTGCCAGCACGCCAGTGCTCCTGTGCCAGCAACTTGAGCCCTGCCAGAGAGCAGGGGGAAACCTCAAGCAGCAGAAAAGCCTGGTTCAGCACCTTCTTGCCACGCCACAGCCATGCCACAGGGCCCAGGTTATGCTCCACCAGCACCCTGTGCAGGCTTATGCCCCAATCCCCCCTCAGCTGCAGCCTCTGATCCCTGTAGACTTGGATCCATGCTGGGCATGGACTCAGCTGGTTCAGTGGCAACATCTACACATGGAGCAATCCTGATCTTCTGCCACAGGCAGTGAGGGCCCTGGCTGTGCTCTGGAGCTCACCCCTTGGTGCTGAGCTGGGCACAAGGCCCTCCCTGCTCCCCCAGGACCAAGCTGTTAGCTGTGTTTACTGCCTTGTTCTTTCCAGTTCCTCTGGTTCACAGTGGAGGTGAAAACCTCGCAACCCTCTCCCAGCCCTGGGATTCACACCAAATCCATGAGCTCCTCATCCCAGCACGCTGCATGAGCAGGGGTCACAGGTGGGATATGGCAGCAGTGCAGCCCTCCCACTTTCGCTCCGACTCCGGGGCTGGCTTTTAAGCCAATTGAATGGAAAGCTGGTGCCAGGCTCGCTGCCAGCTGACAAATCCAACCGGATTCATCCTGGAGCTGTGCATCTGAGAAAGCTCTAAAGCCAAAGCACGGCTGGGTCCTGCCCAGCAGGTACGGGATGCTGTGAAGTATCAGAGAGGTGCTGCAGCTCCAGAGGCCCTGCCCTGTCCGTGACAGCCTTCCCAGCATGGATCTGCTGCGGAGACTGGACTGCAGAAGCCAGTCAGTACCGAGAGCATGGACTGACTCCTGGGCAGTGGTAACAAACCTTGGATTGATGGCCTGAACTACAGGCTGTGATCCATCAATGACCATCGCCCCAGAGCTCAGTTTATACGAAATGCCAGCCGGGATGGGTGACAGTGGGATGTACCCTTGGAAAACATCACTGTACTGAGAACCAGGGCTCTACTTTGAGCATGCTGGTGGCTGTAATAATTTTTCCATCTCTCCAATCTCCTGCGGAGGAAAAAACATCTCCTAGAAAAACAGAGTTCAGACTTGCTGCTCCTCCTGTGCACAGAGGAGCTGTGGCAGGCCAGGAACAGGTTCCTGTGAGCCTGCTGCCAAGATCCTGACATCGCTGTCACTGCCCTGCCTGACCCTCTGCCTTCCAGGGAGGGAAGCCCTGGCTCTGGGGAGGATGCTGCCTCGGCAGACACAAGCAGTCGGCTGAAAGACATTTCCTCTTTGTTTCTCTGCTCGGTGTAATGAATCCTGCCTCCCACTCAGATCTGCTAAGTAAGAGGAGTTACTGTGAGTAATCCCCACTTCGGCGTCTTCTGCTGTAATCGCAGAGAAATCACATTAGCTTTTTTTTTCTAGGACAAGGAGAAATTCATCAAATTGCAATCCAGGGAGAACACACACAAGAGAGAGAAAGCCAACAACACACACATACCCTGCAAAAAATCCCAAAGTTGACATTTACATTTCAAACACTTATAACAGCTAAACAAATAACAGTAATTATACCATTTGCATACTTTGTTAAATAATTGTTTGTTAGGTAAAGGCAGCCTCTGTGTGTGTGTGTGTGTGTGTGTGTGTGCAAGGAGCAGATGCTTGAAACCTGGGGAAGCAGAACAGCTGCTGCTTCCCTTCCCAGGTGACCTGTTAGCTTCACAAAATGGTGACAAGTGACCCAAAGCACTGGCCAGGGGGTGGGATGTGCTGCTATATGGGGCACAGAGGCATGAGGCAGGAGGTCCTTGGCTGTGGAGAACAAGGCCCATGAGCTGTATTCCTGCTGCTCAGCACCCACATCACCCTCCTGGGCACTCCAGACATGAGCACCAGCACTTGGCAAGGTGAAGCTCCCATGCTCTGAGCACGAATTTAGGATTGCAGAAACACCCCCAAGAAGGAGAGCTGCGGAAGAAAGCAGGGGAAGGCAGAAAAGCTGGACAGAGGGAGGTTCCCCACTTTGCAGCACCACATGCTGGACACCCCAGTGACGACAGCGCCTGACTCGGAGTCCACAAAACATCTCCTGGCTGGTGATCTCCCTTTGCTCCTGCAAAAGCATCTCAGCTTTCATCCCTTCCTGCTCAGCTCCTCGGGCAGACAGCTAATTGAAGGGTTTTTCTTTCATTTCTAGTACAGAAAACCCAATAAATTCCTTTTAATCTGCCCAGCTTTCCCCATGATTGGCTCTGTCTATCCACTCACCACTCCTATCCCTTTTTTTTTTTTTTCTTCCAAATAGACCTGAATGATGCAAACTGGTGGAGAGAGGAGAAGCCTTCTGCCTCTCCTCACATGGTCAGAAAAGGTGGAGCGGAGCCAGAGCCACTGCATCTTTTCACACCTGGCTGGAACCAGGTCAGGCAGCTAATGCATTTCTCAGGCTCAGTGGCTACTTGTTGGAGACACACAAATGCTGCTCGGCTGCTTGAGTGCTGGAGGCTGGCATAAAAAAATTCCAGCGAGAGACATATGTGTCGGAAGGCTGAGAGGGATGAGGTGCCAGGAAAACGGAAAGCGATGCGCACACGGAGAGCTCTGTGCAACAGGAAGAGATGCGGATGGAATAAAAGGCTCCATGGCTTTGAAACTGCCCCTCACAGCACCAGTTAAGACAGGAGGGTTCATTGAGCGTGAGAGCGAGTGCTCGTGCCCTGCTCAAGGGTTAAATCCCAGCTCCAGAGGTCAGAACTGTCCGTGTGGGTCCCTCAGCCTGGGAGCAAACCCACCTAACTCTGAGTCCCACACCCGGAGAGTTCGTTCCCCCAAGCGACAGCAGGAAAGTCACAGCCCCAAGGAGCAGCCCAGGCGTTCGCTGGCTCTGATCTGTGCAGCTCAGGTTTTTAGGTGTACAACTAAGGGCGTCCCATGGGGCTGGGGAAGAGAAATGCTCCAAAATAACCCCTCTCCCCTCAGAATATTTTCACTGGAAATGTTTATATTTACCCTTCAGACAAAACTTTTTCCTGATTTCTTTCTTTAAGTTGAAAGAACATTTTCCAGTTCAACTCTTGTTCTTTCAAGTAGAAATGTTCAGTTTTCTCTAATGACTCCTTTCTCCTTTCTCTCCCACTACTCTGCTTTTTACTTAGAGTTTAAAAAAAAAGAGATAAGGAAAGGAAAACTAACAAAACCAGAGTGAACATTTTTACATTAGTTTCAAATAACTTGAAAAATTTTATTTTTTAAAAAATTTTATGAGCGATTTTGAAGGTTGCAAAAGCTTTATGCGAACTTTTTAATGTAGATCAAAAAACTTTTTCACAGGATAAAAAAAAAAAAGCCTAAACAAAAGCCCTTAACGTGGGTGAAAAAATGTGGACCAGCTCTATAAATAAGCTGCCACAGCGAGAAAAGCTTTGCCCCAACTGACTGTGCAAAAAAATCATAGAATTATAAAATCATAGAAGGGTCTGGGTTGGAAGGGACCTTTAAAGGTCACCTAGTCCAACCCCCCTGTCGGGGGCAGGGACACCTTTCACTCGGTTGCTCAAAGCTCCATCCAACCTGACCTTGAATGCTTCCAGCAGTGGGGCAGTCACAGCTTCTCTGGGCAACCTGTGCCAGTGTTTCACCACCCTCATTCTAAAAAACTTCCTTTTATCTACTCCAAATTGATTTTAGTTTAAAACCATCACCTCCTGTCCTATTGCAATAGACCCTGATCAAACGTTTGTCCCCACCTTTCTCTTAAAAAATACTAATGAGCAACTAAGGTAATTTTTTTTTTTGAAGCTTTTTGGCTTGATGGACTTGCTGGGGAATGCTGCACTCAGCTTGAGACGAGGTCTCCGTGAAGGCAGCAGCGGGTGGAGAGGGTTTGGGCTGCCAGGGAGGAGAGGTTTCCAGAGCTCAGAGCTGCTCAGGACAGCCGAGCGCTTTGCTGGCCGAAGGCAGGGGCCGCAGCCACGGTTTGATGGCATGGCCCCGCGTGTGCCTGCTGCCCTGGGGTGCCAACACCCCAGTTCGGTGATGCCAGGGAGCCCAAGCCGACAAAAACACAAGTAGCAGCATCGGGAGCCGAGAGGGGACGTGCCTGCAGGGCACTGATGCTGCAGAGGGCAGGGCTAAAAGGGTTGACCCCGACGCTCGGCTCCAACCCCGTCACCTCGAGGGAGATTTGACAAGGGGAGTTGGGTCAAGGCAAGAGTCAGAAGCATCCTCACAGCACGTGTCAGCCACGGCAGAGCAGGGAGCCTTGGGAAGTATGCTTGGTTTAGGACAAAGAGGCAAAAAATCAGAGAGAAAAGAAGTGCGATTCCTGCCTCCCTTTAAATAATAATTACAAAGAAGAGTTCATGGAAATGGACAAATTTTCCCTCAAAAGATATTTAACACTTCATTTTGCTTCGTCCTTTTTTTGAATACTTCTTACAAAACACAAAGGCTTTAAGCAAAAGGTCATTAAGAGATAAAAAATTGAAGCCCTTCTTGTGAGAATGAAAGAAGGCATCTTGACATTTTTAACATTTTTTCCCCCTCCTCTTTTCCAAACTGAAAATTAATCAACACTGATTTGATTTCACACACATAAGCCTGTTTCGTGGAATTGGCATTTGCTGACAGGGAGCTGTTTCGACAAGAAAATTCCAGCCAGAGGAGCACACAATATGCTGCACACCATCAGGGCACACAGGCTGCAAGGACACTGGTCTCCCAGGGTTCATAATAAATCCTATCCTTTTTCTGGGTCAAGAAACTCATAGCTGTCTGGAGGTTATGCTAACACGCCAGGGTTTGGGGACTGATGTTGAGATCTGAGGAATTCCTGTTGCCTGGAATAGAAACAATGAAATTGTTCCAAGGCACCATTTATTCCCAGGTGCCTGCAAGCTGTCATTTCTGGGGAAGATGAACAATTTGAGAAGATCTAACGTCTTCAGAAATAATTCAGGAAGACAGAATTCATTCAGCTCCCTAGGTCAATAATGAATGGGACTCGTGTGAGTCAGAGGAGGACAGAGGGGACCTGACCAGCAGTTCTCCAAAACCAGGTGAGCTTGTGCAGCCGTGCAAAGGGCAAAGAGAGGCTTTGAGTAGCTCAGGCTGGAGACCACATGTGCTCCACAGGGGCTGGGTGGGAGCAGTGAGGGCCAAGGGATGCAGTAACCATGGGGCTGGCAGGGGCAAACAGTGGGATGCTGCTCCGCCTATTAAGGACCAACCTTGTCCCCTTGCCTTGAGCCTTGTGCTACTCCAGCATCCCAGTTCCCCCCAGTAAAGGCTGTTTTATCTTGCCTCCTTTCACCTGTCAGTCATTTCTAGTCTGGGGACAAGACAGGAATTGCTCTAGGTGGGAACAAATGAGCAATGCTGTGAACAGTAGAGGCATTGCCCCTTAGGTATTTGACAAAGAGCTCTGAGACACCCAGAATGTGCCACAGCCTTTACCTCCAATGAAGGGTCAGCGGTGGGACGGGGAAGGGTCAGCGTGGAAAGAATTAGAGAGTCATTAAGGTTGGACATGACCACCACGCCCACTAAACCATACCACAGAGAAGCTTCCCGACATGACATGATGGCACGTTTAGCCTGGGTACCAGAACCAGCCCTGCTTCCCTGCAGCACTGCCCTGGCTGTGTGCAGCACCCTGTCCGGGCTGGCTTCACTCCCCTGCACACACCACTTTGGGATGCTGTGGGTCCCCGTATCCGTGTCAGGGAGCAGAGAAAATGGCAAGGGAAAAGCAAACAAAGTGAATGAAAAAAGCATAACAAAACCAGCAGAAAAGTCTTCCCACGCCACCCTGTGCTTTCAAGTAAATGAGGCTAATTAACTAATTGCCTAAATTATTAGGGCTATTTTTACCCTTGTATGAAGGCTTGGTGTTGCTGCCAATTTCTTAAGACTCAGCACTGAACTCTCGACTTATCAGGAGGTTAATGAAGCAAAGCCCCTGGAGTGGGGACCTAGAGGGCAGAGCAGCTGCTGGGCCAGGGCTGGGGCTGGGGCTCAGGTGGGCACCACTGTGGCAGGAAGGGATCATCTGCAGCAAAACAACTCCCCTGGGTGATGCTGATAACACAGAAGTTCAGAGTTATTTGCTGAAATCTCACCTGCACCTGAATCTGCCCCCAGTAAAGTATTTCCCTCCATGTTTCCCACCACAACCAAGAGGATGGAGGCTGATTTGGAAGAAGGGTTTCACATCTGGGTCATACAAGGGGAAGACTGATGGCTACGTGCCAGTCCTGGCCCTATGGCAGCCCATCAGCTCTCATGGACAGACCCAGAGGAACCTTGGACAACTGGACACAAAGCAAAAATAGTGCATGAGTCTGTATCAGCAGCAAAACCTGCTTGAAAATGGCTTTTTGGCCACAAGGCATGTGCTGCCAAGCTACTATAGACCCATCTAGGGGCGAGCTGGGGGATGTGGGTGGGGACTTTGGGTCTGCATCTAAAGGGGATGGAGCTTGCTGGACATGGGCTTAACAGCTGTTTTGGGACCTGGCTGGGATTTTACTCTACAGAGCTTGCATCTGCAGCCAGCTTGGGTCTCTTGAACCAGCTGTCAGCAAAGAAACGCCCTCCTGGGGCTGGCTGGAGCCTCTGCTGCTCTCAGGGAGGGCAGGGGCCGTGTGAGGTCTGTGCTGCCCAGGGAAACAGCCCTTTTCCAAGGCTGGTGTCCCTGCTGTCGCCTTGGGGAGCAAGTTCAGTCCTTAGTGCTGCTTCCTGAACTAACTGGGGTTTGCTGTGCTAGTGATGCCTGGCATCTCCAGCTCACTGGATGGAGGCAACCACCTAATCTAAACATGTGTGCCCCTCTCCCCACAGGGAGCCAGCACCAACGTTGTTTTTGACAGAGCAGCCAGCAGCACTCTCTGGATGTATTTATGAGGATGCACCCATTGTTCTTTCTCTGGGGACACCACCACAGACCACAATTTGCATGTCAGCCCCAAAAATCTCTGGATCGAGACACATTCTCTGCAAAAATGGAACTGATGTTACATGGCCCATACACACAGAGTCACCCCTCCATCACATGCACACAAATATATCCTTCCCAAATTATCCAGACCACCCTCCACTAGAGGAAAGGGCTGATCCATCTGCTGTAACCTCGACTGACCACACGCACAGCCCCAGGCATGCAGCCTCCAGGCAGGAATCCACTGTGGAAGGAGATCCCTCCTTTTGCTTTGAGAAAGTGCTGTTTCCTTGAGGTTTGAGGGATTTTCTCTGCAAAGAAAACTAGATGTTTTCTCCTCTTCAGCTAAAAGCCAACATCTTAGCTCCCTGGTGGCAATTTCGGTTAACTCCATTACAATCCCCCAGTCATTCTGGCTGAAGAGCCAGTCCCCTCAGGAGCTAGAAGACTGATAGCCCTCTTTTCCTCTAAAAAAATCTCACTTATCAGCTCTAATGAGGTGACATTTCAAGCCTCGCTCTTCTCTCAACAACAAACACACAATAGTTTGGGGTGGGAAGTCTCTCCCAGGCATGTCATTGAGGAGATGGGCAGGTGACAGCCCTTTGTCCTTTGGGTGCAGGAGTGAGCTCCCTTCTGAGTTATCTCCAGGACTATCTTCAACATTGGACCAGCCATGGCTTGGTGTGGCTGAGCCCTGGAGGCCTCCAAGGACGGAGATGTCACGGCCTCTCTGCCCATCTGTTCTGGAGCCGTGCCACACTCTTAGTGCACATCTCCTTCCAAGCGCCCGGCCTGAGCCTCCCCAGCTCTTGTGTGCCCCTGCCCCGCTGTGAGGCTGCCTGCTGCAGTTGGCAAGAGTCTGGCTCCATCATCTTTGGAAGCCCTGTCCAAGCAGCTGTAGTTATTTGATGCTGCCCTTCAAACCTGGGTCCTGCTGTCTGGCGGGATGAGGAGTCTTTGGATGCCCTGAAATGTTGGACTGACAGTGTTGGTGAAGGGAGCCAGCAGTTCACATCAAAACATACCAGTAAGACACAGACTGCCTCGGGTCAGCTGCCCCCAGGCACCTGTGCCTCCCACAGGGCTCCTTGGCCCCTCACAACTGTTTTGGTAAGGGTCAGTAAGATGATGAAGGTGGACCAGATGGCCACCACTGCTCCGCTCAGCAGCACACGAAGGGCACTCACAGCTCCGTTATCAAGGTAATACAACTCATCGCAATCTTTTGGTATCTCTCTTTCTACCTGCAGGTGCTCTCCCCAGACTCTGGCAACCTTGCTTGCTGAAGACCTGTCTCAGTTGGAGTTCCACAGCTTTTGCTGTTGAAGAATACCATATTATGAGGTTTGCCTAGTCTAGACTGGAATCTCTGTTAGATCAGGCTTTTTTATCTTAGAAAAGATGAATACCTTCTCCTGTCTTGCCAGGGAAGTACAGGGAGCCATTGTCCCAAAGTGCTGTAAACATAAAACAGAGATTTCTGTCCCTGGGGTGATTTGGCTGGAAACTTCACCATTTTCAAGGGCCTTCCTGTGTGTGAAATGGAAAGAGCAATGCTGCCCTGTAGCTCCCTGTTTGCAATGTACTTTGAAATTCTTGAATACCTGGCACAAGACATGCTGTATTATCTCCTACCTCATCTCCTGTGTATAAAGCTGGCAGCCTGGTAAGGGGAATTATTCCAGATTTGTGCTGTCCAGAAAACAGCCAAGAAGATTTGCAAGTCATGTCTCTCCACTCAGGGCCATCTCCTGCCCCACTGCTCAGGAACCCACTAGAGATGATGAAACTTGGGCTCTCCACCCTGGGAGAGGGTTGGCAATCCCAAACCAGGAACTGGCAGGCAGTTCTCACTGCCTGCTGCCAGCTGCAAGGAGTGCTCACTGCCTGTTCCCATCACTCTCAATGCTCCCATCAAGACTCCACCACCTCAGCCACTGCTGCAGAGAAACCAAATGCTGCCCATTCCATCCAAACTTAGAGACCAGCAGAGGGAATGGGTGACACTGGGGAGCCCAAGAGAGGTCAGTCCTGCTGCAACACTTACAGTGCAAGAGAATGTCCTGGTTTCTTCATTACCCGCAAGCCCATGTAACAGTGGGGATGGAGAGGGTGTGAGGACACAGCTATTTCCCTACTGCCCTAGGGCAGGTCCTGCTGGAGGAGTTGGGGCAAAAGGAGGAAAAGTCTGATTTCAATTTACCAAGTGCCTCTTCCCAGAACATCTGCAAGTCAGATTACATTTCCCAGGGTTGCCTCCCACATACTTTATCCACTAAGGTATTTGCATAGATTTAAATACAATACAAAGCTGCAGACACCATCAAAAGAAGCTCGAGAGGAAAGGGCAGGAGAAGCTTGTTCTTTTTCTTTAGGCTTATGGAAGACTCCATTCTGAGAGGTCAGAGAAGGGGCACTGCCAGGCGGGAGCTGTGCCAGTCCCTCACCTGAGCAAGCACTGCTTGGAGGGACAGGCAGGAACCACGGGACACTTCAACAGGTAGGATCAGGGCAGGGATTTGCACTGGTGATGCTGGGACAGAGCATTTAGTAATCTCAACCCATGCCAGCACCTCCCGAGAGAGCAGGATGTCAGCTCTGAACTTGCTACATGGCATCTTTCCAGAAGGTGGAAAAGTCCCTTGGATAATGCAAAAGTTTCATGCGAGTGCCCCACTGGCAGAAGAGGGCATTCCCCAGGAGCTCTCTGCACAGGCACAGGTAATGCCAAGTTTAAACACACCCTCGACAAAGAGAAGCACCATTTTAGATGACTAAATCCCCCATGTACCTGTGGGAAGTGAAGAATACATCCTGCTCACCAGAGCTGTGAAACACATTCACCTGTCGCAGGAATTAATCCTTTTTTTTTTTTACTAACTGAGAGTGGCAGAGCTGTGCACACAGAAATCCTGTCTGAAATGAATCCCTGATAAAGAGAAAGCTAAGTTAAAAGGTGAGTTTTACTACCTGCCAAGGCTTTAGGTTTTTAAAGGGTCTCTTGTAGAATTACTGTATTAGCAAGCTATTACAGGTATAGATATCAAACTGCTATGCACAGCAAGAAAAATCATGAAAGTTTTGAGATGGGAAGGAAACATATGGAAAAAACAAGGCAGAAGAGGGCAAGAGGGGGAGAGAGGAGAAGCAGTGATGTGCAGAGGGGAGGGAGGTTGGTAAATGATGGAGGAGATCGTGGAAAGGGTGTGAAGAAGAGAGCAATGAGCAGTAGTGTTGGGAGAATAGAGAAAGATAAAAAGAGGAGGAGAAAGGAAAAAAGAGATAAATGAGGGCAAAGACCAACTCATCATTTTGCAATTCCACCCCGGTGGAGAGGAAAATTGATGTCTGGAGCTTTTTTATGGCCAACCTCCTGGGCATGGGACAAAAGACAAGTTATTACCCAACCCCAGGTCAGATCTGTAGCCTGCCAGTTGCCTAGACACATTCAGAGAGCCCAGGAGAGCCGTAAATCAAGGGGGCCAAAGAGATCACAAGGAGGCTGGGACCAGGCACCGAGCAGCAGTGAGCTCAGCAGAGGCAATATAATCACAGGAGAGGAGCGAGCCCAGGAGCAACACGGGCAGACAAGCAGTGCCCAGCTCAGAGGGCTTTGCTCATCTCTCCTTCACGCCATTCCTAAGGACAGCACTCCCCCAGAGATGCAAGTCCCCCTGCACTTCCTCCTGATTTCTCTTCCTATTGATTTCCAAGCTCTGAATACCATTTATTTTTGCTTGCTTGATTCACTCATTCATTGAATAAAGGCATCATCACTATTATTATTATTATTCCCGTCATTGGGCTCCTCATCACACATTATATTATTTGCATTGCAGAGCTGGAAGATTTCAGGTTGAGGCAGGAAATTTGTGCGAGTTGTTATTACTGCAATCAGATGAAGTGAGAATTGGATCGGCGGAGGCTGCCAGAGCACAGCTCTCCCAGCAGGACACCGAGGCTCTGCCCAATCAGGGGAAGCTGCTGTCTCAATGTGCAGGTCCCACCAGCAATTTTGGACTTGCCTTTGGTGTCCCACCTCTCCCTCCCATCCCACTTCCCAGCTCCACCAGCTGCCAGCGGAGAACAGGGAAGCGCATCGGTGCAGGAGGGCGAGGAATCAGAAAGGACTTGGCGAGATTGCACATTTTCTGCCTTGCTGATGGTATTTATTAGACAACAGAAAATAGCTATTTTACCATCTGCCTTGTAAAAAAAAAAATCCTCATTAAATTAATGGAATGTGCAGCTGCCGAACAGAGTGTTCCTCTCGCGGCCGCCTCCCATCAGCCCAGCACTTGCTGGAGCAGGGAACTGGGCTGCCAGAAGTAGCTGTGGCTATCTCAGTGGCTATCTCTCATGTGGTGGGAGAGGACGGACAGATGGACAGCCTTCTGCTCTTCCCAGCCCCGAGGTCTTGCCAGTGACCTAATAATGTCCTGTTCCCACAGACAAGGTGCAAGGGCGGCCTTGCTCGTTGTGTTATGGAGCAGAGGGTCCATCCCCTTCCCACACACGCCCCTGCTGGGTCTCAGCCCATGAAGGGAACTAGAGGGGTCTGCTCAGCAGGCTGAAAATGCCTCTTTTACCTACACAGAGCGTGATCCAGACTCCACCTTGAGGAGGTCAGTGTTGCCCAATGTCATACGTGGAGCATGGCAAGATTTGCAGGCAGGTAAAGTCCCAATTTCCATGCCTCTGCACCTCAATCAATGTGAACTAGTCAGTCCATCCCCACCACCCATCTCTACATCTCACAGTTTCACAGAGCTGATGTTTGCCCTGTGGAAGTGTTTGATGGTGAGGTGACTGTCAAAATCCCGTATTACATGGGGCTTTGAGGAGCAGATCCACCAGTTTGCACTGCCCAAGTCTTCAGAGGTACCAAATAGCAGAACACTCTGCCTTAGCTCACTGCCTCACCACCTCATCACAAGTAACACCTGAAGAGCGATGGCTACGACTACTTTGGGTCCAGCAGGTCTCTCCCTAAGGAAATGAGGCCCATTGTTAGTTGCCTCAGCGCTGATGATGTTTCAGGATCGCTGCAGTATAATCCACATTTAATCCTCAGTTGTATTTTCTGCTGCTAACCTCTCTGCTAATGCTGGGGAGCTCCTGGTGCTCCTCTGAAGCTGCAATCCCTTCCCTGTTGCCCTCTCCTCCTCTTTCTAGGAGGCTTTTCCAAATAGGTTTTTCAGCTAGGTGAGTTTTTACCTGTCTTTCGCAGGAAATTTGATCTCTTAAATTTGCTCCTTCAGCATTTACGGAGAAACTGGGGGGAAGCTGACCTTGGCAGACAGGTCCAGCTGCAAAGAGGTTGTTCCCGTTGTGTCTGTGGTGGAAGCAGGAGATGGTCCCCTGGATTTCAGCACGCAAAGCAAAGTTACAGGACTACAGCATGTCGAATCACCTCACGCCGAAATAAATCCTGACATAATAAGCCCTAATACCACCAAAGAAACTATTACAGTCAGTTACAAAAATAATCCACATTGAAAATCAGTGAAAATACCTCTCCCCAGTGGAATAACATGGCTCTAGAGGATCAGTTCCAGTCAAAGACGATAATTTCATGTTTACCCAACAGATGAGGGCAGCTCCAGAAGTCAAATGTTCATTGCCAAAAAAGCTCTACTGAAGTGAGATTTTGCCACCTCTCATCAAAGAGTTGCTTTTAAAAGTGATGAGCAAGTACAAAAGGGAAGACCATGAAAGGCAGAGATCAAATCAAAGTCCAGAAGGCTGCCGTGACTCTCTCTTACACCACTGCCTTCAAGTCCTATCAATCCAATCAATTTGCAGCAGCAAGGGCAGAACAAACACCAACCTGACTGCTTCTCAAGCACAAATTTTCAGGTTTTCAGAGTCTAATGGCAAAATTTCCCCTCGCCCTTGCCTGCATTGCTCCCAGTCTCAGGGATTTTAAGGCAGAACCATGTCCGCAAATTGCTGACGTTTTCTCTACAGCACCGGTTGGTTTTGTTTTCAGGGCTGTAGGTGTTTTGGTACACATGGATCTGGCTGGTGGTGTGTGCACACTGCCTCAGCCACTCGTGGCAGTGCCACTCCCTCAGGGGAACCTGTGAGACAGGACCACCAGAGTGCTGAGCTTCCTCGTGGACAGGCGCACAGGTTGGTTCAGAAAGTGGGTTAGACGTGGCAGAACAGCAAAAAAAACAGGGGCGGGCATTTCTTCCCTTGAAAAAACAATTTGCTTTCTTAGGAAAAAAAAAAATCATGAAAACAAACAAACAAACACCCCCAAGTTCCTTAATTAAAACTTGAAGCCTGTCACAGGGAATTTTGATAAAAACGTTGACATTTTGCAAAGTTGCCCTTGGACAAATCATGAGCACTGAAAGCTCTGAGGCGGGGACAGTGTGCAAGTGACTCTGCGCACGCCAGAGCGTTTGGGAAGGACATTCATCTTCCTGCAGTCAGGTGTGTTGGTAATTCCCTGACATTTCTCATGTGTTTGTCCTTCCCGTGCCCACGTGCCATCTGTGTCGCACAGGGGCTGTGGCAGGACTGTGAGAAGGCCAAGAGAAGGTCGTGTGGTTGCACACAGGGAGAACACAGCGTGCCCCTGGCAGGGCTGCGCACGCACGGCTCTGCAGGCGGCGGGAGTTGTTCGGAAAGGAGGGACTTTGTGCCTCTTGTGTCTCCGGCTGCTGGCACAGACATGGAGCTGCATCACTTCACAGGGCGCAGGACACGCTTCTACGGCAGCCCAGGGTCAGGGCTGCTGGCTGGGACAGCGAGAGGTGAAGCGCAGCTCCGAGATTTTGGGTTGCTCGCTTGTTCCATGGGAATTTGTGGAGCCGCAGGTTGGCACAGCACCCACAGTTCTCCGGGACACCTCCAGTGCTCGGGGCCAGCGGGATGCTTCCATCTCATGAGTCAGAAATGCTGGTGCTGAGGCTTCCTCCTGCTTGTGAACGTTTTTATACGTCACCCCTGGCTCAGGACAGCAGCCCTTCTGCAGGCCCAGCTCACGCAGACACAGACCCGTGGCCACCTCCACTCATCCATGGAGGAAAACGAGAAGAGACAAACAGGGAGGAAGGACCTCACCCTCCAGGTCTGCCTCAGGGCTGATGCACATGTGGGGAGCCACTGCTTTTCAATACCACAGGTCTCATCTCAGCATCATTTCCTGTTGCTCCATCCCCCTGCTTCTCCCGTGCTCATGGGAGCACTCAGTTCACACCAACAGATCTGAGCATCCCCAGATGATTAAAAGAAGCACTGCCTTTTAAATCGCTCTGATTGGGGTTGACGGCTGTGTGGAATTGGACACTTGGCTCTAATGATGTGTGAAAATCTCCCTGCTGTGACCCGTCCTTCCAGCTGTGGAAAATAAGGAGAAAGGCGGAGGAGGGGCATTTAAAAAACCCCTTCAAGAGAGTCCCAGATCAGACAGAGGTTTGTCACTCAGGACAGTCCCTCTGGGGCTCTGCTCAATGCCTGCATGTGGCTGGGAGAGCTGGCCCCGCTCCACAGACCTGGTGGGGATGCGTGTAAATGTGGCACCAGTGGCAGCAGACAAACTGGGGACCTGCTCTGGTGCAGGTCAGCATGACCAAAGCACCTGAGCCACATTGGAAGCTCACTCCCAGGCAAGGAAGGCCTGCCAGTTTCATGATGGGTCCATCCCGGCTCTGGCTGGTCCCACCAATATTCCCATGCTGGTGCTGGGGGGGTATTATCCAAGACTGAGGTGCTGTCAGTGTGTGCAGGCTGCCACAGCACAGCCATACTGCTGGAACACTGCTCCAGACTGTGACTCCTCTGGATGAGGCTGTGGCCAGCTGGACAAGGGATCCACCCCCAGGGGCAGGCAGAACACGGGCAGTGACCCAGCCTTTAGCACGGCACGGTGGCTTCAGTCGAGTCCAATGAGCACGGCAGGAAGGGTCTGAGCAAACAAACCACACTGTCCCTGATGCACAGGGGACAGCGGGTGACACCTCCTCGGGTTAGTGTCCACGGTTACTGCTGCCAGGGACCAGCCATCAGATCTCTGCGCGAAGGCAATGTCAGCCCAGCCCGGTCAATAACTTCTCTCCCCACCAGATTCCCGCATTATTAAATCCCTAATGACACCTGAATTCAAAGCAAATCTCGCCATACACAGTCTAATCCTTCCCCTCCAGGCAAATTTGCTTCTTAGAGGTCCTTCTCACTGTGATTCACTGTTCTGTGGCAGAGGGGAATGTCCAGGTGGGCTCTGAAACAAAGGATGAGTTTCCTCAGGCTCAGATGGGGCTAAACAGAGGCACGGGGGGAGGCCGGGCCCCGGCCGGAGGTGTCCTGCAGCGAGTGACCCTCAATGTGACATTGATGGCTCTTAATTCCTAAGCCTGCTTTGGAAGGATTTCAGTAGATCCTATTTAATCACTGCAGCCTCTTCATCTCCCCTGTCTCAGCTTAGGGTAATGTTATGCATTCTCCTCCACCAGCTTTCTCCAAGAATTGGCCACCCTCCTCTTCCTCCAGGGGTTCCCAGCGTGGGGCCACAAAACCCTTCACCCGCTGCACCGCGCAGGACTGCCCTTGGCCTGTTTACCACCACACAGCTCAAACAGCATTTGCTTAATTTCCTGTGTCCGCGGGAGGACTGGTTCTCACACTAACAAGGGGCACAGCTCCCTGCAGGTGCACCCACCACCTCCCCACAGCTGGGCTGCGCCGTGCACAGCATTGAACATTTCAGCGCTTGTCAAAATGTTGTAACCACTTTCTTGTCTTGTTCCATTATCTCCATTTCCAAAGGCCACCACTGGAACTACTGAACATTTATTTCTATTGAATCCAGCTTAGAAGTTATGATCTGAGAAACACGGAGACAGGACAGTATGTTCTGCGGCACCAGCTTTTCCCCATCACCACTCAGCTAAGACACATTGGCCTTTGAAATATCATTTTTATTCCTACCTTAGAAAAACTAAAATAAGGAGATTGACTCTTGCATCTACTTGATTTGCTTCTGCTGTTTAGATAAGGTACATAAATATCAGTCAGGTGGCTGCCCTGTGTAAGTTTTAGGGCTGTGTGTTTAAACACCCTGCACAGTTTGTGGTACCGGCCGTGGGAGCTGAATTTCCTCCCCAGGTGCAAAATAAAGTGCTGTTACTCCATGATTTTCCTGTTGCTAGAGAGGCACACACATGAATCTTCCTCCCTCGCTGCCTGTGCATGAACAACACCTTATTATGCAAATACTATGAGTCTTAGACAAAAAGCGCTGAAGGAAGCCAGTGGAGACAGCAGTTCATACGCGGTGAAGCGTGGGCAGGGGCAGCTGTGGGGATCTATGGTCCCCAAGGTTTGCTTTAGGTTCACTTTATCAGCAAGAAATACGGAGCCAGAGGGTGTTGCATGGGGTTTGGGACACCTGCAGCTCCCAGGGACATTGGGGAGATGCCCAACACACCAGCCCTTGGCCACAGGATCCTGCACCAGGGTCACTGCAGGGCTCTGTTTCCCCAGGCCAGCCCGCAGTTTGCACAAGGGAGCTGGGCTCGCTGCAGGCCAGGGAGCAGGACTGCTGGTGGCAGCCCCGCAGTCACAGCCTCCCCTCCTTCAGGGTAAAAAAAGGGAAATCTAAAGCCTTCTTAAAGACTTCCCTGCATTTTAGTTCCTCGCTATTTAAAGACATGTGAGAGCCCAAGAGTTCCAGCCCGGCTGCCTGTGCCTGGATGCTTTGCAAAGTTGTAATCCCCGCTAGTGACATCACGGGCTGTTGCCATGGAGATGTCACAAACTCAGAGCTGTGACTTCACCACGGCAGGGATGGGCAGCAAGGGAGACACTGCTTCCCAGCCACCAGTGTCTCTGGCAATTAGCAAACGGGCATGGAAAATGAGGATGAAACACACAGGACAGGAACATAAAACCATTTCGCAAGTATGATCTATTGGAAAGCGTTCCCTCATGAGAAAGTGTCTCCTTAATGTATCCTGCACTCTTAAATAACCCGCAAAAGGCAGAGAATAAAATAGAAATTATAGTGATTTGTTTTATTGGGCATTTCATTGAGTAATTAAGAGGATAATTATGAGAAGGAACATTAAAAGGCATTATGCTCAGCCTTCATCCTGCGTTAGAGGAGCATCCTCATACAGAATGTGCAGCATCATCCGATGTTGTCCTGTGCCAACATGGATTTCCCTGGGGTGAGGGAGGCCTGTATGGATGTGGGAAGGGGTGCCATCTCTCCCGTGGCCTGGCAGGATGCCAGAGCTCTCCCAAGAAATGCAGGGAGGGAACAGCAGGTTGCAGGGAGCAAACCCCACCCTCGTGGCATCTTTTGGCACGTGGGGCCAGGCTTTGGTGCTTGTGCATTGTGTGTGTCGTGCAGGGGAGGCTGAAGGGAAAACTCTCTCTGGGTAGAATTCAGTGTGGTGCAACATGTGCTGATGGAGCACCACACACAAGACAGAAGTGGCAGAAACCTGGAAAACAGCTGAAATCTGAGCACAATTGTCACCCTGCGCAGGAGGGCAGCTCTGTCACCCACCTCTCCTTCTAACACCTATCCCCCATTTTGTCTCCTCACCTTTGGAAAATACATATAAAACTACCTGTTTAACTAATCCAGATCCAGATAGGATCCAACACCATTCCAGGAGCCCTCAGCAGTCACAACTCAATCCAAGCTGCCTCTCTGAGATAGACAGTATTTCCCCCAGATGAGGAAACCTCGGTGCTGGCCAACACATCCACGAAACACATCAGCGAAACAAAGACCTACTCGAGTCACAAAATCTGCAGCTCCTTTCTGACCCCAGCACATCTCACTCCACCCCATTTACCCAGCAGCACAGACACACTCCAACAGAAATGTCGGGATATCAGGTTCCACCACAGGATTCCTCTGGAGCCCACGCCGGGGACCCCAGGGCTCACACACTGCCACCTCCTAAGAGGCCCAGGTGAAAGCCAGCCCTAGCAATGGCCATCTGGCCACTGCAAGTCCCCAGTGGTCACTGCAGAGAGCAAATGAGGTGATAGGAAAATGCAAAAGGGAGTGATGGACACCATGAAAAGAAAGGGCTTTACTGGAAGCAGCGAGTGTCACTGGACAAGCATCTATGAACACCGAGATGACAGGTGAGCTAATTCCTGTTATTTCCTCAAAGCACTTGCACAGGTGACAAAACATGCAACCAACCCACCCAGATAAATGAGAAACCTCAACCTGCAACACGGTAGCGCTGACCAGTTGCCAAGAATTAAGTAGCCCTTAGGTCCTTGTTTGCTCCAGAACACATATTTAGGAAAGCATGCAGGAGAAGGTTGGCATGTTATAACTGGCTTCTGTGGCTGGAAGCCCCTGTTTTCTCCCTAGGGAGATGGATGTGACAGCTATAATCCAGTTGCTATGCTGGATTTCAGGGACAGTGGCTTGTCTGGATTGAGCCCAGAGCATCAGAAAACTGTCAGAAAAATCCACGTTCAGAAAGTCACCAACCCTCCCTTTTCTTGTCCTGGGAACCACCGCTCCCCTCTGTACTCCCCTGCTCAGGGGGAGCAATTTCCATCCTCTTCAAACGAGAGTAAAACTGGCTTTTTGGCTTCTGGCTGGCCCTTACAGCCATGAGAGCAGCTTGTTGGGAGACTCGAGCGCTCAGCACAGCCCTAAAACAAGACTCCTGTTTGAAGTGCATGGATTGAGGCTGGATTAAGAAAACCCAAGAGGAGTGCCTAGCTCTTCTCCTGCACTAAAAAGGCTGCTCAGCAGCAGCAGCCAACGCAGCTTTATCCTGCTCGGCCCCTCGTGTGATCCCTGTGCAGGGCCGGGGAAGCGGCGATTTCGTATGCGCGGTTCGACGTGACCCGGGAGCAGGGAATGGCAGAGCCCGTGCTCTGCTTCCCAATGCTCTGGGAGCAGCCAGAGTAGAGCTGATCCTCCCAAACCAGGAGCAGGAATGGCAGAGCCCATGCTCTGCTTCCCAACGCTCTGGGAGCACCCAGAGCAGAGCTGATCCTCCCCAAACTAGGAGCAGGGAATGGCAGAGCATTTGCTCTGCTTCCCAACGCTGCAGCAGCACCCAGAGCGGAGCTGATCCTCCCCAAACTGGGAGCAGGGAATGGCAGAGCCCCGTGCTCTGCTTCCCAACGCTCTGGGAGCACCCAGTGCTTCGCTGCCCCGTTCTCCCCAACAGGAGGAGGATAAATAACCTCTGCAGGGGCAGGGTAAGACCAACAGCAAACGAAGCACAAAATGCCACCATTAAGCCCCAGTAGAGCCCGAAAAGCCTTGCACTGCTTGGGTGCAGAGCAGGTCCCAGGCAGACACTTTATCTGCGGCTTGAGGCAAGTTTAACAAATCCCTTCTGAAGTTTCCCTCTTGCCAACACCTTGTTTCCCCCCTCTAATCAATGCAACGAGCAGGTTTAGTGCAACA
Source organism: Atrichornis clamosus (assembly GCA_013400975.1). Classification (NCBI taxonomy): domain Eukaryota; kingdom Metazoa; phylum Chordata; class Aves; order Passeriformes; family Menuridae; genus Atrichornis; species Atrichornis clamosus. The sequence continues at coordinate 22,605 of WBMZ01008093.1, read as the reverse complement.
GAAATAGGGAACAGAGGATGAAACAATTTTCCAGCCCATACCTGAAGGTGCATCCTTCTTTTCTCACCAAGCAGCGGGGAGGACGTTGCTGTCTCTCGGTAATTTTCCAACATCCTGTGTTGCAGGTAGATTTATGCACTGATCATAGTTGAAGCTGTTAATAAAAAGTGCAAAGAAAACGGATTTTACTGTGAAGTGTAGGGCTGCTTTTCTCCCAGCTTTGCATTATCATGACTTCCTCCTTTTTTAATCTTTTTTTCTATGATTGACCATGTTTGGGGTTCAAAGCTTTAAAAATAAATCGCGGATCGTCTTTCATCTACTATGCATGAGAGAGTCAGAATCATTACATGGTTTAAATGGATATTTTGGGAGCAACCCTGGACCAAGCAGTTCCTGCTTTAACTGGGAGCCAGAGGGATGAAGCTAATTTGCAAATAATGTTACATGCTGGTTTTACTTGAACTCAGGGAAAAGCTGCAGTGGCTACTTGTCATTCTTTGTGAGAAATTGAACAAAATGGAAATCAGTTTGCTAGTTAAAAAAAAAAAAAGTATATATATATATATATACTTTTAAAATATCTGCAGCACACCAATTTCTCCCGCACCAGGGGAACATCCCAGGACTGCAATTAAGCTGTGGCTCAGCACGAACCCTACTGCTGCTTGAGCACTGAGGACAAACAGACCGGCCGTCCTTTTCCCGGGAGCAGATTTTTAACACGGTGAGCTGCGAGCTTTTCCGCAGCTCCGCTTGAGCCACCTCTTCCTTATGCAGTCCAAAAGTCAACTTTCCCCTTTAGCATGGCTCACACCTTCCCTCAGGATGCGGAGCTCCGGATTCTGCAGCGCTGCATCTCCACAGAGCACTGCCTATCGATGACTTTGTGGCTAATGTATACACTGGGAAGCAGAGGAGCTAATATAATGTAATTTTCCATGTTTACTGCATTATTACAGTGGTTGAATCTGCTGATTAGTTCTCTTATTTTTTTTTTTTTTGCCATCTCGTCCTAAGCATCCCTTTTATTTTTGCCCTGCTTATCTGCATACAGTCATTTATTCACACGGCTGCTGTAACAGCAAGCAGGGCCAAAGCTATCATTTCTCCTCCCTTTCACATTTTAATCTTGCAGACCTCAATCTTTGTGATACTGCTATTACTTTGTCTATATCTGATCTAACGGGAACCTGCCATTATTTTTTTTTTTTTTGCCTTAAAAAGAGAAAACTAATCTGAGCAAAAGATCATGGTGGCTGTGGCACTAATGATCCCTGGCAGATCTCCTTGCAATGAATCCGGTGCTAAAACAGAGGGTGTTTGTTTCCCTTCACTCTACAGAACTGCAGGACTGACCCCTCATGCACAGGCAGCTCCCACGAATAAACAACATTGCCCCGATCTCCCAGGGGATTCATTTCTCTGCCAACTATCTCAGCAGCTCTTCTTATTGTCTTATTTAACCAAACAGTGGAAAAACAACTCAAGTGGAGCCGGACACTGTCCAACAGCATGACTGTTGCTGGTTTCTTCAGATTTGCTCCCCTACAAGCTAGAAAAGTCTCTTTCCCCAATGGTTGTTAATTGAAAAGGGAGGAGGGAAATTTCCTGTAATATCAACAATATCAGAAAAAATGCTCTTGACTGCTGTTCTTTGAAGGCCATGGCAAGACATTTTGCCTGCTGGCTGCCCTAATACTCCCCACCTCCCAGCTCTGAGCTGTCACACCAACTGGGGACCATCCACTAAAGAATCAAGTCAAGATGCTCTGCATATGCCAACCACATCAGCCAGAACGGATTTAGCTGGGAGAGGGAAGGAGAGAAACTGAGGAATCCCTCTACTCTCTCCTCCTGCAACCCAAGGTTTTTCAAACAGCGAATGTTCTCACTCAACCTTCTCACTTCATGTCCACAATCTGCACCATCACTCTGTAGTTTCTACCTATGCCACACTCTTCACCTCTGCCTGCAGCCCAGAGACCTCCACGTGCCCCTATTCCCCAGGAATAATATAAATAAATCAGAGGCCACGTTCAACTCTGGGTCTGTGATGCAAACAGAGATGTAGAACTGCTTCAAAGACACACAGCACAGGATCCTGCCTGTCCCCTGTCCAGGATTTACACAGGTGAGACTTATGGAACTCAAACCCAGCCCTCCCCCACATCCTCTGCCTGTTTGGGGAATCCTTGGCTCACAGAGCTCCCAGCCACCCAAGCTGTAGCGCTACGGGAACCTGAGAGCTTCTTGGTCTCGATACACCCCGGTGTGTATTGTATTTACTATTAATGAAAGATTAAATGTTCAAAGAGCAATATTAATTTTAAAGCTACTAATAATCTCAGCTGTCCCTCACTTCACCCTGCAAGCCTGAGAGCTGTAATGAAAGAGCAAATTCCAGCTCAGAGCATCTTTAAGCCGTGATCCACAGCCCAGTTCCGCACCTCAGGACCCACAGGCATTTTCTGCAAGTAGTGAGGACCCTCAAAGGTCTGCTAATGTGAGCAACCACAAAAAGCCAGAAATGGCAGAAAGATAACTCTGTTATCCTTGTCTTTGAAAATAAGGACTCACACAGACCTCCCAGTTCTGCAACTCTAAGCTGTCTTCTCTTCTGCCGGTCTGCACCCCTGTCAGCCCCCCAGGAGCCCAGCTTTGCACAGTGACCTGTGTCACAGCAGTCATTAGATGGTGTAACCCATTTCAGTTCCAAGAGAAAATCTGCATTTCCAAAAGCATTCCTTGCCCTCTTCCTCCTTGGGAAAATGCAGCTCCTTACAGTCTCACAGGAGCATGAGCCAAACAAAAGCCACAACGGACCCATCCCAGACGAGTTCTGGTGGGACAGGACTGTCCATGGGATCAAGTAACACTCATCTCACCTCCCAAAAGCAGCATTTGCTCCCATCAGAGGTGGTCCCTCAGCACCAGGAATAGGCCCATTTCTGCCCTGAATCTTCCAGCTACTGAGCAGGACAAGCAGAGCAGGGAGCCACCAGCCCCAGCAGGGAATCCGTGTGTCAGATGGGCACGTGTGCAGGTACAAAGCATCCTTTGCACACCAGCAGCCTTCCTGCTGCCTTGACACATCAGCACTGGTGGTGAATCACATCTCCTTTGTATTTCACTTGGAGGAACAGGGAGAAAGACGTATTTCACAGAGGAGAGTCACAAAGAGGCCCACCTTGGAAAACAGGCTATTTTTGGCACTATAATCCCTTTCCTGTGGAAAAGAGAGGGAGGCCCAAGAGACTGAAGGAGCTGCTGAAACCCAGAGACAAATCTGGCAGCAGAGTCTAGAGCATAATTCAGATATCAGGGACCAACAACCAGGACTAAGACACAGGTTTAAAGACAGTACCAGCCTTAGGACTGAGACTTGTGCTTCACCACCCACCTGCCCATCAATCCTGCTGTGAGCCATGCCAATGGATGCTGCTGAGCAAGAAGGTGACAAGGAGCACTCTGCTTCCACAGACCTCTCTGAAGCGTGCAAAGACCTGGCTCTTCATCTGAGTGCTAATTCTCACCCTCTTTCATCCCAGTTTTTTGCAGCTTTTCTACAAATCCAGAATACATTTGAGCGATCAGCACAATGTTTAGTGAGAAAATCGTATGCTACATTTCCGCTTGGCATGATTTTGAAATGGTTAAGCTGTTAAGCCCTGAAAGGGAAGTTTTAAGAATACCGTGAATAAAAGAAGCCAAAAACAAAAATAAACTAACAGCGGCAAAATTAGAGCGTGACATAAAGGAACCATTTGGATGGATCCTTTTTTCCAGAGAAATGGTGCATGCTGGATGCTGCTTTCCAATGTCAGGGTCTCTGCAGTTGTGTAGCACTTGGACTTTCATTACAACAGCAGAGAAATAAATGGGAAGTCAACGTTAGCACACAGGAGAGGGAGAAAGTTTTCCTAAGCTGTGATCAAATCCTTTACAAGCTTCTCCAAACCACGGCCACATTGTCCTTGAGGCCCCCTTTGCCCATCCCACTCTGCCCCGACAAAGGAGATGCTTTGGGAGCAGAAAGGGGCTGCTTGACACCCACATAAGGACAGGCAGTGATCCAGAGTGGGGTACTCCAGGAGGTGCCCTAGAAATGCCCATACACCCACATTTTCCACATAAACTCTTCCAAAGAGAAGCAAATCCTGCCCCAACGTGTGGCTCACCTTCACACAACACAACCCCCGTGACGGTGGTCCCTCTAGAGACAGCAGGTTCTGCCCCGAGCGTTCCGGGGGACAGGGAGCACTCCCCACCTTCACCCAACCCTCTCGAGTCACACAGTGCAGTGACAGCTGTGTGCCCCCTCTGTCCCCTGTGTCACTCAGAGGTCCCTCCTGAATTATGCACTGCTTCGCCGCTGTGCACACTCAGTGACTTACTTGCAGAGCCACTTACTGGGCTGAAGGACACAGCTCCAACCACAACCACTTTACACTGATTTCTGTAATAAAATGTGATACAGTGCTGGATCAAAAGACCTCCCAGAATCCACACATGTGACAGTGTCCCACTCCAGCTGTGACACAAAGCACTAAGATAATGACACTGCCAGTAGCATTCATACTTTTAGGTGCACCCAATCCAGTGCAGCTGAGAGGAACAAGGGCTCTCTTCCTCCCACTCCAGCCTCCCCTGAGTTGCCGTGATGTGTTTGCTAGTCAGAGTTCCTGCAAGAGAGCTCTCACCTGGGAGGGCCTGGATCAGACATCAGGTTAGGTCACCTACAAAGGTAAGGGTGGGAAAAACCTCATTCTTGAGCACACTCACGTCTGTGCACACCTCTGCAGAGGTCAAGCATGCTCTGGATAAGGGCACCTCCTGCCCAGTTCTGTACCTTGACCCAACTTCAGCTGGGAGTGATAAAGAAGATGAACAAACAGCCAGAGACAGCCTATTCCTCCATCTCCCACAACTTCTCTCGCTCAGGTTCTCCCCTGTGTTTCTGAAGTGCCACAGGATCTCATGCTGTGTCCACACAGTCACAGGATGAAACCCGTGACCTGTACCCCCAAACAGCTCTGCTGCCCCAGGGAGGCAGGGACCCGAGCAGCCAACCCACCACCACCTGCATCCATCCTGAGAGGTGTTCCAAGACTTGCCTACACAAAGTCAACACAGCCCAATTCACCACCGGCAAAAGTTCTGCCTCAAGGGAGAAACTGGGCTGCAGAGCCCCAGAGCTCCCTTGTGCCAGCATCTCTGAGCCCCACCTTGTGACCTCCCCTCCTGGGTTCACTCTCCTCCACAACCTTGAAACTGCGATTCCTCAGGAAAGTTCTCTGTCTCCAGAAGCAGGGCATCTCACACCTGAAGCACTGGCAAAACCCTGGGATTTCATTTCTACTGGAAAAACAAGGGGCCTGCACGTGCCCCTTAACCTGGTGACAAACAGCACCTCTGTAGCTGTTGATCACCCCTGAATCACAGCACGCGCAGGAACAGGCTGTGAGACAGGGCAGAGCACACGGTGACCTGCAGAGGACTTGGGCTGAGGAAACAGCACAATAAACGCTTTACTGCAAGTCAAGGGGAAGCAATTCCACAGGGAGGAGAATTTTACTCCGCTCTGGTTTTTATATCGCAAATTGCTTCCATGGTGTGGTTGTGGTCTCGAGCCCTTGCTTCTCCTCGCTCTGGGAGGAAGCCTGGCAGCCTCATCCCAGGACACTTCCACTTCAGGCAGGGGGAACAATTCCTCTGGACGAGGTGGGTAACAGCACAGTGCTGCCCGTGCTCAGGGAGGTACCCACTCTCCACCGACCACCAGTGTGTGTGGGCTCTAAGCTACCTTTTATTATTTCAAACGTCCTCCATCCCATTTCTAAGGGAGCTAGTGGGATTCATGGGAGACTGGAGCTGGCTCTTTAGACGTTGTGCGGAACAAGTACACACCTCTTTCTTCCCTCATCTGAAGTGCCATGTTATCAAGTGCTAAAATTCTTTAAAGAAATTGCTGGTCAAGTGTCCCTACTGCAGTACCCCAGAATAAAGGAGCACAGGGCAAAAGTAAATCTGTTTCTGTGGAGCAGGACTCCTGTCCATGGGCACTCCAGGGAGACTGTGGGTATTCCTCCACACTGGCAGCCTGGTGACTCTCACTGCAATACACAACTTCATGACAAAAGATGCTGAGAAGGTACTGGTGAAGAAGGCAAACTTTTCCCCTTCCTTTTGTTTTACGTGTGCTTCTGCTGGCACTGGCTGCTGGACGTATATTTCACCATGCCAGCTTCTGCTGAGCATGTGAACACAGAAGCACAGCCCCAGGCACTGCTGTCTGTGGGCTCTGCTGGGGATCAGCTGGGTGATGAGGAAAAGGTTTGTTTGCATTGCTGGCATTTGGTATTTCCAGTGTGCTCAGAGCACAGGATGGCCATGGGAACAAGCGTCTGAGTTAACCTTCACACCACACACCTTCCTGAATGCACTCCCCATCACAGGGCAGGTGGCAAATCCTCCTACCAGCCCTCTGAGCCATCCCAGGACAAGGTCACAGCACCCAGCCCTGCCCCCGAAGTAGGGAAGGCTCCCGTGACACTGCTCAAGCCACTTTAGGCTAAGGCAGCCCTTTGGCTCCTCTCAAACACATCAAGTATTCAGTCCTCAGCTACAGAGCTGGGAAACACCAGGAGAGCCTGGAAGACAAGCAGTTGTGTTATCAGGCATTCATCATCAGGAATGAGAGCACACAACTCAACACGAGTGTCCTCCACTGCCTTCAAGGGCACACATACATTGAAATTCCCAGCAGACTCGGGGCTCTCGTTTGCACTTCCATCACAGCCACAGCCAGAAGCTCTGAAGGCTTTCCAGGCAAACCCAGGAGTTCCACTAGGACTGGCAGCCTTGGTTTTCACCTGTGCAGTGCTTTGTGGATGCTCCTGGAAGAGCGACAGAGGGATTTTAGCTATTTATTAATTAGAAGAGTGGTGTACATATTTTAAATGAAAAGACAGAGAAGATCTTGCTCAAAATAAGGGCGCTTTTCTCCCTCTTTTTTTTTCAAAATTGTTCTAACCATCAGTACTTCTTGCCACGATGAACAACCAGACAGTTGTCATGTTACCTTGGATGTACCATGGCAGGCAGCTAATCCTGTTGGTCATAAATCATGCCCCTTTCAATCTCCATTACATAGCAAAAGCAAATTTGTTATGATGCATGTGTCATTACACACCAATGCCTTTCCATTATCATACAACTGGATACCCCCAAGGTTCGTAATTTGCAGTATAATAGTAATTTTTAAAGAACCATTGATAATCAATAGCTCTCAGCATGCCTGTCAGGATCATTTGCAAAACAAATAACAACACTGATCTCAACCAACTTTACAGGAGGGATATTTAATCCCCATGAACTGCATTATATGATGGATAAGCGAGGAATCCTAGACTATGTATCATGTATTTTCCTTGGATTAAATATCACTTCCATCAATGTTGCTCCCAGCTGCACAATGCCGTCTGTGTTTTCACTAGGCGATGCTGAAGTATTGTTTTACAAATTGACATCAGCTACGTGCTGGGCAACAAAACCCCACGGTGGGGTGTGAGGAGGGGGCTCAGCTGAGGGCAGGGTTGATGGGATGCTCATGGGAGCACCCAGCAGGCAAGGCTGGGGGCACAGGGGGCTGCAGGGACCCCCCAGACAGGGCACAGCTGTGCCCAGGGGTCACTGCAGATGTTTACCATGGCCACGGCCACTGCCCACGGTCAGGCGAGCGGGGTTCTCAGGTGAGAGGGTTCTCAGCCCTGTGCTTGCGGGGCCTGAGCGCTGAGCAGGGCAGAGGGGATGCTCCCGCCCAGCTGGGTTTGTTCTGCTCCGCTCTCCGAGGCACAGACCTGCCCTCGACACCAGAATGCCCACAGAATCCTCCGTGCCAGCACGGAATGAGCGGCACAAGGAGGTGTTGTTCCAGTCCTTGTCCATTCAGAGCTGGGGTTTAACCAAGTTACCACCTGTAACTACAAAAGTGCTACGTAGCATCACCTATGAGACTCAGCCACCTGCCTCACCAGCTAACACACCTCACCAGCAAACAGATATTACTTATTGCTTCTCCCTTTCCTTCAGCAGGCACTGACAGAGGCTGTAATCACGAAGGCAACTTCATCCCAACCACCCTGCCCCGGCTGCAGTCAGTCTGTCTCAAGTCCATCCACATCCCAGGCCTGACAGCCTTCAGTGCAGCTTTTCCACATGAAAATGGAGACAGAAGCAGCTGGTCCAGCAGGACCCCGTGCAAGCAGTGCACGGAGAGGCACTCACGGGGACAGCACCAGCCTCAGGGGCTGTGCATCCAGCCCGGGGCTCCCTAATGAACATCTCCCAAGTCAGGTTAAAGCCACCACGCCTGTGCTCCAGCAGCCTCACCATCAGCCAGCCCGAGTTACCTGTTGCACGGCCGAGAGCTGGCCAGCACCTGCACCTTCCCTTACAGATGGCTTTCTGAGGCATTAAATCCACATTTAAATTTTCTCCTCAGTTCTGCCTCTTCGGAGCTCTCCAGCAGAGCCGTATCTCGCTCCTTGCAGCTGGAGACACCTTTAGCAAAATCTCCAGCTCCTACTGATGTGGAAAAAATTCATGCATTTCTCTCCTTGTGTAAGCACGGGTCTGGCATTCACGGCACTTCCCAGAGATAAGCCCCAAATCGCTCATCGCTAGAAACCCCGCACTTTGGTAAGGACAGAGAGAGTTGGGATTAAAAAAACCACCCTTGGACCCTAACTAAACACTTCAGCTGCTGGAGATTACAGAATCCTATTTAGCTATACCAGAGAGCATTTTCCACACAGGAAACGCCATCAACCTGGCTAGAGGAATCCAGTAAAACTAAAATTTTTGGAAGGAAGAAGAAATCCAGAGTTTTGCTTGGTTTGGTTCATTTTTAGAGACAAATGTGGTTTAGAAATGGGATTAACTGGGGTGTCCTGGCACCTCAACTGGGCTGTGCACTCCTGCAAGCTCCCAGCTGCCCCAAAGAAAATGCCACTAAAGAAAACACAGCTATTTTTAAAGCTAGAAGGACAAATTCTCCTCCCAGTTACACCAGTGACCTCGTGACTCTCCACAAGGTTGGGCAGGCACAGCTCTGATTTGGGGCTATTTTGAGCATCCTCCAGAGTCACCAGGCACCCAGCAGGCAGAAAGCACCGAGGAGCAGGGTGAGGCCCTTGCCTCCAGATAGTCAGACCCAACCTGTTAAGACAGTGATAACTTTCACCAACTAAAGGGTAAAATATGAATTCCCTTTTTAAAATAAAACACTTTAACCAACACAACCACTTCCCCATATGCACACGGGCCTGAGCAGGGCTGGTGCTCGCTGCTGCTCCTGCTGCCATCCCCACTCATTCATCACACATGCACACACAGTACAAACCCATTCAGGGCTCTTCTGCAGATGAAATATTTAAAAGGTTTATACTTTTCTATCCCTTTTAAATAAGATGGAATCGCCATAAACAGACTTGGGCTGAGTTGCTCTCTCCACCACTTTTTTTTTTAAAAATATTCTCCCCGCAAATTCATCGGGCTTCATCCAGCATGATTCGAGAGCTTCATGGGCACAATCCATGCTGGTAAATGGATGGAGACCCCTTTGGATGTTGCAGAGGGATGAGGAAGCAGGTTTTGCTCTCTTGAGCAAGCACACAGGCTACGACATGACTGAGATACCACGTATGAAGAGGGATGCAGAGCCTGGACTTCCCCGTCTGCATTTTATCACCCGGGATGAACAGAGCCTGCCTTGCCATCTGGCCCAGCCTGTTTGTGTCACCCTTCTCAGGAGCTGCTGCTCCCACCCCAAGGGAGCCACATTTTAGCTGCTGGTGACACAGGTAAAAGCAAGATCCTGGGCAAGCTCTGGCAGACAAGACACAGCCAACATGTAGTGTTGCTGTTGATGTGCTGAGACACCACCCAAAACCTCCAAGAGTTTCTGGAGGGATTTCCCAGCTTGTGTGGTCCAGAGGAGATTCTGCCACAACACAGAGGCTTTCTCCCCGCTGCCATGCCCAGCTCCCAAGGGTCCCGGGAGGCTGCACACACGCTCTGGCTTCACCAGGAAACTTGACGGACGACAACTGAGCCAAACAACCAGCAGCTCTACCCAAATTCATGCCCATGTTCCCACACTGGAGGCCAGGGCAGCCAATGCGGCTGCCCCTGGTGCAAGGGGAGAGGGGACACATCCACGGGCAGGGAGGGAAGATCTCTCCCTTCCCTGCAGAAGCCTCAAGACGGAGAACGCTTACAGCTGTGTCCACATCCATATGCATAAGAGAACAGGCCCTGATCCAGCACACGCTTACGTCAATCTGCCGTCACCAAGATTTAGGAGAACATTTAAAATTAAACAAAAATTTCCTTGCACTGCAAAACTAAGGACAAAGGAAGGAAATAAGTCTTGTGGTTAGCATAGAAGCAGGTGTCAAAGGACCTGGTCCCAGCAAGGCTCTGGTACTGACACCCCAGATAACCCCGGGCATGTCGCTTCACTTTCAGGTTTACCCACTGAATGCAGCTGCCAGTTCTCTGGGTATCACTCTGAAGACACATAAAAGGGGCTCTCAGATGGTGACAGGAAACCTGACCAGCTCAGAAGGTGATTTCCCCTCTGGTCCCCATGGCTGGTTCTTTACACACTGTTTGCAGGACAGGTTACCTGTAACTCAGCACCTCCAAGGACCCCACAAGCCCTGGCTCAGCAGCTGCTTGTAATCTAAACCACAGAAGTAAGCCAGCATTTGCCACAACACTTCAGATTTTACCTGCTGGAAATAAAGACAACAGCTTTTCAAAATAAATGGGGAGAAAAAGCAAGATCAATAAGTGACACACACTTAATTCCCAAGCCAGCCTCATTAAAATGAAGTGTGTTACTCTGTTCATCCCCACAAGTAAGAGTTCCAGTGCAAAAGAGAGTGTGCTGTCCTAAGGGCTACGCAACCTGATGCCGTTTTATGGCTGTTTTGTTAAGATGGGGACTGGAATGGACAAATAATAAATAAATCATAACATGAATTATCATTTCTTTAATGACAGAAAGGGAGAAAAGCTATGCAGGAAGTTTGGGGCTTTTTCTTAAAGCCAATGTGATATTAGAGAACCTACAAGCTAGTTCACAGCTGGAAAGGATTTTAATACAGAAGAGGACTTTTCTGCAAAACTGTTGGAGACTCACAGAACCATTTACATTGGAATATGCCTCCAAGATCGTCAAATCCATCAGTGAACTCAAGATTAACAAACTGACCCACACAGTAAACAACGAGAAACTTCTCTGAACTTTGATGGGGTTGTAATGTTCACTTTGCTTGTAAGAACTACGGCTGGACTTTATGTCCCCGAGGGTATTTTCCAGCGTAAAGGGCTGTATGGTTTCTAATGAAGCTTTAAGAATCTCATCCCATATATTTATTTCCCCTTTTCTCCTTACACATGAAGCAGTAACACAAACTCCACAGCCCGATTTCTGCTCCTTTGTGAACTGGGACAGATGCTGAAACGTGTTGATTTATTGAAGTTTTCCTATCACTCCTCTGTGGTAGGTGTTCTCCAGAAGCAGCTGCATTATTCCTGAGCCTGGGCTCAGCATTTCCCTGGACAAGGTAAAAAGGAGCTGGGCCAGGTGAGCAGCACCAGAGGGGCTCAGTGGGGTGTCCATGCCACCCAGCCTCTGTGCACCCTGCAGCTCCAGCCCCAGCTGCCTGCTCAGCAGAGCTGGGCAGGGGCAGAGCTCCATCCCATTCCCCCCTCGGTGTCCTGCTCCACTGCACAGCCGGCAAAGCACAGCCTGTTCCTAGCATGGGCCTGCAGCCCCTACGGACAAAGGCTCAAACCCAGACAGCACAGAAGTTCAATGGTGCCAGAAAACACAAGAGATTGGCTTGAACTCCCAGATTCTAAACACAAAGAGGTTTCCAGCAGCTCTCTATCCCCCTTGGGCCACACACGAGACCTTGCAATTCCTTGCTCAGCACCACCTTTCCCAGGAGACGGCGGCTGGCAGTGACACCACTGCAGTGCCTCCCTCCATCCCCAGGAACCCATCAGCTCGGTGACACCGGCAGTCCCATCCCTCATCCCACTGGCCCTGATGGACGCTGTGGCTGTCACACTCCTGATGTCTGCCCACATCAGCTTTTGCACCTGCTTCGCCCCGAGCAGGTGCAGAACCAGCACGAGGGTTACAGGGTTTGCTTTCAAGCCACATCCTTTGGCAGCAGTAAAGCAGAAGGAAGGGTTTTTACACCACAAATCAGATGCTCAATACCTTTTCATAATTATTCCCTTTTTTTTGCATTGCTTTAACAAATCTACTTTTCTTTTTTTTTTGGCCATGAGAGCTCAGAAGGGTGAGTGGGAAATGCCTCTGCAGTGCTGCTTCACACACCCCTGCTTTTACTCAAGCTGGGCCAGGCACAAACTTCTCAGCACAGTGATGAAAAGAAACGACTTCAACTCCTCAAGCATCCCAGGCTTTATCCTGGTAACCAGACTGACCAGCTGCCCAGCCTGGAGAGGGAAGGGTTAATAAAAAATGTCACAAGATAAGCCCTTTGGCCACACAACCACTGTCTCCTGCTGGAACACCTTGGTGAACTGCCAGCACTGAAGGAGCCAGCACTGAGCTGAAGTCGAGACATTTATCCTTTGACAATGCTCTATTGCAACAACTTTATTTTGATGGTACGGGATGATTAATGCTTACAGCCGCTGTCATTTCCTTTGATAGATTTTGGGGCTGTGGAGTGACATTTGCTCAATGCACCGTTCCTGAAAGGCTGCACTCATCGCAGCGTGCAGGAGAGGGATGCTCCATGCATCAGCCATCAGTAACCTGCCTCTGCCAGCTGCAGGTGGCCAGGGGAGATACTGTGAGGAATTGGGGGATGCTTACGGACAGCCTTGGCTGGTAAAGGCTGTGGATTGGGAGGAAGGTGTGTTAAACAGTCAGCATCGTCAGAAATGGTGAGAGTGTGTCTTTCCCAGTAGAAAGAGAAGGAACTGTTGGTTGCAAACGCCACAGCCAAGAGCTGCAGCAGACTCTGCTGTTTTGCCACAAACACGCTGGAAGATCAGATCCCAGGAGAGACTCTCCGGGGCTGAGTTGCAGCCATACCAAGTTCTAACAACTGCTCTTGAAGGCAAAACACATCCAAAAATCAGATTGATCAATCAGTAAAACAAGACACAGACAAATGTCTTAACTGCAGCCTTTGCTAATGGCAAAAAAACCCAACCCAACTTGGAAACGTTAATTTTAACCTCTGTGCCTCGGAGTTCCCCCACCTGTAACATGAGGACAAGAATCATTTCCCTCACCCGGCTCCTGCAAGGTTCTCCTAATCAATCAGCTCATTAATTCATGCAAAGCATTAGACAGGCAGCAGATGGATGGCTTTACACAATCGTATTTTCTACAGTGAAATATTTCTACTTAATTCTCCGCCAGCAGCTGCCTGCCCACTCCCATCACACCGGCACGGAGTGGTCCAGGCTCACGCAGGGGACACCCTTGACGTCCAGAGCAGTGGGGTCTCCTCTGGATCCAAACAGCACCCGGTGCCACATGGAATTCCCTGGCTGGAGACACCCTCTCCACAAGGCTTCTTACAGACTTGATTTTCCTCATATTTAAAAGCTGTCTCAGGAGTGTAATGATTTTAAATTCACTCCCCGCCGCAGTCAATCAATGGAGCGGCGGCTGCCGGTGCCTGGCGAGCAGGCGGTGATGAATGGGGCTTTGGAGGCTGCTCCGCTCGCCTCCGAGCCAGAGCAGAGAGTGGGCAAAGGGTGGGCAAGAGAAGAAAAGCCAGGGACAAAAATTAAAAGGAAGAAACGGGGTGGGGGTTAGAAAAGCTCAAACTGCTCTCTGCGAAGTTGGGACAAGTGTGGATCCACTCCTGGAAGGCACCGCTTGACGGGAGCAGCCTTGGCTTGCGTTGGTCTCCCTGATCAGTTATCAGCCTGCAACTTGAATAAACCAGCTAATATATTTGTTTCAAGTAAGTGCTAACCCCTAGGCTGGCTTGTGCCGAGGCCCAGAGCCCTGGCCACCAGCACCCACCCTGCATGTGTGCCCCTGACCCAGCTCGGCTTCCCAGGAGGTGCCGAAGAACAGACCTCTCCCAGGAGCACATCTTCCCTCCGGACAGAGCAGTAAAGGGCACAGCACCAAAGCTTTCCCGGGCAGAAGCGGGCAGACGAGCCCCAGGGGATGGCACACAGCACCCTGTGCCTCCCCATCCCTGCGCAGCTCCAGGTGCCGGCAGCAGGGAGGAGAGACCTGTGTGTCGCGGTCACCCCAGAGGGACTGGGAGCACGCATCCCTGCAAGCACCATCAGTTTCCAGAGAGGACAAAAAAAATCAAATGCAAACAAATAACCCCATTTTGGGGGAGCCCAAAGAGCCTAATCCTGCCCCAGCATGCTGCAGAGTGCCCTGCTCTACCGAAAACGGATGCTGCTCAGCATTCAAAAGGAACTGCTTCACATCTGGGCTCTTTTTCTCCCTCTTCCTCCTGTTACAGGGTCAGGTCAGTGTTGTGCTGCCTGCCAGCATAAAAAATAAAAAATGAAAATGAAAAAAAATCACAATACAGACAACTGGTATTCCCAAAGAAGCTGCAGGTTGTGGCACGAGCATCACAGCTGAGCGTTGAAAGAGTCAAAAAATGAAACTCACCACACCAGCAAAATGAAAATATGACGCAGTAAATTAATGATGTTGCTCCAATTTGAGAAAACACTAATTAAGAATGTGTAATTGAATTAATGCATTATTTAGAAACCCCAGCAAATCCTGAGCGGGAATATAAATGCATTATAGGGTTCCTTTGACATCAAGTCTCTCTCATACCTCACTACCCGCAATTTATTTTAATGTCACCAGAATCTCCAGATTTATTTACGTCTTTGTCATTGACCACTGCTTTACATTTATCCCACATATCAACATCCTCTCCCCTCAATTCCACACACCCAAGTGCTCCATATGGAGCGGTGATGACCATTTGATAAGTCATAAATAAGTGTAATAAATTAGCTCAGCTCATCAACCACTTCCCCTTCCAATGCCCTGTAGCCACAGATCTGGGTCTAATTTGTTTAGAGCCTGGAAAAACATCAAATACCTAATTACAAAATAAATCCATCTCCTAGAAACACATTTTTTCTGCAGCTTCAAGTGTACGTTTGCTCCACGTTACTCTGGGAAAGACCTTGCACAAGCAGGATCTAAACCTGGCCCAGAATAGGTCAAGAAACCAGTATCATCACATCATAAAAACAGAAGAAAACAGCATCTCAGAAAAAAGGGAGGGAAAAAGTCAGTCCCTCAAAGGTATTCAGGCACATGTGTGTACTTGTGAGAAGTCCTGAGATCGTGCATTTGCAGCTGGGGTGATTTAGGAGTGCTTTGGGTACCTAGCAAGAGGCTTTACACACATTCTTCCTTCATTTCCAGCCCTTCACAGCGAGGGCTAGGGTCCTTACTACCATTTCTAGGAAGAGATACAAATACACCAAAAAGAAAGAAAGAAATGTAGTGAAACTGCTTAAAACTGCTGAAGATACTTGTAAGGAAAGCAGCACAAGAAAATAATGCAGGCAAATCTAAGTTCACATACATACATGTAGCTCTAGGAAAGGGGGGAAAAAAAGCAGCACTAAAGTGCCTTATAGTTAGGTCTGAGCATACACTGTAGCAAAATCTACGTGCTGTTTATAAAACATACTGGAAGACTTTTCCCTAAAAGATGCCATAGAGAGTATAAAATTTTATGATCTCTGCCTGTCCATTTTACAAAGATATACACAAACAAGTAGCCAAATCTGCCTGCAGTTTAACTCCATTAAATCCAATGAATGAGTTTGGCCCACAAAAAACTCTGCACTTACTGTAATAAAGTTAAAAGCTGATAGCAGCTGATACAGTAAAACACATACATTTCCATACACTTATTCCTGCAGATTTAAAAATACGAATGAGCTTCGGAGATTGCCCTCGTCCAGCTCATAAAGAAATGCTGGAATAGGCAGATCTTGGAGATTTTCCCACTGGTTCCCTCTAAGCACAAAGGAGAGAGGAGATGGGGAAGCCAGCAGAGTTGTGGTCTCAACTGTTCAAGAGCCCTGAACACATACAATGTGCGTGTTTGAACAAACGCCTGATGGTTTGGTCCCCAAATTGGGCAGAATCTCACCCAGAAGGAATAGGGGTCACAGGTCTAGGACCCCACTTCTCCCTCAGCAGTCCCCAGAGAGGGCCATGAGCTCAGGCTCCCAGGGCAGAGAGGTGGGATGCTCTGCTCCCTGAGGGAGCTGGCCACAATTCCATTAGCAGAGAGCTTTCCTCGTGAGTCCTCCAGCTGCTGGGTCATCTTGAATTGTACCCTGAACCTCACATTGCTCAGGGGACCAGACCAGGTGGTACAGAGGCCATGTTCTAATGACAGATTTCAGCCTTCCCCGATTGACAGCGGGTTTTTGTTTGTTTGTTGAGGTGTTTCTTTAAACACACACAGCTTTCTCTCAGGCTGCTGCCATAACCACAGCACCTCCCATCCCCACCTCCCCAACCTCCTGCTGTGTCCCCTCCAGCTCCCTTCCCCAGGCTCATACACCCCTTGCACCCTCAGTGCCACCTCCTCCAGACCCTCCAGACCCTCCAGCCCCAGCTCATCACAGTGCATGGAAGCTCCAGGTCCCCCTCACCTGGAGCTGACCCTCAAAGCCCCTTTCTTTGATATTTATTATTATTTGCTTCTATTACACGAATGTCTCGGCGACCCTTGTGCTAGGTACGTACACTCACCACTCCAGCAGCCAAATCACACCACACGTATCATTCCATGCTCTTCCTTCTCTTCCCCCACACTGAGCCCCTGTCCCCGCTCTGCTGCAGGTTTAGCAGACACGAGACCAAGGCTCAGGGTCTTCACCCCAGCCCCTTCACTCCAGGGCCCTCACAGCTTTCACAGCTCTGCCTCCTTCCTCAGCCGCAGTTCGGGCCATGTCTGGCTCCATAGCTGTCCCACTTAGCTCCACACAGTTCCTCTCCTCCCCACCAGCCTCCTCTGGGCCCAGTTTACTGCTGACCATCACATCTCCATCTTTGCAACACCCAGATACTCAGCCCTAATGCTGTCCTACCATCGGGCTCACTCAAACCCTTCCCAAGCCCTGGGTTTGTAAGACCAGGAAAATCCAGCAACTGCACCAAATCATGCCAAACACTGCTCAAGGCTGTGCCCCCTGCTCGTACCCCCTTTACAACCTCCATAGTAGCTTCCCCTCTCCTCCACCCTTCACCTCCCAGCCTTGTTGGGCTCCCCACAAGCTCCACGACTCCACCAGCTGCCTCCCCACAGTCCAAAATACCACAGCCCACCTGCAGCAAGCCCCCAGCCTCACGTCCTCTCCTCCTGAGGCTCCTCACTGCCCTGCAACAGCTCCTTCTCAAGTCCCTCTGCCCCACCAGGCTTCCCAGTACCCTTTTCTGAGAAATCACATAATCCCAGGCTTTTGCTTCACCTGGAGCTCACACCAATTCACAGTGAGTGACAGCAGCTGGGATGCTGCGAGCGATGCTGTGCTGCTGTGGCTTTTCTCCACATGAAATCCGGGCCCTGGAGTAGCCACCAGGGAAAGGCACCCGGACCAGCACGGCTGGGATGCTCCTGGGTGCTGCTTTCTGTGTCCCTCTGGAACACAGAGCTTCACTGACATAACAGGTTCACTTACTCCCAGGATATGCATGGGGAAATAAGCATCAGAAAAAATTGCCCAAGGATGGGGCTGAGACTTGGTGAACAGGCGGGACAGCTCTGGGCTCTCCAGAGCATGGACCTTGTGTCCTGTCCCCATCGCAGTTTCTCCAACCTCAGCATCACGTACAGAGCTGGACTCGTAAACTTCTGAAGCACTGACCACGTCCTTCTGTTTGCATGCATTGTGCACTGCTATATTTAGCATATGATGGGAGAACCGGAATACATAATCAACAGCTCACAACAACAAACCTTGCACCTAGAACAAACCAAAAGCCTGACCTTTCATAGTTAAGCATCCTGGTGAGAGGTTAGATCTTGTTTTTTCTGATCATCAAACAGGGAAGCATTAGCCAGACAGAGAGAACAAGCTCTTATCTAGACCTGATTTCTGTCCCCTCCAGGGGATCCTGTAGGATATTTCAATTCTTTCTCGCTCGCTGTATGATTCTTCCCTCCCCCAGTAGCTTGAAATCAGCCAAATTCACAATCTAATCTGGCCACGAGTCAAAGGGGAGAAAAATCAAGTCCTAATGCAGTGACTACTTTGAATGGGGAATTGAAGCCAATCAGAAAGGCATTATTGATCCCTGCTCCGAGCACCTCGGTCAGGGAGGGGAAAGCTGCGGGCAGCCGCAGCGCTGCCCACCGCAGCCAGCCAGGGCTGCCCTGCCAGGCCTGCAGCGTTCCCAGCAGAGTTCCCAGCGCCCGCTGGGCTGGGAGCCGGCCCCGGCCGGCACGAGGAGGGCACCCACCAGCCCAGTGCCGGCACTGGCGAGCATCAGCCCACGGCGAGCACCAGCCCATGGCAAGCATCAGCCCACGGCGAGCACCAGCCCACGTGTGTGCGAGAGCGTGACCCGTGTGCTGCCCACAGCGCTGTGTTTGTGTGCAAACACTTCCAGCGTGCATCGCTCTGGCGTGGGCCCATCTGCTGCGGGAGCCGGGCGGCTCCATCGGACGGGGGGTGTGTGTGCGGGTGTGCGCTCCAAGGGCTACGCGCGTTCCAGCGGTGTTAGCGCGGGGCAGCTCTGCGGGAGAGCCAAGGGCAGGGGCAGGGCAGGGTGCGTGTGTTGGGGTGTACCGGTGCCCCCCAGCACCCGCCGGCGTGACCCCCAGCACAGTCCCCGCGGCAGGCAGGGACAGCCAGTGGGTGACTCAGCCCGGGAAGCGGGGCAGGGGCAGCACAGGATGGGGAGCAGCCGGACAGTGCTGGGCTCAGCTCTGGGCATCCCTGGGTGCGATCCCGATGATCCGGCCCGCGTCACCGCTGGCTACGGGCTCCTCTGCCTTATGTAACCACGGCAGGGACGGAGCGGGGAAGGGGGATGGAGACTGGGGGGAGAGGAGCTCCCCACTGAGCCCCCAAAGCAAAGGGGCCGCGGCAGAAGCTGGGTACCTCCGAGACGGTAACTCTAGATGCCTGGCCGAGTTGCGTTGCCAGGCTGGCCCGGCTCGGGGCTGCCCCGGTGCGGGGCAGGTCCAGCCGCCGGTGCCTGTCCCCGCCGGGACCTGCCGCCGGGCTCAGCTCGGAAGCCTCAAAAGCCGGCGGACGCGGGGCGGCAGTACCGGGGGAGGAAAGGAGTCCTGGGAAGTTTAGGGACTCCACATTTTGCAGGGAGTCAGAAGGAAAACAGGCTCCCTAAAAAAAAAATCCCTAATCCATGCGGGGTCCCGGTAGCTCCTGTCCCCCTTTGGCTGTGCCCCCCAACCTGCCATCCCGGGCACCGCGGGGCCGTGAGGCACCGGCATCCCCTTACCTGCCGGCGTCACGTCTGCTGCTGCCTGCCCTGCTCCGGCTCTTCCTCCTCCTCTCCTTCCTCCTCCTCTCTCCCTCTCCCTGCTGCTTGGGGCTCTTTATGGAGATTCATTCATTCATGCCTTCCCATCGGTCCCTCAGCCTTTCCCTGCCTCCCGGAGGCAGAGCGTGTGACGCCTCGCCCCTTTCCAGCCACTTTCTGCTGTCACAGAGCGGCGCTGCCCCAGCCCGGAGCAGCGGCCGGGCTGGGACACGCGTGGGCAGCGCCGGGCCGGGGGAGCGCCCCCAGCGCGGGTGAGGGGGTGGGCGGGCGTGGGCACGGCACCGACCCGCCCTGGGGGGTACAGACCGTCTCTGGCGCCCGTCACCGGGGCGTCCGGTCGGCCCCAGGGCTTTCCGCTCTCCTCATCCGCACGCCAAGGCGCTGCCCATCGCCACTGGAGCCCACCTAACAGCGGCTGTTGCGGAGAGGGCGCAGGTGGGACCGCACCCCCGGCCGGTCCCCGGGCAACCCTCGCCCCTTCTTTCCGTCTCTGCTCGCCCCTCCATCCCATCCCAGCTCGTCTTTCCTCCCCCTCTTCCGCTGCCTCCGCACCCGTGCCAGAGCCGCACCCCGCTCCGCCGAGCGGTGCCCCAACCACGCCGCTGACAGAAGCGCTGACTCAAGCTCGGAGCGGGGCGGCGGAGCCCGGCGTGGGCTCACGGCCACCAGGCACCGGCCACCCGGTCATCAGGCACCGGCCACGCGGCCGGTCCCGTGTCCCCCCCACCCTGTCCCGGGGAGGTCGCCCCGATCCCGGGGGCCGCTCGCTCCTCCAGGTCATCGTGCAAACTTCATCCCTGTTCCAGCCTTCCCCAGGATGGGAGTCCCCCCACTGCCCAGCGCTGCACTTCGGGAGATGGAGACACGCTCCCTACCGACAGCACCCCACTGCTCACTGCCCCCCAATGCCATGGCAAACCCGAAGGGTCTCGGGGAGGTGTGAGCCCTGCATGGTGTCAGGCAGCACGGCGGGAGGTGCTGACGGGGATATTTTAGGTGCTAAATTCGAGCAGATTGCCTCGTCTGGGCACAGGCACAGGGTTATTCTTTCCAGGCAGGCAGGGCGGAAAAAACCGCTTTTTTCCCTTTAAAGACACCGTCGGAAATGTGAAGAGCGGCTCCCAGGTTTGAGCGGTGCCAGAGCATTTGGAGCGACAAACCCTTAACTTGGGGCGAAACCCCTTAAAAACCCTCCCAGGAGCGCCCCGCCCGCTCCCGCTAAGCCGCGCCGTTCCTACCGCCGGTGCCACCCCCTTTGCATCGGTGCCATCAATTTCTATTAACGACCGCTTTATTCACCGCTGCAAACTTCTAAATATTTAATCCAGCTCGAACCGGCGGCGGAACGCGCGAAGCTGACGGGCGGAGGCGAGTCCCCGGCCGGGGAGGCGGGAGCGGCGGCTCTGCCCCGGGGGAGCCTGGTGATGCCAGTCTCCCCCCATCCCCTCCCTCCGTGGGGCTTTCCTGGGGCTGCAAATCACGGACGTGGGCAGCACCGCAGGTTCCCCAGGCTGCCTGGCCCGGAAAAGCAGGGATGAGCAGGGGTGTGGAGGTTTCTGTCCAGAGGAGACTGGAGGAGGAAAGGGCTGCATGGGGTGGCACTCCGACAGGCCGGCATCTCCCCAGCACGGGGACGCAGCTGCCCGTCGGGTCCCGCCGCGCACGGGAGTAGCAGCCACGCTCCAAGTGGAGCGGGACGAGGGCTAGGGGCCGCCGGGGGTTTGAGCTGGTTGGACTTGTCCTGCCCAGGGAGGGGGTGCTGCTCCCCACCGCCTTGGCATCCCCGGGTACCGCGCACCGCCCCGCCACCGCCCCGAGGACCCCGAGTCCCAGCCGAGCCGCATTTAAAACGCAACCAAGAAAATTCTTTGGCAACTCCGGCAGCGGCTTAACACCGGCTGCGCCGACGGGCGAGTGCCCGGTCCGACGGGCGAGTACCCCGGTCCGACGGGCGAGTCTGCCGGTGCTCCGTGCTCTGCCTGCATTCGGGAACCGAGACGGAACTTTACAGCAACATCTGTCATTATAATTAAAACTGCAACACACCCTCCGGGCAGGAACACGTTCCCGCGTCGTCTTATGTCCGTCCCACCCCCATTCCCTCCGGCCGCCCTTTTCTTAAAAAAAAAACCAAGTGAAAGCGACTCGAACTCGCAGGTGGGCACCTGCCCCCCGCCTCCCCCGAGCCATCAGCGACGGCAACCGCACCCGGCGTGGTCCCGGGTACCGGCCCCCCTCCCGGAGCACGGACACCCCCCCGCCCTCCTCCACTAATTTTCTTTAATTAAAGCTCTGTGAAGCGCGTTTGGCGAGGACAGAAATAGCCGCTGAAGGAGCGCGTGTGGGGGGAGGCAGGTCCCAACTGCCGGCGTGGGAATGCAGAAGGGATGGGGGGGGCGGGGGGAGCAGAGCCGGGGAGCGGCTCTACCACAGCTCCCACCCCAAGGCTCGGAGCCTTCAGGGTTATTTGGGGTGAGGGTGAGAGCCTCCCCTGCCCGAGCGCTCCGTGCGGCGCTGTGGCGACCCGGGCGGAAGACCCCTGCCCCCGGGGCGACGCTACTGCCCGCGGCACCGGCTCTTCCCCCGGAGCACCGGGGCTTCCCGCAGGCAACAGTTGCAGCGGCGGCCGCAGGGGCTTCCCCGGGGATGCTCCGGCTCGGGCGCACCCCGCAGGCGGAGGGGAGACCCCGAAGTGGGGATCCCCCATGGGCGGAGGGCTTCCCGGCTCCGCGTCCCCGATCCGGCCGAGGGAGCTGCTGCGGTCCCGATCTCCCCCTCGCCCTGGGGAGAAGGGCAGCGGGAGCAGCCCCGGCCGAGCCTGGGGACCCCCCGCCCGCGGAGAGGAGGGCACCCCGCTCCCCCCGCCGCCGGCCCGCGGTCCCCTCCCGCCGGAGCCCCAACCTGGGTTGCAGCCGCCAAAAGTTTGGCGACACGGAGCGGCCACCGGGAGCTGCGCGGGGCTCGCCGGGCACCCAGGGCTCCCGGGCGGCGCGGGGCGC